>CM036547.1:3458850-3801350 GCA_020745685.1 Tautogolabrus adspersus | reverse complement strand
CCTTTTTCAGAGCACACAAATTATTAGTTTCTGTCAAAAAACCTAAATCTTAAGAAGTGTATTTAGAGAAAATTACCTTCAAGTGACGTCAAAATATTTAGAGCTCCCCCCCTACTGACTGGCTGCAGTATAGGTCATAAATCCTATTGTGCCTCCTCCATGTGAATCCAACTAGATGGCTAGATATCAATCTTATTTGAGTTCACGTCATCTTTTTTCAGATAAGTTCCTTTTGGATTAGATATTTGATGCTATAAAAAAGGTGTTAAAAGCCATGACTGGCAGCTTTATTGACAATGCGACTCCTGCTTTGTTGGGTGCAATGCATTTTCAGGGGGGGAATAGTGAGAGGTCAAGGTCAAGGTTTCTTTATTCTCTTTATGAGAGGAATCGTAACGAACACAAACCCAAGAGACATTAAACTTTCCATAACTGGAGTGTCTGCAGAGTCTTGGTCCAAATGTGCAAAGCCAGCGCCCGTCACGTTGGGTATTAAGATTTATTTTTTGTGCGATAGGAGGAGAGTTGCGTTGTCCATCCCGTACAGTCTATGCTTGACTGACAGGTCCCTCAGTTTTTGTAACACATGTGTCGGTGCACAGATTTATCTTTATAGATTTGTACAAATGTTTGACCTCACATTGATACCAGCATAGCTCCGCCCAAATTTAATCTGAGTATATTTCTAATCTTCTATTAATCTGTGAATAACACAAGTTAGAAGTAAGAAATAATAAGGGGGAAAAGAGACGTCTGTTATTCAGCTGCTGATGTACACTTAGCACTTAGTTTCTTAGTGGGTGAATATTGACAGTGTGTCTATTCGAGCGGAGCCATTGTGTGCTGGAATAACGATCTCAACTTTTGCTGCTGCTTTTAAATGAAAAAACTGTAATTTTAGTTGCTTGTGAATACTCCCTCTTAACAAGGTGTTGAAATAAGCCACCACGACGTGTCCTCTCTTTATGCTACAAAGCTAAGATGGCAAAAATGTAGGGTGAGAAGTGTCCAATGTTGAACAGTCAGTGTTTGGACCATTATGGGAACTCTGTCTGCATTTGACCATCACTGTAAGTGTGGACATGCTTGGGCACTCCAAACATTAAAAAGTAAATGCAGACAAACACGAATTGAGACGCAGAATTGGTGTTTATCTTCAGTGCTCTGATGTGACATTTTGAAAGCTTCCTTTTCAACCAAAATTTCCTTCAAGAAGCTTTCCAGTAATGGTGGAGGAAGGAGAAGGCTTGGATGGCGGAAAATAAATGTAGGAAAAGGATTGCTTTTAGTAATCATAGAGACACTTCATGTTTGCCTGAGAGGGTATGGACTCAGACGCAATAATTGAAAGGTGCAGCACACCTTTCCTCATGCACCATGACACATGGATTGCTGGCAGATCAATAGAAGATGATTCTTCTCTCGATACATAAAAGATGGTATCTAAAAAAAAAACGTGATTGAGCCGTTATCAGATTGGACCAAGCATTCAGCATCCCTGTGTTTCTGCCCTGCAGAGATCCCTGCAGAAAATCTGGTTATTTGTTCTGATGCTTTATGATGCTCGCTTCAGATGTGATATTTTTCAAGGAAGCAGAAAACACAATCCAGATGTCTGATCCCTGTTATAGAGAGCAACAAATGTTCAGTGTCAAACACCCTTAGAATTCCTCATCATTGCCGACTGTTCAGAGAAACATCCTTGACTTGTGATGTGTGTTTTTCTCTTACTGTATATTTACTTGCACGGTTAAGCTGAGCTACGGTTACATCTCGATTAGGACATTTCATTTGACTACAGTCCTTGTCCTAGTATACAAGCACAGGAGGAGAATCCATTGATTGAAGTATTTCTGACTCTGCAACAGGAGTTAGTGATATGACCCCTTTCAGCTATTGGACCTTCTTCTAATTGACCTATTACATCAAATACCAACCAGTCGACAAACGAGTCAGCAAGCGGTAAACTGGTTGTGTGTCCAACGGTGAACACATGGACAACTTCACAGCTCTGTACATTTTATACATATTCCACCCCATGTTCATACCTTCGTCTTGTTTCTTGTACGTATTTAGGCTCCAGGTCACAACAAGTCACGGGAGCTGTGGAGCATGCACAGAAGGAGTAAAAGCCAGCGGGGTTGATTAAGGTGTAAACATGCAAGAGGATCAATCCTCGACTGTATTATCCAGGTGTGTTTGTCCGACTTCAAGAAATTCAGAAAGACTAGCATGTTTACATATATCTTAAGAGTCCAGTTTTAGTTGGACTGACAGAATAAATGGGTTATTTGTAACATTACGTTAACTGTGAATGTGCGACCCTGCTTATGGGGGCAGCTGATGAGGACCGTATGTACTCAATCCTGAGCAGCGCTCGCCTAAAACTTTACAAACATGATTCTGCTGTGAATCTCCGAGACTGTTTGGACAAAATTAAAGAAAGAAAGAAATGTGGTGATATTGTTTTCCCCAGAGATGTCTGGTTGGTGTCACTTTTCACCAACACATCCATCCCTAACAACTCAACCTAACTAAAGTGGGGCGGCTGTGGCTCAGTTAGCAGAGTCAGTCGTCTCTCATCCGGAAGGTCGGGGTTTGATCCCCAGCTCCTGCAGCCACATGTCCAATATGTCCTTCAAATCATTGATTTATTTACTTATTTTAAAAATAGGGACAGTGCTCATTCATGAACATAAACATGTAAATATCTCAGACTGTAGCCGTACTGTAGGCTCGTTTCCATCTGTAGCCCCATTGGCAGGTTGGTGGTTCACTCGTATACAGATTTACATAAAACCACATGACGAGCAATTCTGGTGTATTATTATTTTTTAATTGATTGTGCTTCAATGTGATTACATTCTTTTATTATAATTAAGAGTCGTTGTTCCTACACTCACTTCTTTGGTGCTTCTGTGTCTTTGGTGTGATTTGCTGCAGCGTGGATGATAAATCTTGGACAAATACTCCTGAAGCCTTCGTCAAATCTCACTGATATTCAGACTAAAGAGACAAAGACCCACGATGTATTTATGTATTAAAACCAAAGAGAGGCGTTCATCCCATTAGTTTCTAACATGTATAAAACCAATTAGCAGAGGTTTAAACCAAGGCTCAGATGTACAAAAAAATGATTCTCCCTTATCGGTCGAACCAGATATTTATTAAGAAAGCAGAATGTGTAGGCGAAGGATTTCTGGTGTTTGAAGCGTTGAAGTCTCCGTTTGTAGTCCGGGTGCTTTTGACCGATTGCGTTTGAGCAGGCTTTGGTCGCGTCAACAAAAACTTAATTGTCTGTAAGAAGATCAAAAAGGTAGACTGTGTTGGCCAAAATGCAATCTTGGAATCAGCCCATGGTCTTTTTTTTTTTTTAAAGACATTTTAAATGTATTTGAAGTGTTTCTAGAGAATGACATTTGCATATTCGTGCAGGTAACAATTTCACCATCGTACTGACCTCCGAGGTTACTTACTGGATTATAAAAGAGGACCATTGGACAGAAGAGGAGGCCTTGACCCACATATCTGATATCAGGGTCCAGACTTCCCCTTACTGCACTGCAAACCTCAAAAGTATCAACCGTCACTAAAGAGGCTAAAGTTTTGTTAGCTGATATCTGACTAGAATATGTCTCTTAAAGGAAGAATGTGTGACATTTTACACACCAGTACAGCAGAAATCAAGAATATCCTGTGTAAATGTCTCTCTGAGTCATTACTGTCTACAATGAGTTAGAAGCGCGAGTCCCGCCGGCTGTACTGTTGTCGGGCCGTGTTTACGTCATGTTTACATGGACGGGACGGCCTTGTGTATAAAAGCTGTATTAGTCAAAGACTAGAGAAAAGAAGAAGAACATACTCTCTGCTTATTTGGATGTGGAAGTGTTTTTATGTGTAATATGAAGCTATGAGTTAGCCAAAGTGTGCTAACATTAGCCTGCTAACACAACAATGCAGGACACAGGCAATCATCTCGAGCAAAGAACAGTTTTGTCCACCGCTTAATAGTGTTTAATTATGGTGCGTTCTGATTCATAACTCCTTTGTACAAACGCAAGTGGAGAGGGTTTGGAGGTGTGTCGCTGGAGGAGAGCGGAGGCTTCAGAACAGCGGAGGGGTCGCCAAACAGAAGTTTGTTTTGGTTTCATGCTGGTGCTCAAGGGCGACATCTACTGGATCAAAAAGCACATTCTGCCTTTAATAAAGAAAATGTCTGATGTAAAAATGTGAATCTTGACTTTATCTGTTTGTCTGCAGGGAAAGTGAGTTAATCTGTACTTCATTGTTGAAAACAACTCTTTAGATAAGCGCGCAGAAAGTGAACTAAAACAGCGATTTTAATGCTGAATAGACGCTAAGGAAAACTAGCAGTCAGACGGCAATTATTTCCCTTTTTATCCTTAGACATCGTCCTCACATGTGATATAAAAATCAGGGAATATAGACCAGGTCTATTTGAACCTTTGTCTTTAACACTGCAGTGAATGTTGGTTCATAAATGTACTTTTATTAAAGTGCTGCTGTTGCTAATTAGGGAGTTTCTGTATGCAAACCTTTTCTAGTAGAGGTTTATAAAAATATGTGAACAACCCTCCTCGTTAATCCATAACAATAATAACAAACTAAAACAGTCTTTGCTATCCTGCACCTTAAAAAAAAACACATTTTAACGAGGAACCAGGAGCTAAAAAAACATTTATTTATTTCCTCCAGCCGGTCTCATGCTCCCTCAAACTGCCCTGCGGACATGTCATTATACATCCAATTATAGCAAGACCGCTTTTTTTATATAATGCTATATCCACAGCTTTCCAACCAAGCCCTATTTAATGATGTATGACACAGTGTCTGGTTTGCCTCCGCTCCCCCGCTCTGGACCCCCTGATTGGCTGACGAGCACCTGACACAAGACAATAGGAGAAAACACACCTGTTTGTTCTTTGTTTCTTGGTCAATCACTTTGTGTCTTCTTTAAACCCCTCTGGTTTGTCAGAGAGTGAGTCATTGTATTTTTTTCCTCCTATTATTATAGATCTTTGCAGAGACAAAAGTCTAAGATAACACACACACACACACACACACACACACACATGCTCTAGGTTTGGATAAATACCGTAGATTTTAGCCTTGATCCACTCACACAGTTAATCATGTAAAGCTTAACTCTCAGACAAAATATGCAATATTACATTTCTGGAAGAGAAAAAGCACTCTGGGAAGAATTTCCGTGCGATTTCCTTTGTGGCCTTCTAAATTTGTTTGGGCCGGCTTAATTGGGGCCAAGTCTTATCAAAACACTGGACTGTTTTCTAGTTTAACTAGGGGTTGCTATGGCGATGTGCCAGCAGGTAGCATAGGTCTGAAACACAATTGGAGAAATAATAAAATATCTTACAAGCTGGAGACACCAGACTGAACTTCCTATACTTGCTAATGAGCAGAAGTTTAGCTTGTTTGTCAACATGTGAAAAACAGATCCTATAAATCATCGCTCATAAGGTCTGCTCGACAAATGGCAAGAACATTCAGCTGTCGTTATCTGGTTTTCTAAATGTAAATATTAGTCACACTTTTCCCTCAAGATGAATCATGATCATATTCTATACTACTCATGTTCTATACTAAATAATGTTCTTTAATACTGTCACTTTATTGTGAGCGAACAACGTGTTTCGCCTGCAGCATCATGAATCAACGATCCTGAGAAAGCTACAGGGTGAAATGCGTTGTTCGCTCACAATTAAAGGAAGTGTGCGACTTTTTTCACATCAATGCAGCAGAAATCAAATATATCCTCTGTAAATGTCTCTCTGAGTCATGACTGCCGTGTTTACGTCGTGTTTACATGGACGGGACGGCCTTGTGTATAAATCTGTTTTAGTCAGGGACTAGAGAAAAGAAGAACACAGCCTACTCACTGCTTACTTGAATGTCACGTAAGTGTCTTCAGTTCACGGTCATTCTGTGTCAGTGTATGTGCAATGTGAAGCTATGAGTTAATCAAAGTGTGCTAACATTAGCCTGCTAACACAACAATGTGGCCACAGGCAGCAGCTGGAGCCAAGGACAATTTTGTCCACCACTTGCGCTTAATGGTGCTTAATTATGTTGCGTTCTAATTCATAACTCCTTCTTGTGAACACGAGTGGAGAGGGGTTGGATGTTTGCCGCTTGAGGAGAGGGGAGGCTTCAGTATGGTGGAGGTGTGGCCAAACAGCAGTTTGTTTTGGTTTAGTGCTGGTGCTCAAGGGCGACATCTACTGGATCAAAAAGTCACACATTCTTCCTTTAAGTGGCAGAAAAGTTATTTACAGTGTGTTGTTTTTTTTGGCCTTTTTGCCTTTATTAGATAGGACAGCTGAAGAGAGACAGGAAATGTTGGGAGGAGAGAGTGCGGGGAAGTCTTCCAGTAAAGCACCAAGGTCGGATTTGAACCCACAGCCACTGAAATGAGGACTGTAGCCTCTGTATTGAGGGCGAGAGACATAACTGCCAGGCTATTGGCGCTCCACAGTGTTCCACAGTTTATTCAGTTTTTCATTGTATATTTTTGCAACCGACTGGCACCTGAGGATGTGGGTTTGCTGTGCACGGGGTACCCAGTTGGTCGTTAAGTTAAGAATTAATTCACTGTAAAATACTTTAACATCATGCTTCGACCTTAAAACAAATATTTAAACAAATCACAGCGGCCACAGTAACCGTGGTGATAAGAAAACTGTATGTCAAGTGACAAATTGCCTCCACACACTGTTTTTTTTCTTCTTTCCAAAGCTGCAAACATACATTTTTCAAGAGAACTCCTCCATTAATTTGCTGCAACATCTCCAACCTAAGCCCTCAAACATAATCCAGCAACGCTGAAGCAAAGCGAAACAGATAAATGTTTCTTTTCTTTTTTTTTGCTTCACCACACGTTTGAAGGAATGCAATTTTCTCCTGGAGAACTTTATTGAGTCAGGAGTAAAGAAATATATTGGTTTTTGACTCAGAGGCTCAGACTTGCCAAACATCATACCGCTCTTTGTGCTCAGATGTTGCAGCACATATCGGATCTTTAGGCAAACAACCTCACCGCTGAGCTTTAAAGAAAGTTTTGCTCCCTGTTTCTGCAGAGGGGCCCACAGACAAAATGCAACTTTTAGAATGTGATCATGAAAGTGTTCGTTAGGTATTAAACATAGTCATGTATATTTAGCTGCATCATGACTACATTCACTCATTAGATCCACTGCTGTCAAAACTCAGCCTGCAGAAAGACTGGCTGGAAATTAATATTAGACTATAATTTATTCCTTTAACTCTCCAAAAGCCAAAAGTCATTTGAAAGTGCAAAAAACAACAACATTAGATTTGTGCTACTGCAAGACATTTCCTGCAGACGATGGAACTTCGGGATAACTTTGTTTGTGGCGACCCCTCTGGACAAAGCAGTCTTTGCTGAGCTCATCCAGTTCTTTGGTTCCCAAACTCGGTTCCGGCCCCCCCTAGGGGAGACACCTAAGACTTCAGGGGGGCGCGAGGCTCTGTCTGCTCTGAGGTTGTCAAAATTAGATCTGCACATGTTAAATAAAAGCATGTTAAAACATTATTGGTGTATAAGACCAAGTGTGCTGGCATATTATGATGTAGGATTTAATCCATGAAAAATATTTAAATTTATAAAACAAATCACAGGAGCTTTAAATCTTAACTTTTTAAAAACAAAGAGTGTGTTTCTTAATCAGGGTGGCAGTAGCTCAGTCTGTAGGGACTTGGGCTGGGAACAAGAGGGTCACAGGTTCAAGACCAAAATATGGAAGTTGGTCTGGTTGCTAGAGAGATGGCAGGTCACTTCCCGAGTACTGCCGAGGTGCCCTTGAGCAAGGAACAAAACCCAAAACAGCTGACATCTCTTCATTAATGCATGTCCACAGGTCCTGTGTCTGCACGTGTGGAATTCAGGCCTGTGTTTGAGAAGCATGTCTCTCAATAACAGAGTGTAAACCAGGTTTTCCTTCAGGGATTAATACAGTATGTAACATTTAAGAAAATCAGAAATCTTTGAAAAGATGAAAAAGTGATCATCAGAATGTCTTTCAGACACATTTGAGGAAGAGGCACGACCGCAAACAAGCTCCATGATTCAGTTTCTGTTCCATGAAGCTCGGCTGGCTTCACTTGCATGCAGCATACTGTTCTTAAAAACATCATCCTATGGCTAAGCTAACGGCATAAAGACACAGTAAAGCCGTCTCTGAGTCGAGACAAGTTCAGCACCAGTCACTTCAATTTATCGATCAATCCAACAAATGCATCATAAAGTCAGGTTGTGATTCAAATGTGAGATCTCACATTTTATTAGATGTTAGTTAAATGATACCACACATGATTAAAGTGTAAAAAGTCTGCAAAGAGAGAAAACCAAGAAAGAGATCATTTATTTGTAGGATTCATTCACATTTAATTTAAACATCTGTCAGTTTTACAAGCAAGCAAGAGTCGTTGGGAGCCACATAGCTGCAGAGATAAACAACTCACAGGAACATGTTTGGAAAATACTTAAATCAGCTGCTTTCTGGAGGATTTTTATGGTTGCAAAATAATTTAAAACATTCGTCGTCTTTACCTTAAAACCGTTATTTAAGCTTCAAGAATCTGATGACAAAGAAATAAAGAAGGACAAGTTTGAATTTAAGGAATGTAGCTCTGTGTGGCTCCTCAGTGGAAACCCAAATGATGCATGCACATCTGGTGAGATCACGAGGAAACGATAGATGGCAGCCTTGCCTTTAGTTTATGCAAACACACACACACACACACACACACGCACACACACACACACACGCACACCTAAGGTTTTGTCCAGCAGCACAATGCTCACCGTTTCTTTCAAAAATTAAATTTTTTATCACTTATGCCTCAAACATTCACACTGAACAAATGTAAATGAAACATGGACAACAAGAGACAAAATGATTTAAGCTTAAGAAAATCATCTTAAAAAATCAAGCATGCATGCAAAGCTTCATCATTAAGGTTTGATACTTTTCATCATCATTTATTATCCAAACTGTTATAAAACACAATCAAGGAGAGGCATCCTGGAGGCGACAGGTGGATTATTAATCACACAAGGTTGCATTTCATGATGAACCTTGACTAGTGAATGTTTATTGAACTACTTTAAATTCCTTTCTTTAAGCATGCAGTGATTTATTTTGCTTTAAACGTCTGTTGAGCATCTGCTTTTAATTCTGCATCATTTCTGTGTTGAGGGATCTGATCACATCCTGTTCAACAGATTTGGGGTACAAATGGTTGTGAGGAGGAGGAGGAGGGAAGGAAGAATCAGATGCAGAGAAAGGGACAAAAAAGGAAGGTGAAAGAGAGCGGGATCAAGAAAAGCTAAATATGGGAAATAGAAGGCAAGAAGTGAGGAGAGGAAATAGGAGGAAAAGGAACAGAGAAAAGGGAGGTAGAAGAAAAACAAAGTAGATGAAAGGAAGTGCCAAAAACAGAGGAGCAGAAGGTGCAAAATTCAAGACAAACTCAAAATAAGCAAGTACTAGAATAAAGTGAGGAGATGCAGAGAGGAATCCATGAGACACCAACATGAGGAGATTAGATAAGTGGAAATAAAAAAAAGGGGGACAAACATTGTGCGCTAAAAGGTGCAGTTGAAACAAACCAAGTGAAGAGGAGAGGAGAGGAGAGGAGGAGCTAAAAGAGAACAGAAGCACAAAGAAAGAAAGAGAAAAGGTAAACAGAGAAGATTATTTTAAAGGTAGGTGATAGGTGGAGGAAAGAAAACTGATGCTGAAACATGGTACAGAAAAAAAGAACGATGAGCAAAGGGATACCGGGAGATAATGAGGAAAAAAGAAAGGTAAAAAAAGAGGATGTATAAAATATATGAATGAAGGAGAATTGGGAGGCAAGGTAGGCGATAAATAAAAACAAGTGCAAATAAAAGTAGAGTATGAAAAAAAAAAAGGAGGTGCAGAGGAGAGCAGAGCAGATGCCAGCTAAAGCAGGGCTCCACTAATCTGTGTCTGTCATGCTCCGCATATGAAACACCGAGTGATGACCGCTGTGATTCACGACTTCTGGCTACGAACCAGCCACTGGCCTCTGTGTGTGTGTGTGTGTGTGTGTGTGTGTGTGTGTGTGTGTGTGTGTGTGTGTGTGTGTGTGTGTGTGTGTGTGTGTGTGTGTGTGTGTGTGTGTGTGTGTGTGTGTGTGTGTGACTTTCCATTCAGTGCGCAGCGCTCCTTTCAACAGCAGATTTGCTCTGACATGATTCATGACGACCTGCCTCCAGGGGGGGCACAAGGGACACACACGCTCTCACAAACACTTAAAATGCTCCAAGTCCACAGAATGAGATTAGAGTTTTACATAAAATTGAATTCCTGCAGGAATACGCCGCTCGGGGTAACGTAATGTGTCTGTCCACACACGCATGATCACACACACACACACACACACACACACAGAGGTGATGAGAAAATGAGTTCAGAGCCGTACTTTCCTCATGTGAAATCAAACGCTGTCACACATGCACAGGTGTGTTTATGGCACGTGCGTCTTTGGTGTTTTTTGTCTGCAAAGGTGAGGCTGTCACTGTCGAAGTGGGGAAGCTTTAACACACACACACACACACACACACACACACACACACACACACACACACACAGGAATGGAAAATGTTTATATTGAGAGGAAAACACAGTGCTGTCATCTCCTATCTACTTCTACAGCAGCCGACCCTGAGCCACCCAGCCAAGTAGCCACTAATGGAGGCTTGATTGACAGGTAGGGACACACACACTATCACTGTGACTCACTCTGTGTGTGTGTGTGTGTGTGTGTGCGTGTGTGTGTGTGTGTGTGTGTGTGTGTGTGTGTGTGTGTGTGTGCGTGCGTGCGTGTGCGTGCGTGTGCGTGTGTGTGTCCTTTTGTCTAATGGAGTCAATGGTAGAAGGTAGAGATGAGAAAAGATGAGAACATGAGTGGAGATGTATGATGTATGTCATAAAGTGGTTTGATGCACTTTGATATGGATGTACAGATTTTAAACAGGTAGTATTCTAGTTTATACAGCAGGCTGTATTGTTTTACGTTATGTCTGTATTTTTGGCCCATTCTTGCTCTAAATTTGTCAAAAAATGTCACCTCAGTCACTGGCCCAACGCTTCAAAACATGAAGCTGCAGGTGCTCCTCAAGCAGAATTGTTTTGCTGCGCGGTTCAAGTCCAGTGATGATGTGAGAAGAGAGCGAGCGTCCACTTTGGGTGGGGGAAGAAGACATGGGTGAGTCAAACCAATCAACTCTGGGCTTTCATTGAGAAGACTATAGTTTATTTACCATGTGAAACGAGAACTCAATGTTGATTTCTTCTTCCTTTTTGCCTTTTTTAGATAGAACAGCTGAAGAGAGACAGGAAATGTTGGGAGGACAGAGTGGGGGATGACATGCAGCAAAGGGCCGAGGTTGGATTCAAACCCACGGCCGTTGCGATGAGGACTACAGCCTTCATACATGGGCCGCACGACACAACTACAAGGCTACCCTTGGCCCCTCTTTTTTTTTAACTCTGTATTCTTTGAGGAGGTGTATGTTTGTTAGTGTGATAGTTATTTTTTACATTTGTTATGCGAGGTGTTCTTTGTTACGTGAATTATCACGTGTTAGTTACTCAAATACAGAACGTTACATTAGAGAGACGTTTGTAGCTACATTATGAACCCGATGCTTTTCTCTATGATGTACAAAAGCAAACGAGACCATGAGGAAGAAGGCTGACTATTTCTGTGTGGTTATTATTAACATCTGTTACACTGCCATCAGGTAGGAGACAGAGTAACTTACAGCATAAAGGCCAAAAGCATGGGCGGCGCCAGGGAGGGGCTAGGGGGCGCTGTAGCTACCCCTAGGATAGCCATAGCATCCCCCTAGCACGCCTAATAAATTTCTGTGGTTTATTTAGATTTTCAATGTGAGAATCCTGTAGTTTATAATTTGAAAAATGAATAAATACATCAATAAACAAACATGTTGTAGACTGAAAACATAAAACCAACACAGGTGATTTGGCCAATGGGCGCAGAACGCATTGAACACTTGACCTTACTTATCTCCACTTCCTCCTGTTGAGCGGGTACCTACATACGCATGTGCACATGCGTGTGTGTCCCGGCCTTGCGTGCGTTGCAATAGAAATTAAACTGGTGACCGGCATGGGGAACATTAAAAATCTCAGAGCAACCTCGTTAAAAAGTTAAACAACCAGCACAAGCAAAAAAAAAAATCTCTGGCGCTGCCCCTGGCCAAAAGTGGCTGAGGCTAAGAGGAAGAGGACAGACGAAGCTAAGGAGAGGAAAAGAGAGAGAGTGACCAAAGCAGAGTGTACATCCCTGCAGTTATTACTTAGCACAGATAGAGACGTAAATTAATTAATCCATCTTGCGCCAAAAGTTGTCACTACAACGTTCTGTAGACGCTGAGTCATATTTGCCCAAAATCTGGTAATAGTAAGTGTGTGTTTGGAGTGTGTGTCAGAAATTTGCCATTTCTCACTTCTGAGCTGTTTTCTTTTCTCCTGTTTCTCTCCTTTTCGTTTTTTTCTGCTTAACTGTTGTTTCGAATGTGTAAAAAAAACAACTGAGATTCAGCAGCTATTAAAAATACGAACACGGCTCACCTATCCTCTGCGCAATGTTAATCTTGTTACTGTGTACGTGTTGCATTCAAATGTATCTCTCATTTACACGGATGTAAATTATTTGACTCGTGCTCACCTCTTAGAAAGGATCGGGGATGAATGATGAATGGCTGTCTGTGCGTCATCATCGCTGTATTCACATACTGTGGATGGCCTTGGTGAAAAGAGTTATTCATGCTCCATGGCAGGGAAAGTCTATGCTCAAAAAGAAAGAGTAACAAAAAGAAAATTGTGTTTCTTTGAACCAATGTTCTTTATAAATAATAAAGACTGATCTGAGTGTGACTCAGACGCCTTTTTTAAAAAGGAAGAAGAAGAAGAAGAAGAAGAAGTGTTAAGACTTCACATTTCTGGCTCCAAAGTTTTCTGTTTCCTGAACCGAAACCTGAGACGCAAAGTTGACTCAATAATGATCAGTGAGTCAATGAAGACTCTGAAGTTTCCTCTTTGCTTTGCTGAAAAAACGTTACCTTTAAATGCCAGGAAATGCCTGATATAGAGACAAAAGCCAATAAGCTAAGTCTTGGCCTGGCGACTTGTAACGGCCAAAGATGTTCACTTCAAAAAAGTGAACAGGCAAAGTGAAAATCCCTAAAAAACTGCAAAGATCAAAACCATACAGTAGAAGTCAAACACTAGGAAGTACTGCTGGTAAGCTTGAGACAAAGACGAACCGGCACAGAAGGAGGGGGAAACACTGACTAAATACGAAGGTGAGGGAGAGACAATGAGATGCAACTGGTAATCAGGGTTGCAGAGGTCCTGCATGTCAACAGACAAGGCAGGCAATTGCTTGCTCACCAACTCTGAACCGCATCAGCGGCCCAAAAGTTGCACATTTTACAATAACAGTAAGAAAACTGAAGGGGGCCCCATTTGACAGCACTCACTGTCGTTGCCTTGCTAAGCGTTGCATGCGTTATTGCTGTGAAAACCCACATTTGTTAATGAAAGTCAACCAAGAAAAATGAAGAGGGATTATTCGTCTATGGGAGAGAAAACAGAAACAGGAAGAAAGAGGAAGAGGAGTAAGCGTCGGGACGCTGGCAGACACAATGGCGAAAAATGCGGGCTGTAGGGCCCCCAATTATTTCTTGCCTGGGGCCCCAACAGACTCTAGAAATGCCACTGGCGGGGTGGACAATCACACAGATGGGAAACACATTAGGGCAGAGAGTGGAGGATCTCAAAAAACTGGAGAGGTAAGTAACATCGTGTCCCAACAGCACGCACGCGTTATATGTCGCGTCACATTGCGTATGATCGCACGCTGGCTTTCCACACTGCATCCGTTAAATATATAATTCTTTGCTCTGTGAATTTCAGTTTCCCCTTGCAAACAATATGACATCCAGTGCTTTTGTATTGAAGGTGGATGAACTGAAAAACCAAAACTGTTTGGTGCTTTTTATTTAGGGGAACGTTGAATCAAATCACAACACAGAGGCTCGTCACTAAAGGCTCGCAGTGCACTGAAAAACGTTTTTCTCCGGTGTTGTTGACACAAGTCAAAGCTCAGCATTTCAAAACGGATTTAGATAATTATTTATGCATAGTCATCTCCACTTTGTGGAACAAGCTAACAAGCTCTGTTGAGTGAGAAAAGTGAGTGTCAGTGCCGAGTAGAGCCCCCTCCTTCCTCGTTCTTCGGCCGTCTACGCGAGCGACAGTGGAAAATAGAAATGGGGCAAAAACAGCGCGTCACTAGGGGCTGTTTATACACTCCAATAGGAAGCAATAGATTCAGGATGATTTTGTTGCTAACGCTCGCTCGCGTTGCATGATGTTAGGACAGGCTGTAACACAAAATAAAACATGAAATAATGAAAAAAATGAAAGAAAAACTCAGGATGCTGAGATGGACATTACTCTTCTATTATTACCTTTTGTTTCAAAATCTTGTTTCATGTACTGTAAAATCATTGAAGGCACTGCATTTAGTGCAAAGACTCATGTTGAATTTTAAAGTTGCATCTAATGAAATAAAAAGGCATGCACAGCAGCTCCAAATCCAGAGTTAAAATGAACATTTTTACACCCTGAATTTACATAATTGAATAGAAGACTTTATCAGGCAGATTTATGTCAGTCAGTTTGCAGCTTACTGAGGCAGTAACACTTTTAATATCGTCAGTGCTTCAGTTATTAATCAAGCAGGATGTTAAAGTTTTAGCTGTAGAATAAATTAAGCCTTCAACGTGAAGGGGTTGAGATTTGGTCGAGTGTAAGCGCACGATAAACGACAGAGGCAAACAGTTAGTGTGAACAAGTGATGTGCACCACTCGGCTGTTTTCAGGGTCTTTTCTGCTTCCTTCTTTGTTTCTCTTGTTGTAAAATTGCACTATGGAGCATGATGGGGGAAAAAACTCAAAATGAATCTTGTTGTAGTCTCATAAATTATGCATAACCCTGCAAAAACCTTAGTGTTGTAGAATCTTATAGTCTTTGACTAAAATGTCTTCAGACATGAGAGGGGCTTTTTAGTCTTTTCAAAGACTTTTCAAAGTGTTATTTCAAAGGCATAAATGTAAAACAGCCATTGGTCATTATATTATTTACACTTGTGCTTTTCCTGCTGTCGCATGTCTAAGAGTTTCCCGTGAAAATGGCCTTCGAGCATGCAGCAAAGCGTACACTAATCAGAGGTGTGACGGATTAGCAGCATGCTCAAAATACCTTTAAACAAACATACATCAAAATGTATGCCTGCAGTTTGAAGGAGCCGCTAGTCACTTAATGTGTTATATGAGCAGATCTAGTTCATGTTCATCATGAAAGGGAGCATCAACACTGAATTACAACGCCGCTGTTGCTGTTTTTAGGGTTGCGAAGGGCATGTTGCACTCCTGTCTAATCAGTGATGTCACAGCAGGTGTTTCTAATCAGCTCTGAAGTGAAAACACCTGCTGCGAGCCCGGGACACAAAGTTTGAGCCCACGCATAGCAGGAGTTTTCAGGCTTATGTGGTTCAGTGTTGATACCATTTAATATTCCATTTAGATCCACGAGTATAGCATTAAGAACGTCCCCGCTGTCAGGTTGCAATGTTGTTTGTTTCAGATAATGTTCCTCGGGGGGGTAGGAGACACTAGTTGAGTAGCTGCACATACTACCTTGTTAAAAAAAAATCATTACATCGTTCATAATGCGTCAAACTGAGAGGTTACCGTGGTCATTTATGAACAAAAGTTTAAAAAGAGTCACAGCAGCAGCAGCAGCAGCAGCAAAGTTATTTCTTTTCATGTTGCCTTGCAGAGGAAGAGGAAGCACAGCAGGCATCTTTTATTTAGCAGACAACAGCTCTGGAGCTGGGTTGAATTGAGATGGAAAAAGAAGATCTTTCACCTTCGTCTGACACAGAGGAAGATGTTTTCAGGCTGACACAGAAGGTAAGGATTCCCCAAAACAACGGGACAAGATCTGTAGAAAGTGTCGGGATAATCAAAGAACTTATTTTAAACTACTGTGTGATAGAACTGGGAGATCAATCACTTTTATCAGTTTTAACAAATCACTGGTTTCAAGTTTTAAATATAAAATGAAACTTGCTAATCACTTTTACTTAAGTTATTGTGGTGTTGAACTGAAGCTGGCTCCCAGACCTCCTGTGGTTTGGAGCAATGCAAAAACACACCATAGTGGCATGTGCTTGCTTTCATCATGTCCTCAGGAAATCTATCTATTTTTATATATTTAAAAAAACCCCACTAATTTCAGCCTCTGCCTGAAAGGATTTGTTTTAGCTGCTGTCTCTTTAAACCCCCACACCCCCTTCCCCATGTGCCCACTTTCTTCTGATTGGCCAGCTCTTTGGAAGCCTTCCAGGGGGTAGAACGCTGCAGGGCTGCCAGTGCCCGGAGAAGAGGATCTATGTGAGGCGTCAGCGGCTTACGTGGAGGCTCAAAGCTGTCTTGTGAAATTCTTGGTTTCATATCAGGGAACTATTTGCAGAACAAGCAAATTCATGCTCCAAAGGTGAGGTTTTAAATATGAGGATCAGCATTATAGGTGAGCTTTAATCATGCACAAACCTGTACAACTGTACAAGTCCTCTATTTCAAATTTTTTAAATGTTGTGCTCACATTATGGAGTGACTTGTTTGGATCTACCTGCAGAATAAAACGCAGACTGAAAAGCATCTAATGGTTGGCTGTATCTTTTTTAGCTGTAGGGTGTTTTTATTTAACAGCAAAAAGATTCTGAGCAACACAGTTATTTGTGCAAGAAGTTAGGGACACCCCTGTGTAAGGTTTAATTGTACACGCAAGAATCGCCTTCCCCTTAGCAGGCTCGCTAAAATGTCATGACCCCCCACCCCCTTCTTCACTACACACAGTCTACTGAGCAAACGAGAAAGGGTACAACCTTTTTTTGTACTCACTCTATATAAATATAGCCCACTGTAGAACTAAGCCTTCCATCAAACACTCTATTTTTTTCTTCTTCTATTGATTGTTTTAAGGGAAAAGTATTTGATTTAAATTGAAACATAATGTGTAAAATAAGACATTTTACTTTGCAGCCATATCAGTATCACCCAGTCCTGATGTAGAGCTTTTTGATGCAGTTCTGAGTAAGAGTCAGATAAGGCAGGAAGCTCAGTGATCAATGCAGGGCTACCTCAAGGGCATGGACTGCAGAAATAAAGGAGGTTTTTTTGTTGTTGTTTTTTGCCATGGCTAGAGTCAGGGTTGTGTTTTTGAATTTCCAAAAAGTGCACTTACTGGCAAGGTTACTTGTGCCGTGAGTGTGTTTGAGATCCAGCATTTACAGCTTTGAAGACCGTCTAATAATGCATCCTCTTGTTTGGGCCTTGCAGTTGCTGTTGTGTTTGTCTTGGCAGTCATCAGAGGTTGAGGTCGCACGCAGAGCCGCAGGTTTCCAGCGTCACACAGTGTGTTCATTCTGTGAGTGAGCTTTAAACCTCTGACTTGTCCAATTGCTGTATGATTGGTGATGGAGTTGGCACGAGGGGATGGCAGCTATGTTAGGGCTTAGTATTTTGGCTTCTGTCAGTTTTAAGCATGGAGGAAAATTTCTGTCAGACCAAAAAAAGTTGAACTTTTTAACTGGCATATTTCCTCCAAAATCCTGTGGCTTTTGCTTCAAATGACTGCTTAACTTGCTGCAGTCTGTCAGAATGTCTTTCTTTCTCTCCCTCAGACTTTCCTGCACTAATTCGAGGGTCACTCTGGTGTAAATGAGAGCATTGTTCCAGAAGGGGGAAGGCGGGCTTTGTGGAGGGGATTATGTGTTGGTGTTGAGCTGTGGGATTCGGTTCCTTCTGGAGCATGAGATGGTCAGCGAGCTGCATCACTAAGCTTGTTATTATTGTTTTGGGAGAAGGAGACTGAGTTCTGAGGGAACTAGAATGAAGAAGGAAATGAAGAGGATATGAAGTGAGAAAGAGGAAGAAAAAGACAGGAAGCAAAGAGAAATAGAAAAATGCAGGGGAATGTTTTTAGAGACAGTGTAAAAGCTGAGGACAAATCTTTTAATGATTTACTGTATTTGGAAGGAAGGGCAGAGATGAGTAACTGTAGGAGGATAGAAAATCACTGCATCTGCAGAAACCTGCGTCGGACACAGGTATTAATGGGGAAGAGGCAAAAATGCTTAGATGGCCTTTTTTGCACAAGCAAAACTGAGGAGAGAAACCTGAGGAAAAAGCTCAGCTATCTCCTCCGGAGCAGCAGACAGCTGAGACAGACTCACAGTCAATCAGACAGACAGGAACATGACTGCATGAAGGGTAGAAGATTCACAGAGAGTCTGGATGCCGCAATCTGTCTTTCCAGAAACAACAGTCTGTACGACTTTCCAAAATGCATTTTGAAGACCCTGACAATTGCATCACACTGCAATAGCACAACTATGTTCAAAATATAGCAATACTATATTTAGTGCACATTATAACTGGCAGTGGGTCAGATAATTGGGCTTGCATGTCCTTTATTTTTTTCTTGTGTCTGTAAATATATACTGTATATACACACACAATGGTAGACTGGTTTTAAAACAATGTGAGTCGGTTGTGTGCATCAGTGGAAAAAAACAAAGACTGTATATTAAGATGGAGGGAGAAACAGGCACCTTGAAGTGAAGCCAAAATATTAAGAGCTCCACCTGCTGACTTGCTGCAGTATAGGTCACAAACCCCGCCTCCTCCATGTTAACAGATGGGACATGGGTCAAACTATAAAATCAAAATGCAGGTCAGACATATTTTTCATACCTGGTTTAATCATGATAACAATCCTCACAGTTAAGTGTTTAAGTCATCATTTTTTCTGCTAAGTCTCTCTTTAATTAGTTATTTGAAGCTATAAAACTGTGTATAATGACATGTTTGACAACCCTGTTGACGAATGCGGCTCCTGCAGATTAGCAAAAACGACATGAAAAATGTAACAAACAGCAACACAATAGTCGTTGAATCTCCAAACTATGAGTGTCTGCTTCGACTCTGTTCGAGAATCTGTTCAGCTGTGGACTGTACCCACCTGCGAAAGCAACGTGACGTCAATATCGCAGCTTTTCCAGCTGATCCTTTTTGTGCAGAGTCTGGTTGCAAATTCCCAATATGTCAGCATCTGTCAGGGATATTCTGACTTCATCCTCTTAAACCTGGGAGCAGGTTGAGGGACGCTATCCATTTGTAAACACTGTACAGTCTGGAAAAAAAAACACATTATCAAACAGTGCCAAAAAAATGGTTTGCCAAAGGAGATGCAAATGATTGTCTCATGCATGAAAATGCAGCATCTTTGATTCAGCAACATTATTGCTTAAACTAAAAATGATGGCCAACTGTTCTTTGCAGGACATAACTAAGTGATTATAAGACTGAACGCGTCCACATTTTAGACTCAAAATGAACAAGAGCACCCACTAATGTTTGGCCGAACCCCTCAAAACATGCAGCCCAGCACGATATTTAAAGGTAAGCTAGAAGTTAAGGCATGCAACATCTGTTTATAGGCTGATTCTAGAAAATAATTTGCATTGATGTAGACAATTACAAGAAAATGCTCTGAGATATTTGCAGGAATGTGACAGTGTTAATGTTATCCACATTTGTAGTAGCCAGTCTCTTGGCAAACTAGACCAAAGTGAATTTAATCCAAGACACAGTCCTGCACATACAGAGCATATGAAGAGCAACACAACCTGGTAGCAAGAAAGTTAGCTTTGGTCGCTACCAATCAAAGAACAGATGAAAATAAATATCGAAGAAATGTCATCCCAGAAATGTTTTAAAGTAATTTTTGTGCACATAATCTTTGCTGACTGAGTGGCTGGTTACACTGCTGGTTGATTCCTCTCCTCATCTCCCATCTCTTCAGCCTGTCAGCGTTTGGACTGGGGCTGCTTCAGGTACTGTACTCTGCTGACACTGATGGTTGCACCGTGCACATCCCAGGCACTCAGGCTGAAAACTCAACTTGGCATTTTCCTGGAGCTGGATTGGAGACGGGGGAGACAGAGCACTCTCGCACTGACAGGCAGGTCCAGAGCCGTATACTTATGACACAGTCAAATCAGGGAAACCAGTGGCCGTAAAAATCCAGAGGATCTCATGCTGCATTGGAAAAAAATGCAGCTAAATTTATACTCAGTCTCCACTCTAAGCCATCAATAATTCTCTATATGGCATCAGAGAATAGGCCGATTTTCATTCACACCAAACAAAATACCTTCCTTTCTGCTTGAAGTTTTTGGAAATAATTTAATTTGAATGAAAAACCTGCATGCTGTTTGAGCCCAGACACCACCTGCCAAGAGGAAACACTCTTTCAGACGGAAAGAAGTATTCAGTGTGATTTAAAACTCTCTCTGTGACTAAACTAAGAACGCCGTCACAGTTAGAGACAGAAAACTAACTTGCCTGACAGCAGGAAAGTCGGCTTATTGTTCCAAATTTTAGAAAGTTGTCTCTGCTTTTGAAATTGCGTCGTACTTCTTAATTTCACATCATTAAATTAGTTGATTTTCATATATATTAGAAACAAAAACAACAACAAATAGATGGGTGCTGATTAACCAAAGCACCCAGTGACATTAACGTAATCAAACATGTAAAAAAAAATGACTTCCAAGATGTTAAGCTGTCTTTTGCACAAACAGGAATTCAAAGCACAGGAGGAAAATAAGGATATTTCATTGTAGGCTACAGCGTTTTAACACAGACATGTTGTCTGTTAGCACGCTGTAACTCACATCCTCTGCACCTACCCCCTGGCAGTGATGATAAGCATTAAATATTACGATCTAGAAAATATCAGCCTTGTCGCTGATGGTCTTGTCTGCTTTTGTAGGTCACAAGGAGCCGTCAGTTTTGTTTTCAGTCTGTTTCCTAACCAGCTAAAAACTCCTCACGGGAGCTTTAATGTTAGCCCAGCTAAATCATCCCTTTTCTGTTAACAGATTCAGCCTCACTATGAATGTCACGGAGGCGTAATGGTGGGAAGAAGTGATCCGACCTCTGTGTCGCCATCAGAAATATAGTAACAGAGGTGTTACAGGGGTGAGACTGGATCGCCTGACCAAGCAGGGGTGAACGGCTGTGTGTGTGCATGCCTGAATATGTGTGTATGTGGAGCTTCCGACGTGTGTTAGCATGTCATGCTTCCACTGGCCGTAACACAAACCTCGTGAGAAACATTCACAGGGTACACCGATGTTATGCCATTGTGAAATCAATATGAAAGTACAAAGACAGAGTGACAAGATTCAAGTTATTGTCACTTCCATAATATACTCTCAGCATCCATGCGAACGAAATGCCCTTCTCCCCAAATCACTAAAAAACAGAGATACGTGCATAAATAATCACAGAACAAGATGCATGATGGTAGAGCTTTGTTTTGCCACTTTCATGGATTCACACTCTGAAAAGGGATAATTCAACTTAAGCCGTTATGCTGTGTCCCCTTTTGCACCCCTTCTGATGAGCAGCCACTGATGCTGATCATCTTATCATCTCTGTTGTCCTGTGAAATGTCATTAAAGAAAAAGAGAGTTCATAGGATCAGTGGTTTCCCAGCTGGTGGCGCTAGATGAAAAGTCATACAAATTCTCTGGAGAGTGTGAATGTTTGGACGTTATTCATGGAAATCCATCTGAAGATTGTGCAGAAATGTAAGTCTTCATTAAAGTCTTAGACTGAACCAGAAAAAGTGTTACAAAAACAACTCTCACTGTGCAAGAATGAAGGTAAAAACTCTTTTCTCATAAGGAAACAAGTGTCTGATTGGTTAGTTTTACTTCACTCAAAAGGAACTGAGGCTGAAATCGCACTTAAAACTGATGACGTGTGTATGGAGGCATGTTCCCTGGATTGACAAGTAATTCAAACTTCATACTCGTATTTGCAAAGCTTCCACTTTCACCTTATCTACCTCCTACCTCAAGATTGATTTACTTATCATTCTACACAGGCTTGTACAAGAGTCCCATATCATTCATCTCGTCTCCACCTTCAGCGCTGTCCTCGCTTCACCCTACGTCTTCTCTTTTTATGTGTGCTCCCCTCTCTCTCTCTTTCACTCCCTCCTTCTCCAACACCACCCTGTGGTCCTCTCCCGTGTTCTTCCTCTTCCAGCCCACCATCTCTCTGGTGTTAATCACGGCATCTCCATCTCGCCACGGGGGAAATCTCCATCGCTACTCCTCACTTCATCTGGAATTGATGCAGGATGTCAGACAAGGAGAGGAGATTCTCAGCTGCCAAGAATAGTCAGGTCACTAAGAGAATATACAACAAGTGAACTAACATGATGATTTACATTAGGGTGTTTCCATCCACGTTATATTTTACTCACTAAGAGAAAAAAGTCATGTTTTGTCTAATGGCATATCGTGTGTGTAATCCTATTGGTAGCTTTTCTTTTTATTTGTTTTATTTTGAAGGGCATTTAAATACTAACATGGACAGAAGAAAGGAGGAAAGAGCCAGTTGGAAGCTTAGGAAGTGAGTTACACGCTGTGAAAAAAAGGCTGAATGAATGCGAGAAAGGTGATAAATGCAATGAAAAGGATGGTCGAGGTAGATTATGGGGGGAAGGGAAGGTTTAAGGGTAACAGCATTGACTCAGCCAAAAGAATAGCTTGGTTTTCTCTGAGGAGTCAGAGCGTGCTCACAGCGCATCGAGCCCTCTCATTGAACCTTTTGCTTCTGTGTAAGGAATTATCCAGGCTTGATATATCAGCACCACAGGCGATGATGACTACAGAAAAAAAAGACCACAAAGACAGCCATGAATAACTTAATTCAAAGACTCACAAGGTTAACAAGTGACTACGAGGGGGGAAACAGATCAGGATCCCACGAGGCTCCGTCCAGGGAAGCAGGTTTAATACGAGTAAATTTAATCTAAAAGCAGTTAGGAGATTTGAACACCTTTAAATCGTTTAGGGAACACAAGAAAAGTATCTTTCAAATGAGATCAAAAGTCAACGTTTTTCAATATTCAGGGATTTAGACCACTCACATTACGACAACCTTAAAACCCATCTGCCATTGTCTGACAACAATTTAGCATTGGGGCTAGGGATTCTTTAACACTGGCAAACAAATACTCCAGGTACATACGTGATAGAAGTTATCTGGGTGAAGACAAGAGAAAGTTTAGAGACGACATCTACAACCAGATGACTTCATATCCAAATCGATAAACAGACATCTGCTAAACAGTAGTGTTGTAGTCAAGACCACACTAACCGAGACCAAGACATACCCGAGACCAGAGTGCTTCGAGACCAAGACAAGACCAAGACATTTAGGGATAGAGATCAAGGCAGGACGAGACCGAGACCGAGAAAAGACCAAGACATTTAGGGATAGAGATCAAGACAAGACCATAAATATAAATGCAAAATCATCAATTTGTGTGCAGCAGGCATATCACTCACTTAGACCGTAACACGTGAAGGTTTCGGCCGTAACCGGGGGATGAAAATCAAACTATGAATGAATTGAAGTTATTTGTTCTATTAGAAAGGGGAGTCTTCCTTCCAATCACAGTAATGACGTGGAAAAATAGCCTGTCAGTGGTGGTCTTGACTGGTTTTGATTTAAAATCAGGAGTCCGCTCAGTCCGAGACCGAGACAAGGCCGAGCAAAAATGCTTTTGATTCCAAGACAAGAAGTGGTCTTGGAATCAGGTCTTGGTTGAGACCAAGACCAATATAGAGTTCTACAACATTACTAAATAGTTTTCTGGTTGCTGATTAGGATTTCAGCCTCTTTTACTCTTCAAGCTGACTGAAAAAAACACTTCATCATTAATGTGCCGACAGATTCTTCATCCACATGCAGGTGACTGTCTACATTTCATGGATGGCCCCAGGGCTGCTGTGCGATACACCAACCTGCCCGCTGGACTGCAGCTTCGTGCTGAAGGACATTTATCGTTGTCAAAACAGGAAGCAGCAGGTATAAAAATCCAGCGACCCTGAGCTTTATAGAAGACCCACTCTACCACCTGATCCTCAGCCACCCTGAATCTACAGCTGTCTTTCAGCCTTGTGGTTGGATTTCTGTTTTGTCTTGGAGTGTGGAAGAAGTCTATCCAGCATGTTGTTCGCACAGCTTGTGGTACCATAGCTGTGGTGGTCTCCTACTGAGAGGAAACGTGTCCAACCTTGGTAAAAAATGACACGGCTGTCTTCGAGGGGAAGCCAATTTTTTTGCCAGAAATGAGCGGTTCTGGTGCATTTGGTTGTTTGTCGTCTGCCAGCTTCACACAGGTTCTTACCACCCTTGAAATTTACACTCAAAAAAAGCAGACAAAGATCGAACTCAGCTGTGAACTTGGCAAACTTTCCAACCTACTTGATTTGCTGAGTGGAGCCCACTTAGCTTCTTCATGACTTTCTCTCTGTGTACTAGCTGTCCTGATGTCGGTTTTTTGGCACAGCTGTTTTGCTTTTAAATTGTGATCCCCGAACGAAAGAGAGACCAAGAGTCAAACTGTGAGGGGAAAGAGAGCAACATGGGGCGGTGTGCTTCCTCGGGTCAGACTGTTATATAAGGATGACAGATCTCATCTAAGATAACTCACATAGACAAGCCTCAATCAAAGTTGTTTTGACTTGTCAAGTTTAAATTTATGCTTCAGCATGCCATAACACAGGTTAGATAGACATGATGATATATTCCACATACTGCTTAAGTGAGCTATTGAAGGGGGTTTAGTATTACCCTGTGCTAGCTTAGAGTTGTTTCATGTGCTTTCTTTGACTTTCTCTCTGTTATGTCATGACCTATAGTCGATGTGACTCTCAAAGAAAAGTTGCTCATATGAGAGGATTGAATCCACTGTGGCTTATTGCCGGCTTAGCACTATTAAATGGCGACACCGCGTTGCAGATATGGCGTAGCCACCTCAGCTCCAGCATATATTTGTTATAAGAAAATGTGGGATATAACATTATATGATCTGTGAGCTGCCCATTATCTTAGTTTAGATTAAGGTTGAAAATGAGGAGGAGCAGCACTCTTACTCATCCAGGACTTTACAATAGTTACTGCCCCCTGCCAACAAAGATTCACTCACATTACATGGGGCTGACCGTCCCATGGGAAGACCGGATGGAGGAGGCTCAGGAGAGGAAAAGAGCCAAGTATGCAGAGCTGGTTGCTGACTCGGAGGCAGGAGTGGAAGGCCAGCTGCGAGCCTGCGGAAGTGGGGTGTAGGGGCTTTGCAGGCCAGTCTCTTCACTGTGTCCTTGGCCTCTCGGGAATCTGAGGGCTGCGAAGGAGGAGAGCTGTCAAGAAGATCCTGGAAGCAGCTGAGAAGGCTTCCCGATGGCTCTGGTTGAAGAGGGGTGACGCGTGGCACTGTATGCTACCTGGACACAAGCCGGGGACTGATCATACTATTTACAGTTAGTGTGCTGCGTTATGCTAACTAGCGTGGCATTAATGATGTCATTTAACTGTCAGAATTTTTTTTTTAAAGGCCAAATGATAAGATAAGATTAGATAAAACAACACTTTATTATCTGTTTGCACGGAAATTTGTCTTGCATTGCAAGCTCAAAAATCCTCACATCACATTAGAAGTAAAAGACAGATCATAAAAACAGCAGTTACATGAATTCCTAATTCGTCTCCTAAATGTTCATTAAATCCTTTATCTTTAAATATTGTACATGCATCATGTGATCTGTATTTCCCAGGTTTAAACAAAGTGTTTAGTAATGTTCCTAAACCCAATAAAGCCTGAAATGTATTGAATCTACTAAACTGATTGTAAAATGGTAAACCAGAGTACATTGGGATTCTGCTGATGCTGCAGCCTCCTCTGTATTGCTGCAGGCTGTAGCTTAAGGGCCTAGCTCGCTGCAGAGCTTGTCTGCCACCCCAGCAGGCTAGAACTTAGCCTGACCCACATCATCAGATACAGGGGATGCATAATGAATTCACACAGCCAACTAGCCATCCACAGAGACAGCATGCCAACCTTTACACCCGTCAAGCACCCTGTCAGCCCTCCATGCTGCTGCCCACCAAGCCAGCCTGTTGGCCAGATATCCAGTCAGTCAGCCATGCAGCCCGCAAGCCTTGAATGTAGCCAGCCAATGACACAGCTTCCCTCTAAAGCAACCAGCCAACCAGCCGCACAGCTGGCCTCCAAGTCATGCCCCCACTTGTATCCCTGAGTCCCACTGTGACCCCTCATTGTCCTCTCCTCACTTTCTTTCCTCCCTCACTTCCTCTTCTCTTGTTTGCATTGTTCCCCCACAACCCTCGCTCTCTCCACCACCACCACCAACCCCGACCCACCCAGCGCTCTGTTCTCCCTTCTTCGTCTTCCTCATGTGTAAAAAGGGCAGGCCTGTCAGAATAGTTTAGCTACAATGCGTTGTTTTCTCTGAGGCACAGACAGGGTCACCTGACCCCGACTGTGTATTTACTGTCAGGAAGGAGAGGAGGGAGATTTATAGCAGAAATATCTAACAGCAGCTGAGTGTTTGACAATTCTGATTTTCTTTTTTCATGTGATTTCAGGCCTCAACATCCCAAAGAATGAAATTACATAACCAGAAACAAACAATAGGTTAGCACACTGTGGCTGAATTCAATCTAAACAAAATAACCACCTTTCCTGTTTATTTCCTTCTGCTTAGTGTTATATATTTCACAGCTTATGTTACTGTCTGAGTGAGGTTTGCTTCTGGATGAGAACAGAGACATGTCACGTCAGATTACAAGTTAAGCCTGATTTATATTTATGTGTCAAAGTGACTTCATCACTTTTCATCTCTGTTGTAGTAGTCTCCTTCATTATTGATGTCTTTGGGACTTTATTTATTTACATATTTGGACACAATTCAAATAGCAACTGCGGGTAAAAAGGATGCAAGGCTGAGTCTGAGTGCTTTATGCAGGTCCTGATAACACAGCTGAGGCTCAGTGGTAGAGTCGTCTCTCGATCGGAGGGTCGGGGGTTCGATCCATGAAACATACTGAGTCATTGCACTCTTTAACTTTCTTAGAAACACAAGTCATTGCCTTGGTCATGGCTCAGTAAGTTCTTTACCTGATGTAGGTTATGTTCGACTGTTCACTATATAAACTAGCTATGCAGGGAATTGATTTCAGACAACTCACGTTTGTTGTTGTTTAAATTGTTAATTCTACATGAAGGAGGAAGATAAACTGTGACATCTCTCAGTGTAAATAAACTTTGAGTATGAACACAGCTTCAGACGACGGATTAAAGCTGTTATGTCACAGCTAAGAACAATTATTACAGAGATGAAAAATAAAACACATAAAGCAAAACAGTCTGCAGAGTTATTCTCTGCATTTTCAATATGCATTGATTCTGTGCACCGGGCAGTGCCGGAGCGCTAACCCGAGCTCAAGTCAAGCACGTCCTGGTTAAATTGCATAAGAGGCTGAGCTGCCTTATGGGCAAATTAAGCTCCTCTGTCGCCCCGCTGCCGACTGCTTCAATCCTCCTCTGCCTCGTTCAGACTGCGTCCTTCCTCTGCCTCTCTTTCTCACAGTCACTCTGTCTCTCATTCATCCTTCTTCCAGCATTCATTCTCCCTAATACTCTCCGTCTCCTCCCTCCTTGTACAGTATGTACCCACACAGCTGAGCCGAGCCAGGCTGAGCACGCCGGGCCCGCCTGCTTGCCGTGATAGTAACAGCTTTAATAAAAATACCGTTTGGGAGATGAGAATTGAATTTCATACTTGGACGCCCCAACACTACATGTGTTTCTTTTTAATAAAGAGAGAAGCACGAGCAGAGTGAGAGAGCAGAGCAGAGCACAGCCACTCGGCCAGAAGAAGATAGGCTGCAGCTTTTCTCATTTCTTCGCACATCTTTGCTTCCTTAAGCTCGGCTGTGTTTGCTGTTCCATGGGGGAGCTGGAGGGGACATCTGGCCTGTCAATCAGAGCATTTCACAACTTTTCAAGATTAGGCTGAGTGTTCGACCAATTCAAAAACTGCATCCCAGATTTGTTTCCTTTCCCTGTCTCTGAATCTTAAAGTGATTTTAAATCAGTTAATGCTTTCTTTACAAATGTCTGTCACTTAAAGCTACTGATAAAACACAGAATAAAGTCACATATTGTTACGGCCTCCTTCACCATAATAATTAGATAAGGCTCGAAAACAAAGGAGACCAGAACATATAAGACGCCACACAGATATACCGTTTCAACCCCAAGCTTTAATAACTTGAAATTATTCCCCCCAGAAATAATCAAAAATTAATAACAAAACAAATGAAACAAAAGGGACTGGAGACCCTGGCCAAAAAGCACAAAAGATGGGAAGGCGTCGAGCCAACCTCGCAATGGGTCGTCGCTCTCAACACCTCCCCCTAAGACTACTGAAACTAACCTACAGAAAACAAGACACCCGAAAACAGGACTACCAGGTATCTCCATCCCAAACTAAAACAACAAAACCCAGCAATCTAAACATGCACGAGTATAACTATCACTAATTGTGAAAAGGGAGGGAACAAAAACACTCCTCACCTTCTGCCCAGAGTTGTGTGTGAGAGTGCCCGGCTCCTCTGCACCTTGCCACTCTAAATTAACTTTCCCACCTGATTGCTAATTGCACGCAGAGGGAGGAGGGGGAGCAGAGAGAGACCAGGCCACACGTTATACATATATAGAGTTTAATTATAATTCGAAAGTTGTGATTTGTCTTAACAGAGGAATATCTCTGTAGGAAGCATTTGCAGTGATCTCCAATTCACAGAATAAATGCCCCTATGAAATGATCACAGTAAAAGAGCTGAAAATGAAAACTCACTTCACTTCAGTAGGTACGATTTAATGGCTGCTGATGACTTTTAATGTATTCTTCTCGGCATGTAACTACTATTCAAACTACCATTAGATTAAACTTCATTAGTGATCATATACGTATTTAGAAAACCATGGCGATACAGTGTCAGACTGTTCAGATTTATTTTATCAGTCAAGAAAACCCTGAGTGGACTCACATCTCTGCACCTTCAGAGGTTCTTAACTTTCAGACTTTATTGTCCCACAAAGGGAGAAGCTGGTCTGGAAACTGGTTTGTCCCAGAGTCCCATCGATGGCGGTCACCATGTTGTTTCACCCAAACTGAGCTCCATTTTTCAACATTGGAGGTTGCAGCTTGTTTTTTTGGGTTGTTGTTTATTCTGCCTAAGTCTAAAAGAGACAGGAGAAGTGAGGGACAGAGAGAGAGGATGGTATTAGAGGTGGGGAAAAATGGATTTCTGTAAAGATTCTTATCTTGTGAGATTTTAAATAGATTCACAACTTACAAAAATCGATTTTATTTGGCTAATCAGTCACTCCCTGCTAAATGCTAACGCTAGCTCTGTAACTCAGTAGAATGCCAAATGGAGCAGCAAGACATTCAGCCAGTCTCACAGATGACCGGAGAAGATCCTGGAGTATGCACTAATTCAAAAATAGACTTGAATCATGAATCCAGAATCGTTTTGAATCGAAAATAGATTCTCAATCGAATCGTGACCCCAAGAATCGAAATTGAAATCGAATCGAATCGTGGGACACGCAAAGATTCCCAGCCCTAGATGATATGCAGTAGAGGACGAGGGTTGGATAAAATGGACGCTGCTGCAGCAAGGACTTAAGCTTCTCTACATGATGTGCACAGTCTACCAGCTGGGCTAGCTTTTTACGCAGTTATTTTCCTCGTAAGTAATGGGATCTTAGACACAATGGGCCACCATTTTTGTCATAAAACTGACGATTTATAGTCAGTTTAGTTAAAGATGTGTTGTTAAATATTCACTTGATCATATATTTAACACCTCCTGTCAGTAAATGACTGTAATCGTGGGAAATCCAGAGCAAAACACAACACAGGAAACCGTGATCAACAACAGGAAGGCTTAAAATATTAGAAATGTAGGATGCTGCAGATTCCAGCCAGTCAGTATTCAGTGCTAGTTACGGAGGTGCACATAAGAGGAACAGCTTAAAAAACCGAGTCAAACTACAGTCAGGCACAATCCAATCCTTTACAGTTTGTCTTTGATTTCTCTGTCGATTTACTCAAAATCTAATCTTTCTGCAAAACTGGTAATTTTTTTTTAACAGCTCGGTAGTTAATTTATAAAGAGTTATCTGAATGGAGTCTTGTGACTGTCTGCAGTTTTTTGAAGAAAGGCGTACAGCATCTGTCATATTGGAAAAAGGAGACAATTGTTCCAATAAACAAAAACAAAAATTGATTTGTCTCTTTGTCGTTTCCATCCTGAGATGTGTGAAAAATCAATTTCCCAGCCGTGTCTGGTGAGATAACTACATGTCAAAGATGTTCTCTGTGGATGCTGCAGCTTACTGTGCAGAAAAACAGAGAACAGCAAGCTTGTATTTGTGCAGATGTGATTTCAACGACGGAGGAAAGATCACAACAACTCTGAATTACTAACTGCTTGTTGGAAAAGTTAAAGATGCGAGCCGTACAGTTTGCCGTTATTTTGAGGGAAAACTGTCATGTTAGAGCCAAGAAACTATCTGCTCTTTTGAAAATAAGTAGAAGGAGTCAAAGAGCTATCTGAGACTTTTAGCTGGAAACCACTACAAACTCACAGCTGGAATGGGTGCTTTAATAAACATGATAACGCCCTCAGTAACCGACCTAGCTTTGATTATCTTAACATATCCGACCTCCGACACACTAGTCAAGGAGCTCAGTTTGCTTTAATTCCTGCAGCAGCTGCCCTCCAACACATGAGCTACAAACAAAACACCAAAGGAGAGGATAAAGGGTTTAATAAAAATGCTTTTGATGCTTTTCCAATAATCTGCAGACACTCAGTAACAAGTAGCGGATTCCAAAAATTGGCAGAAAAATAATTTCCCCTCCGTCAGATAACCACTTATACTTCCAAACACACCAGAATGGTTGCTGAAGGCTCTTTAGCAGATTTTGTTGAGTCGCTCAAAGAAGGAAGAACAGAGTGATCACTGTATTTGAGAGGACGTATGCGTGGCAGGAAGAACGAGAACCAGCAATGGATGCAATATATAGAACAGAAAAGCAGTGAGAAAACAAAGGGAGAAAGACAGACACATTCTACCTGTGGTGCTTGGCTAAAGGCCTCTGTCACTACCTGATACTTTAAGTGATGATTTCCTTATAAATACTTGTGTCTGCTTCAGTTCTTTGTTGTACCAAATACAGTGACTAAATTGGATTCCTGTGAGTATTTTCCATGTTGTGCAGTAATTGGAAACATGTAAAAGTAACGTTCTCACTTCTTTCTCAGGAATGTATTGGAGACGGAAAATATGTTGTCCTCACTTGTGTGATACAAATATTGAATCTCTTGTGCCAAATATTGTAATGTCAAAGGGTGTGTGTGTGTGTGTGTGTGGGGGGTGGCACCTGCTGCCACGACGACCCGACCGTGGAAAGCATAAGAAAATGGATGGATGGTTAGAAGCACAGCAGGATTTTCTTGCGCAACTTTACAAACTACCAAGGTGCACAGAGATTAAAAGGCTTGAAGAGGTCAAAAAGCTCCAGCAAGACTTGTAGCATGATGAGATCAACTTTATCAATATTATTCATCAGGATCACCCGGATGACCCTGATGAATAATATTGAAGGCCACACACGGAAATGCGTCTGTATTCAATTTTCTAACTCCTGTAACTGAGCGTCATGCAATCCCCAATTATTACATCAATTTTGGCAATTCTGGGTCCAATAGTCAGGGTTTCAGTGTCTGGGGATTTATTAAGTACACTGTATTCAGAATGTTAAAGGGATTGGTTCAGTAACAGGTTCCTCATTTGCCTGAATTCCTCTGGTCTTTGTGGAGATTGGTAGTAGCACACTGTAAAGAGCAGTAAGACCCCAAGCTAACACAAAACCCACCTGACATGTGTCCATCAAAATAGAGGAATTATTTGAGAGGATTGGTTCAGATTTTCACTGTGTACATTTCCTCATTGTGTTTTGTCTCTCATCATTTGAGATGTGTTGCAGGAGGACAGTTTTTAAAGTTGCATGTCATCTTGAGCGAGAGAAAACCTCTTAGCGAACCCAGGCATTCGCACACACCCACACACACACACACACACACACACCCACACACACACACACACACACACACACACATACACACAACTAGGCGGTCCTTTTCAAAGCTGACCAGGCTATCATGGGAAAAATGAATAAATGGATGAAATGTGGCATGATTTTGAGGATACAGAAAAGACACCTGGGTGAAGAGGCAGATGAGAGGAGCTGGAGAGAGAGAGGGGGCCGAGGGGGGGCAGGAGGAAAAAGATTACAAGATAGAAACAAGAGTGAGTGACGGTGAAAGCAGACGAAGAAAGAGGAAACTGGTGACAAATTGTAAATGCTCCCGAGCAGCTCTGACTGACAGGCCAATCATCTTGCTTGCACATCTTGAGGCGAAGCCTGGCTGACTGTTATTAATTGAAATGTGATTGGAGGATAGAGGGAGGTGGAGGGGTGCTGGTGATGCTCACATCTAATCCACATCACAGCAATTAATAACGCATTCACTCCTCTCCTCTCTCCACTCCTCTTTTCTCCTCTCCACTCTCATCACCATTGATATTTCCAATGGTGTCTAGAAATGAGAAAAGGAGGGAGACATAATTGAAAAGGGATAATTCCGAAAGGGGAGCTAGGGGGCGAAGGATGGAATTGGGAAAGGGGATTAATTTGTGCTACAATTCAGGGGGCTGCACAGGAGGGATTTTCTTTTTAAATTTTTTAATTCCCTGAAAGAGTTTGTAATGGACAAAATCTCACGACTCACTTTCATTCATTACATGTCCAGACAAAAGTATAAAACCAATAACACAGAGTGGAAATGTAGTGTGTGTGTGAGAGAGAGAGAGAGAGAGAGAGAGAGAGAGAGAGAGAGAAAGTACATTAACTTTCTTCCTCCATCAGCCTTAAATAAGCAGTAATGTTAGCAGAAGTACTTATCAGGCTAAAGTCGGCTGCAAAGTAAAGTTAAGGTCAGATTACTCAGATTTATCTTTGGTCTTGCTCTTTTCTTTCTTCTTTGATGATTTCTCCCTGAATTAATGTTCACCCATTATAACAAGTATTTTCAGTCTCTATGATACTAATTTGCCCTGTAAAATTACACAACAGGAGATCAGGAGATTGTGTGGCGGCCCCAAAGTTCTACTGAACAGATATGATCATGGAGACCACACACCTGCAGCTGGTAGTTAGATGTCACAGACAGGAGACCTCACAGAAACTCTTGTGATCAAATCCTGGCTGAGAAGATGGATTATGTGCAGATTTATACAATTTGCAGCGCTAGATGAGAGTGAGTTGTCAAAGCAACTTTCAGCTGGTGACGCTGCCTCCAGCTTTTGTTTGCTGGCTCTCATTGGCTGCTCAATGAGAGGCGGTCCGGCCTAGAATCTGACAGAAAATGTTTGGTATTTACTTTTCCAGATCGGGGCGTCTCCGACTCGATCAGGAGCAGTAAAACAATCGTGGTCACACCACACCTGAGGAAAATCATCTGTTGTGACGAGCTGCAAATAGGACTACACATGCACCCCCCGGTCGTTGAAGGGGACAAATGGGGCCTAAAATCGTCTTGTATGTAGCCAGCTTTTACAAGATAATCTTTAAAACTATCCAAAAATCAGCATTTTGCTGACTTTTGCCAGAAGGGGGGAATCAGGATTCAAATCAGCACGATTATCTACCCACCTAAAGTTACAAATGCAATTTCACAAACCCCAAAATATAAATAATCATCAACATAGTCCACTTGTCATTATGAATTTCCATCCAGAACTAGCTGAAACTAAGTCAACACAAGTTCACTATTTTAAATATTGGCTTCTGAAACTAAGTTTTAAGCAGTTTAGATATTTTTCACAGTAACTGTGTTTCTCTGTCTCTTAAACTTGCACTCATGTAGGTTGATGAGTGAAGAGAGAGAGAGTTGGCGAGGACACAGTAAAGGGTGAGTAACCTCGTTCTGAGAGGAGCTTTTCTTTGTCTCATAGAAAACCAATCTTTTATGTCACTTTTCACCCTGACATTCTTCTTCTCGCTCTGTGAACGCTAACATTTTCACAAAACATACGCACATACGGTGTGCAAATAAGTCTTAATTTTTATGACTCCTCTATTGTGTAAAAAACTGCCTTTATAAGTGAAGGTACATCATTGTGACCATCTGTTGTAACAAATGAAACGGCTCTGAAAAGAAACGACACAACACTTTAGAGAAGCTCCACAAAACGTAAGGTCAGAGCTCTTTCTCTGAAACCTCGCTCCTTTATATTCTGAAAAGTCTATGTTGTGAGACCTTGGGATCTGAATATCATTTGTAAACGGTTTGAAAAGATGAGAGAGAATAGGTGAAGGGGAGTTATCTGTGGGGTGATTCAACGTGAGGAGCCCGGCACAAACACTCAACTAGTTTCTAAAGTTTTCATTCTGACTTTCCCATCCATGCTGCCGTATTCACATTTGTTGTCTGCTAACAGGCTGTGACAGTAACGCAAAGAAAAATATGAAGAAAATTCAGTTATAATACTGCAAGTTTTTGATGTCAGCCTTGGGAAAGTTTTAAGTCAAACTGAACATTTGTGTGTCGTAAAGTTTGGTTGGCCCTGCGCTAAGCCCTGGGGAGTGTGGTGCATTTAAAGCCCGTCATGTGAATCGCATTGCTGTAAGATTCAACATGTTTAATATACCAATCATGAAATGGACGAGGGAATGTTAAACAGAAAAGGATGGAAGAGGGTCGAAAGAGAAGAAGATAAGGAGGGTCGGTTTTATGTAACATGATGGAACTCTGTTTTGCTTTCTGCTTCTAATTGCAGGTGATGCTAAATGAATGTTATCATCAGTATTAAAGTGTTTGGTTTAAAGTCCCTTGGCACAAATAAACACACCTATATTCACAGTCTTGGTAACGGTTTATTTAAACCCATGATTTGGCAAAGTTCTCTAAGAGAAAAGAAGGTATTTAGATGAAAATAAAGTCTGGTTAGGAGTGGACATTGGCCCACCTCTGCACCCTAGTTACAAAAAAGGTTTTCAGGGAGTCCCAGTTTAGTCCCAATTACAACATACTCCGTGAGCGACACGGTCCATCAGTGCACTACACTACCCCGCCGTTCGCTGCCACTCTAGTCAATGATTGTGTTTCTACAGCCGCGGTCCGTCTCTGGAGCGTGCCACCAGCGCCACTACGCTCTGCTCCGTTTAAAATACGCTGCGAGTCTATTTACGACGGAGTATGGTGCAAGCACGCGTCAAGCTGGACAGAGTAGATCGACCCTGACAGGAAGTCAGAGGCACCGAATGAACAACAAAGCAACCTCAGAAAGACAAAGCAACATGTTGCTTCGCATGTTTTTCTCTTTATTCCCGCGTGATCTTGTTGTTCTCCTGTGATGAGTGTTCAGCTGCTCATGGCTGCGTTCACATTCCTCAAACGGATCCAGTGGGGCAGGGCGCACGTCGTCCAACGGAGCGTAACCGTGTCGCTGATGCAACGGGGCGTGCACGGACTATGTGAAATGGGGGGTACAAAAAAAGGCCTGTGTGGTTATATGGGTGCAAACACCTTTTTAATTTAATTTATACAATGCACTTTCACGTGGCTCCAATAAACTGATGTTCTGCGATAGCTTTAGCTTATCTTCAACTCCTTTCCCTGGTTGGGCTTAAACAGTGTAGTTTAGTATACTGTCTTTAGTAACTCATAAACCTTATTAGGGGGTGCCGGATAGCCGAGGGGCTTTGTTGCATGCACCGAGGCTTTAGTCCTTATTCCAGCGGCCGTGGGTTCAAATCCAACCTCGGCCATTTGCTGCATGTTGTCCCCCTTACTCTCCTCCCAACATTTCTTGTCTCTCTTCAGCTGTCCTGAAAAATGGCTCCAGTTTGCTTTTAGCCAGCACCTAACCATCTTCGTTAGCATTCAAATCAACACCTGCTCTATAGAAGACATCACATAATCCTGTAATGTGGTACCAAGTGTTACTTTTATGGACTGACAAGAAGAATTTGCACTTTTTGAAACTAGAATCCAATGGTTTATTCATGCCTTGTTAACAAGTACATAAAGTGACAGTATGTTGGATTTAGGTCTATGAGAGGATGTCTGTAATGAGTAGGTATATCTTAGACCCTGTGCCCTGCTGCAGAGGAAGATGTGCTGTAAGGAAGACAGGGCTGGGTTCCTGTGTCTGTTTAATCACAGCGACTGACTGAAGGAAATCAATGAGCTAAATGCTAACACTCTGGCCGGGACACAGACAGACAATCAGGTTGTTAGCAGAGGCCGAGGGGTGACTCCTTCACTCTACACGAAGAGCTAAAGGCCCAAAAGAAAGAGAGTGATCGGTGTGTGTGTGTGTGTGTGTGTGCGTGTGTGTGTGTGTGTGTGTGTGTGTGTGTGTGTGTGTGTGTGTGTGTGTGTGTGTGTGTGTTTCCGTAGTGTTACTGACAACACGCTTCTATGGATACCAGCTTTGCCATGACAACAGTCATGCAGAGATCTAATTGACATCTTTTTCTTTGTCTTGTCCAATTTTTGCATGAACAACAAGAAGATATTTGTTGCATTTTCCCCATTTGTGTCTACCTCTAAAGACTACAAACATGCACATTTACCCACTCAAGAGGCACAACAAACACGACCAGTAGGATCTCCGTGCACAAAATTAACCTGCTGCATTATGTTCTCTGCTCTCCAGTATGTTCTCCTCCACTCTTTAGTTGATTTTGTGATTCTGTTGAAATACACATAACTTTGATATATCAGTAAATATTCTCTTCATAGCGTCGTATAGTGGAGTCTGTTGCTTTGTCTGCAACTTCCACATCATCCTTTTTAAGTCATATCTTGCCTCGGGAGACCCCCCCCCCCCCCCCATCCGACCGGTAAGGTCTCTCGCTGTGAGGTACATGTGTGAACAACCAGATCAAGAGGAGTACAGGGGGGTCCTCCAGTCCTCTGAAAATGGCTTTTGACATCAATGTATTTCTGCCTTTCCTTCAAGAGGTTTAGCTGTGCTGTAACAACGTCATTAGACTTCCTGCTTTGGTTCTGAGGGTAAAGCGTCCTTGTTTTTAAAAGAAGCAGTTCTTGTCAGGGTAAACGTACACACAGATTGACTGGTGAACCGATTTTTTCTTTCTTTCCTTTTTACTGTACACCTCTCTCTTGAACAATAATCCTCTATTTTCCTGCTGCTTTTGTTTTAATTGTTTTTTAACTCTCACCGTCCTCCTTCTTCCTTGCTCTCTTTTCACACTCTCTACAACCCCTCTTTTCTTGTATCTCTTTCTCACTCTTTTCCCGATCATTCATGTTCTGTTCTATTCGTCTTCCTCCCCCATTTATCTTTCACTGCTGCATCACCTCTTGTATTTATTTATTCTCCTTATCTCTCATTCTGCTTGTCATACAACCTCAGCCTCCTCCTCCACCTCTCTTCTCCTGCTGATACCCCCTCCTCCTTCCCTCTACCTCTCCCTCCATCTCCTGGTCTCAATAGTCGTTTACTCCTGAGTGCTATTACAGCATCACTTTGCATTTAGATAACCATCGCCTCGCCACCCCAAATTGGTCCGGAGCAGGAGGCAAGGGATAAAGAGAAGGGGGGGAGGAGGTAAAAGGGGGAGGAAGACGAATAGAACAGGGGGGACAAGGAGGAGGTGATATTGAAGTTTAAACGAAATCTTTCCCAGAGAAATAATTGCAGATGCCGGAGCTCCTGCAGTCGGTGACACGCAGCAAAATTTTAGAGGAAATACAGACCAGCAATTTCACCACCGGCAATTATGATCAACAGCATTTTTTTTTTTTTTTAAACAACACTTTCATTTTGCTGCTTCTCCGCTGTGTCATCCAGACTCACATTTGTCCCAGACTCCCTCTGAACCCCTGCACCGATTATGCCAAAATGAGTTGTGTTACAATCATGACGCCTATTGAACTTTTAAAAGCAAAGGAGACGTAACTGAGATGACACGAAATGAAACTTGAAGCTTTTAGAATATGTCTCATATGCGTTGTTGATGCACAAGTTGAGCTCACATTGTGGGAGAGGCTGTATTTAAGCGATAAAGATTAAAAGTCCTAACTGTGCTTTGCTTCCATTCGAATACGTAAAATTACAACACAAGCAGCGTCTATGAGCATGCTGACTACAGCATCACTTTCATCACTGTAACAGTAAGCTCCTTCCAGTTGAAGTGTCCAAATAAGCTGTTTGTCTGAACACTCAACAAAGTGATCTGATAAAGTTTGTGTATCTGTGCATCAAAGAGTGTAATTGGAATAAATGAGGAGAAAAATGTCTCCGACTCTCTTGGAGGCTCACAGGTGTCATTTACACTCAGTGAGCTAAAGAATGAGAAGTATTCACTTTACTAAAGCAATAATTTGATGCTAGCACTGATGTTCTGTTTTGTGGTTGCAGGTTCGGTTTCTGAAGTCTTATGCTCAGGTCAGACTACTTGATCCTGCAGTCGTAAGGTTTCAGTGGGCCCTGACTAAGCCATCGTTTTATCCTGTGTTGTGTTGTGTCGTGAGTTACAATCAAGGCGGCCATCTTGGACACCTCTCAGCCGCTGGACAAAAACTCTAGAATGTAAAAAAAAAAAGTCTGCGTTCTGCAATGTGTTCCATCACGTCAGTGACGCTGACCAATGAGAGCACAGAGCACTCTGCACATGCAAAAGTCATGAGCTTAAACAAATAAAATGGCGAAGGGAAAGAGGAGTGATGAAGTGTGTGCTGCGAGATGGAACTATGTGTCGAGCTCTGACAACATTTTTTTCTGTGAACAGTCTTCTTTCCAGGTGTCGTCCAGTCCTGTCCCTCTTCCTTCCATCGCCGTCATATAGGTTGTGATGATAAGTTAGATACCACCGTGGAGTCTGTCATGTCTGTCGGTCAAGTCATTGCATGAATTTATGTCTCTGTGATCGCCTAAACTGACAAAGTGACCGTCGTAACAGACACAAAGATTGTGCCTCTGCATGAGTCACATGCAACAGTGAGATAACTATCACTGACTTTCTGTGTTTTTCAGCTGATTCATTTTTTTGTCAAAGTTAAAGGTACAGTGTGTAGAATTGCATGCTAATATTTACATTAAAATATCTAACTTAAATTAAAAGTTGACTAAACCCATGTTTTATATATTTTTTAGTTGAGTACATCACCTCAAATATTTCCAAAAGTTATCAAAGCCAGAGAAATCCGTAATTTTATAGTTGTAACGGGACTTGTCGAGCCGCCACGATAGACAGGAAATGTTGACCGTTGTCAAGGAAACACCGGATGTTACGTCAAAGACCGCTGCATAAGCTAGCGCTAGCTGCTACTGTAAGCTGCCGTTCTGTCGCTGTATGTGCTGCTGTGATAAAAAACGTCATGTTAATTATACTCAGATACATCGTCAGTACACATATTGTCTTTCTCAGGTCGGTTACGCCCGGTCGTATTGATTCAACACGGAGTTCGTTCGTTTGTGTCTGCATGTGTGTGTGTTGCGAGCTGTGAGCACCGATGGCTGTGTGATGTTCCATATCTGCCTGTTTATGAATCATTAATTGAGCCCTGAAGAAGACACACACACACACACACATCCACACTGTCCCTTTGTTGTTCACCATCAGGATCAGCTGAACCCATCATAACGCTGCACTAAGGGGGAAAAATGGGGACACGTGACATCTGTGATGGCGTGATTGAGCCCTTGCAAAAAATATCAGGAGAGCCCTTATTGTGATGGAAGAATTGCATAAAGGGAAGGAGAGCCACTTTGTTAAAATAGCTGAAAACCTGCAGAGCAATCATACGTTTTACACCACAGTTGTTTAGAAGGTGTGCCACATTGCATGATCTGCACGAGGAAAAGCTTAAACTTTTTAGAATGCAAACTTATTAATTGGAAGCTCCAAATGTAAAATGTGAAATACTTCACTACAAACCAAATGCAATTCAGTGGCACCTATACAGCAGGTGAAGTACTTAAAGACCACAAGCTTACCTGACGGATCATTGGAAACAGTTTCAGTGGATGAGCAGGTCATGGTTCAGGAGGATTAACGTGCTCCTTCTCCTAAACTGTCTTGATAAGCTTCTACGGTAACTCCAGTACATCAACAGATTGTTTTCAGGCCGCAGTTGAGCCTCATTTTCAAACTCTATCATTTGCCTATACAGTGATAAATGCAAACTATATGAAAACGGATGACCAGAGATCAACCTGTGTAGTTATTTGTCCATTTGGCTCTTTGTGCTCTCTCTGATGGCGGTTACTCATTGGCCGTCTTGCATGCACTTGTGCAGATTCAAAGATTATAAGCTTCCAGTTAGCCGTAGCACCAGCAGCCTTACCTGCTGTTCATCACTGACCAAGCTGTAATTACAGACACATCCAGAGGAGACAAAAGGATGGAAGCTCGGAAGAAGTCTGACCTTTTAGCCTAGTCACTGTGTATGTGTGTGTGTGTGTGTGTGTGTGTGTGTGTGTGTGTGTGTGTGTGTTTGCGTGGTTCCTCCTGTGTGCGTGGGTGTGCATCATGTGAACAACAAAGAACAAGCAGGGACAAAACAAGTGCAAAGAAGCTTGGTTGTCCTTTGAGCTGCTGCACTAAGAGTCCCTCACCACCCACACTCTCTTTCTCTTTTTCTCAATGATTGCCAGCATCTTTTTTTCCTTTCACTCTCCATCTCTCCGTCTCCTCCTGCTCACATGTCTGTTTCCCCATCCACTGCTCTTTCTCTTTCTCTCTGTAATTGCTGCTGCTCTGAGTAGAGGATCGCTTCAATGTTATCACTGATCAAAAACAAAAAAAATTACAGAAAGAATCAGGTGAGGGAAACACAACAAACTGAGACGGAAAAATGTGCCTGATTCAGACAATCGCACAAAGAGACCTCGACCCTCCTCAGAAATATGAATGGAGTTAATGTGATTTGTGTCTAAAAACACGAAAAAAAACCGGAACAAAAGCAGAGTTAAAAAAAAAATCCTAATTAGCTCCTTTTTCAGACGCTTCTCCGTAGAGATTTTAATTATGATTTGGCATCAGCCGGCGTTTATGGGATGAAATGGACGTTGTTGATCAAGGCTCTGCTGGAAGGTGGCAGAGATGGAGCGAGATATTAGCAAAGCAGGAAAAAAAAACGAGATACAGATTGTAAGCTGATCAAAGGACATTTTATTCACACCATGCTCAGCTACATGCTGACAAGCCACGCACACCAAGACCCATGTCAGAGGCAGAGCCATTTTGCTCGCTTCAAAATCTGCACTTTAAAAGTCAAAAGCAACAACAGTGTTATAGAAATGTCTGTTTGGCTGCTGTCTGCTCTTGATGTCGTTTGGACTAATTCTTTTATACACAGGAAGGGATGGGTCTTCTGTTTGTTGGAAATATATTATGAATTGTGTGTTTTGAGTAAGCATCTGGCTGGAATGAAATATGGGGGGGGTTTTGGTCCCTGCTGATCTACCAGAGAGGGGAGGTCACTGAAGAGTCAACATGCAAACGTCCAGAAAAACCCCATGCACAGCTCTGCACATCAAACAAACTGATTGGCTGATTCAACTTCCAATTGGAAAGTCTGTTTGAAAAGGGAAAAAAAATAATGTTCATGCAATTTTAAAGGAAACATCAAAGCGTTTCCAAACACCTGTGCTGTCACCCGGTCCTGCAGAACCACGCTCAGGGAAAAATTGACCCTGCAGGCCACGAGACTGATGAACTGTTGAACTCTTGAGCTCTATCGCATGCTGACCCTTTACTCACACTATACAGATGTCACTTTGCCTTTTTAGGTGACTACTTTTACTTTGTAATTACTACCTATTGACATCACTGTGTTTATTTCTATTTTTTAATGAATTGCACCTCTGATAGCAAATGTTTTATCCACTCAATTTTCGGTCAGTTTATGTCGCCTACAAAAAAGGCACAAAAACGGCTCCCCCTTACCTAATCTCTAATCCTGGTCTTCACTCCCTCCTGCCCACTACGCTCTGCCAATGAAAGGCGTCTGATCCAACCTTCACAGCAGGGCCCAAAGTATCTAAAGGCACACTCTCATAGGCAATCCGTGCCATGCCAAGCACGCTTCACCCCCTCAAGTCCAGTTCATTTGACTAGTGTGAGTGCTCCGATCCGTGCTCAAGCATGGTTCACTTCCTTGGCCCCGGCATGCTTGGAAGAGGTGTGCTTTGGCACGGTACAGTTCATGCACGAGCACAAGCACGCGGGTACACAACGTGGACAGCCTTCATTATGGAGAAATCTCGGAGTGCTCTGGCTGTATCTGACTAAACAGACTCAAAATAAGCCACAAAGTCAGTAAAGTAGCTGTTATCATCTTTATGTTATTCTCCAATGTGCGGACGCAGGCTCGACCGTGCGTCTCTTTTATTTATTTAAAAAAAAAAAATCAGAGTCCGCCTGTCGTGTAAACTAAGCATGCTTCATAATAACATAAAGCAATGCATGTGTTGTATTACGACGTTATGTACAAGAGGTAACCGTGCTCAGGCCCGGTTAGTCCTGGGAGCAGTGTGAGTGCAGGCCAGCGGGGGAATGGGGAGGGGGGACAATTGTGCTTATGCACGGTATGGGACAACTTTGCTAGTGTGAGTGCGCCCTAACTAGACTCTTCTCCTCTGCCGCCCCACGTTGGTGGAACAAACTACCAAACTCCATTCGATCTGCAGAGTCCCTTTGCACCTTACCTTTGTAGTTAGCATGCTCATAGACGCTGCCAAGTTTTAAATTGGCAATGAGGACATAGCATCTCCTTTTTCTGTAAGTTGTGGTGAATTAAACGTCATAGCTACATAAATCAATATAGTAGTTGTCACTGGTGATGAAGCCACAGAGAACCCCCCCCAACTCTGCAGCTCCTCTTCCCCATGCAGAACTTTGAAAGAACATTTAATCTTTTGGAAGAAGGTTGGGTATTCAGTCTTAAAACCCTTTAATCAAAATAACTTAACATCTCACAGTCTCGTAAATTTCCAAACTGTGAGTTTTCTGAAAAACAGAAATCCTGTGTTTGTTCTCCATTCACAGAGTCATTGCTGTGCACAAACAAAGTGGCTTGGACTGAGCAGCACATCACAGTTTAAGCCAGTTAGCAACAGGTGGTGTTTGTGTGCTGCAGTCCTGCCTCGGCATGATCCACACTCTCACCAAATGAGGGACGCACTTACTCCTTGACAGCATTAAAGATTGCTTTCTCCCTTTGAGGCTAACTCACCCTTGGATAGCTGAGGCTCTAGGAATTTTCTTGTTATTAGTGAGTTGCAAGAGTCATTGCCCTGGCAGTAAGCCTTCATGAATTTGAGGGACGGAGCTTACGAATCAGCATAATAGCAAGAGGGGTTTGTTTGCAGCTGCTGACAGTGTGAAAGTATCTGTGATGAACACATTTTAAACGTCTTTCCTATAGCAACAAAAGGAACAAGTAATCAGCAACAAGGATGTTAACATTGTGGAGCATTTAGCTGACAAAAAGAAGGATATTTTTCTCAAGAATTGGTGGACTTAAATTTGTAATGTGACTATGCAAAATATGTTAATGCCACATTAGAATGACAGAAATGACTTGCCTGTTTTCTAGAAGCAGTTGTGCCACTTTGTAATATGCTGTAGTGTTTTAAGGATGGCACTTTGAAAAGGTACCATGATATAATATCTTCCCAGATGTAACACAATGTACCCCTAAAGCAAAAGTGAAACCTATAGAGCAGCTTTGCATGATTTGCAGCTCAAAAAACTCCCTATTTATCTGATACAGTAAAAACCCTCATTTCAGGCTCTGCCTGAAACGGTTTGTTTCAGCTGCCGTCTCTTTAAGGCCCCCCTCCTCACATGCCCACTTTCTTCTGATTGGCCAACCCTCTGGAAGCCTTCCGGGTAGCAGAATGCTGCAGGGCTGCCAGGGGAGGGCTGCTCTCTTGTTCTGGGAGAAGAGAGTCTATGTAAGAGGTTTCAAATGCTTATGTCTTGGTTTCATGTCGGGGAACTATCATGTGATTTGCACAAGCCGTTTAGCGCCCTCTGCAGACTTGTCGTGGGATTTCTCCAACATACGTTAACCTCATAATCTAAAACTGTGCCCAAGTTGGGCGTCCAGCATTGTAGCACTATGTGAGTTTTAAAATGGGGTTCAGCATAATAGGTCAACTATTACAGAAGAAGATGTCCTTTCTTTTGTGATAGTGTAACTACCAGTGAGTGATCAAAGCAAACATAAAAGTTGATGCATATCATCTTCTTCTACTGTTTTATGATTTAACTGAGACTAAATTAAACTATGAATTCTGAAGAAGTTAGCTCTGCACCCAATCAAGCAGTCTTTCAGCTGACTGAGAACAGCTTAGAACCCAAAACAAGCCTTTTTTTTTTACTAAATATTTAATTCAGTGCTGATTTTAATTGATAAAGATTTAATTTATACAAACAAAAAAAACTTAAAGGTGGATGATTCGGAGGATTTGAGGATGACAAATGAACTCTGTGACCTGCCGTGCTACATGGAGCCACATAAGACCATGGAAGTAAGCAGGTTCACACAGACACACAGAGACACACACACACACATACTGTACATACACACACACTCACACTCTGTAATATGAGCGCCTGAGTATCATCTGTGTAACCACATCCTCTGTCTCTGTGTGGAGGGACACCTGACACCCCGTCGCCCTGTATGAAAACTCTCGAGTCATCACTAATATGGGCAGGAATGTCAACATTTAATCTGCACAAGGGGACCGCAAAGGTCACAGCCGACAGCCCAGGAGTCCGAAACTACACAAACCTTTGTATACGAGCAGAAAAAAACCTTTTCTCCACAAATCCTTCATTGAATCTAAACACCTGCAGTGGATGTCCTTTGTGGATATTACATTGCAGGTGTAAATGTTTTAAGCATGGATTATTCTCCAAAAGGCAAAAAAAAACATCCTTTACACAGCTATGATGTCAAGTTCAGTGTTTCAAATAAGAACAATTAACAGTATCCACCACCTCTCTCTAAATATGCATACACTTAAGCTTAACACAACTAATACTTTGGACTTACCTCTGTTACAGTTGTCCTGATAAAAGAAATAAGCCAAACAGACCAAATACACGTCTTTCCCTCGACTGTACACGTTTAATTCTGATGTAGTGTTGCTAGTTTTAATGAGCCAGCTGCAAGTGAACGTTGTGAGTTATTTATTATGTTATGGGGTTAATAATAATGAGACACAACCACTTCTCTCTACGTTTAACTGAGTCTGATGAGCGCTGTCTTGAACTCGAAAAGTAAGGCATCTAAAAGACATCTAAAGAGAGCGTGTCTGTTTCAGATCCACCTTAAAAAAAAAAAACCTTCTGTTTTATATTATTGGTTGTTCAAATTTGAGGTTTGAAATATTCAATCAACCTCTTTGTCATCAGGGAGAAAAGGGATCTTTATTCTCTAAATGAGCCCCAGCAGGATGTGGTCTTTGGTGAAGTAACAGAGTAACAGACAAGGCCATCGATGTCGATAGAGATGATCTGTGAAGTTTCAAGGGAACTGACCTTCAAAAGTGAACGCAGTTGAATTCACACACAAACATGCACACAAATGCATGCACATGCTACTAGGTTACACACACTCACAGCCACATGATGTGCACATATTCATGCACAGACTGATGTCATATCACAAATGCATACATTTACATACATGCTGACACACAAGCATCCCCTTACACAAAGAAGAACACAAGTAATTACAGAGATGAGCACACACACACACACACACACACACACACACACACACACACACACACACACACACGCACGCTGTGAGCAGCATCAAACATGAAAACAGTGAGGTGTCTCTCTGAATGCATTATCAGATGACAGTAGCAGTCAATCGGGCTGAATTTACGCATCCTTTTATCAGGACTACATCAAAGAATCTGATTCCACTAAAACAACCTTTATCATGTCATTTATGAGCCTGAATCAGACCAGAAGCAGCGCGGGAACACACGGTACCGCAGCCTGCCCTGCGTCCAATGCTGCCACCTATACGCGCCACGGAGAAATGCGTCTGATGATCCGCTGTAACCTGCTACAGCAGCCAGGGGGCGCACTCATGACACTAACCTTTCTCTCTCTCTCCCTCTCACTGCTCTCTCTCTCTTTCCCTCTACCAAGGGATGCCGGAGTCTAACCGCAGCTCCTCTCTCATTCATGCTGAGCGCTGCTCTCCTGTGCGCACGGAACTGCAGAGCTGAGCTTTGGAACCAGTGCTGCTGCTGCTGCTGCTGCTGCTGTCTGACGAGCCCGCCGGGAATGGAAATGTCTTCTGCTTCAACTCTGATATCCTAAAAACATGCAGAGCAGGATGGAGGCGATGGGTTCTTTGATAAGTAAGTACAGCCAAACTTTTTGTGGTTGTTAAACGTCTCCTTGCTGGTTTTGGAGCCTTTTTCTACATCCGAAATGTTTGTGACATTTCCCCGAACCCTCACTTCCCTTTCCCTCTCCTAGTCGTCCTTCGTACCTTACGCCAATGCCTCTCTCTTACTGTCTTCGTCCCCAACATACATGGACCAGTTTGTGCTCGGGGAGAAATCGGGGGGTCTGTTGTTTGATTATTTTGCGCTCCGTCACATCGCTTGGCTTGTTTTGCGCACATGAAGGGGAAGCAGGCAGACGCACGCCGAGGTTGCGGATCCCCGAAATGACTGAACGTCCCTCCTCGTTTTGTGGTGGAATTGGCCAAGTTGTTGAAGGTGAAGCATTGCCGTATACATCAGTGACAATCTGCTGCGGATTTTGGATGCACACTGGCTGAATGAATAGATTGTGTGTCTTATCTCCCAAATGTTCGAGCCTTAATGTCTGGTACATTTCAGATCTCAGGAGTATTACAGGAATGTTGTCGCAATGGTATAGTGATGCCTTTAGGCTTGGTCATAAATTGTAGCCACAATAAAGCTTCTGCTAAGGGCACACAAGCCCTAAAAAGAATAATATTAGAGTTGAAGATGTGTAGCTGTGGGTGCTGATTGTTCTGTGAGAACAAAAAAGGACTGAGCACAACATTTTACCATCTTTGCACCTACGCTCAAGACACCAATTGAACTTACTTGCGCTCACTGTGCGCGTGTCCGTGCCTATACAATCCATGCAGATACCATGATCATGTGTGTGTGTCTAAGTTTGTAAGTGTATGCAGCTGGGTGCCTATTTGTGCTTGTTTACACATAAGATGTAAATGTTTTAAAGTGTGTGCAGAATGTTTGACCTGTGTGTGTTTGTGTTTGTGTGTGTGTGCGTGTGTGCTCATCCCCCCACCCACACCTAAACACACAGGCACAGCATCATCATTTTGGAGTAGCATCAACCTGCTCTGACAGTTTTGTGTCACCTTATGAATTTTTGACTTGAAATGCGTAGGTGAGGCAGACAGGCTGATTTGGAGAGACTACGGGCGCCCAGCCACCAGTTTGGCTGCCAAGGAAGCACATAGAAAAAAAAATCTCTTTAGATTGAGTGTGTGTGTGTGTGTGAGAGTGAGTGAGAGAGAGAGAGGGAGAGAGTCTTCTCTTTGCATGCTCTGAATCTCCTCTCATCTCCCTCTCTCTCCGTCTTATCTCTCTCCCGGGTGAACTTGCGAGGATGAGTGTGAGATGATGTGGGAGCTGTGGAGGAGATGCAAAGAGATGTATGGGGGAAGAAAAGACTTCTCCCCCTCACTCTTATGTGTGTGCCTGTGCTGGGACGCGTTGATAAGGCAGAAACCCTGAACATAACCCCCACTTTGGGGCTGAGGCGTGACATGCAAAGTGACTGCATGCATAGTTATAGTGACATAATGACTCTGGAACACATTAGTTCCCGTTTCACCCGCAGACACACTCTGTTTTCAAAGGTTTGAGCCTGGAATGAGTCAGAATCATAAGACCCCCGATGATAGCTCTGCTGCATGCGCTTTGAGCTGCCTGTAACCTAATTACCTAGTTTATTCTTGGAGTCTTTTATTATTAATATGTTCTTAGTGGAGATCATCCTTTCCCCCCACTCTCTATGTATCCACCTTTCTATGTTTCGGAGGCTGTCTGTGTCACATTTACAGAAAGACAGGAAGACAACGTCAAAGAGTCACAATTGTCTTGGGAGGTTAATCGCATACTTAAAGCAACTGTATCACACCTTGTTGCAATTTTTCATCTCCAAAGGATCTGACTACACTTATGTAATATGTGTGCAGAAATAGCGGTGTGATTGTGGTACCTTGTAGGGCTCAAAGATGTTGATGTAAAAATGACTTTTGGGGTGATGATCTGACTTTCACCCAAGAGAGTATGAGTTTGTCTTCTGTGTGAGAGCAAACGTTAATGTCCACATCATTTCTTTTATCACTCAAATGTGTATTTTTTCTATAAACCTGGCCAAATAGCTGCTATGCATAACCCTTAGCTTTTTGCAATAGTTGCACAACTTGAATGCAATGGTAGGAATCCTTTTTGTCTTCTTCCCTGTGCACTGTGCATTGGCATTGTTTCTTATCGTGTGGCATTAGATTTTACCATGAACATGTACTGCGTTGTTAATGAGCTGTGGTTATTTTATGTTGTCCTTCGGGATCAGGCTGGCGCCATAGCTTGGCTGTCATCATTGAAACTGTAGGACTCCTTCTAAATGAACTGATGAAAATGAAGTACATAGTTTGTAAAGTGCTCTTAAAATGAACTGATGTGACTTCATTTACTGTTGGCTAAAGTGTGTTCCTTCTGGAGGCTCCTTGACATTGAGTGTTATGAGCCACATTACAAGTGAGAAGGGACTCTGTGGGCTCACTAGCACGCCAGGCAGTGTGTGTGTGTGTGTGTGTGTGTGTGTGTGTGTGTGTGTGTGTGTGTGTGTGTGTGTGTGTGTGTGTGTGTGTGTGTGTGTGTGTGTGTGTGTGTGTGTGTGTGTGTGTGTGTGTGTGTGTGTGTGTGTGTGTGTGTGTGTGTGTGTGTGTGTGTGTGTGTGTGTGTGTGTGTGTGTGTGTGTGTGTGTGTGTGTGTGTGTGTGTGTGTGTGTGTGTGTGTGTGTGTGTGTGTGTGTGTGTGTGGGCGTGCGTGTGTGTGTGGGGGGCTCAGGTGGGTGTGTGGGGGTTGGTATTGTGTCAGTTTCCCTCAGCGGCTCTGTGGCTCAGGCACCAGCTGAGCTGAGCGCTGCAGACAATCGACTGTGCACCCTGCGGTCCGCCTGCGTTGAGCCTCAAATGCCTGCAATAAATAAAACCAAGGAGGAGAGATGGCCATAGAATGACAATAAAGCAGATTGATAAAGCAGTTTCAACTCATTCCATCTGAGAAACACCCAGAGGAAGGGTGAGCTATCATAAAGAGTCCATAGGATGTAATGAAAGCGGCATTTAGCTGAGGGTTTTTATTCAGAGTGCCTACATTTAAATGCTGCAGCAGCGGCCCCAGCGGGAGCTGAAGCAGCGATCCAGCAGTGTTAGAGGCACGCTCCCTGCCTGTTGAGCTGCTGAGGACTTGAATGCCAAGTAAGCTGATATTACACGGCAAAATACCAGTTTGAATCCCACCTCAAGCACAAGTGTTTTAACCGCTTTTGAAAAGGCCATTTATCTGATCAGCCCAGATAGGCAAGCAGATCAAATAAAAGAGTGACAGATATGTTGAAATGAAAATATGACAGATTTGATTTGAAAGCACCAAGCAAGTTTAAACAGTGAAACATTGCCACTGAATTACATAATCAATTTTAACTGTTATTAGAATAGCAACAACCCATCAAAGTGGAGGACTGCTCTGTTGCAGGTTTAAAACGTAGAGTGCTGGTGGCTCAGTGGTTGGAGCTCGCGCCCCATGTATGAAGGCTGTGGTCCTCCAGGGGGGTGGCCTGGGTTCGGGTCCAACCTGTGGCTTCCTTCCCACATGCCCACTCTCTCTCTCCCTGATTTCCAACTCTGTCCTATCTCTCCAATAAAAGCAGAAAACGCATATGTGAAAGCAAACAGCCACATTTTTTTGCCCTGACTTCACATGGACATTTTTCCTGCAAGCCTCCGAATAATATTTCCACGTGAAGTCGGAGTGAGCCAACGTGTGAATGCAGCAGCTAATACAGACTTTGTCATGTTCCTCTGTGTCTCAGGCACACGACAACTAAGAAGTTCATATTACTGAAATGTAAACTTATTCAAGTGAACATTAGAAAATCAGAGAAAAGGTCTTTTAGTGACATAGTTGAAGAACTGATCATGTTTGTTTAGGGTGGCTGTTGGGGGTTATTGGATTTGCCCTGCAACACAGGATCTTCATCAGAGAGTTTGTGTCCCTTTAGCATTATTGTTTTTAGAAACTTCATAACAAAGGAGCATGCAGGTTTAGTATCTATATCAAATTCAAACAGACTGTTTGTTGTCAACAATGTTGTTTGACAGGAAGTAAGAAAATAAACCAGACACAACCATGTGTGTCTTTAAGACCCGTAGTTAGCAATCTTGTGCATGTGAATGAGACGCCAAAGGTGGCAAACAAAGCGATGGTACTATATGACGTTTATTATGAATGTGTTTGAAGAGCCGTATCAACCTGCTGGCTCAAGAAAAAATGGAAAGAAAAGGCAAAAAGATGATGTCGGAATTTGTGAGTAAGAAATTCTGAGTGGAAGCAATGAAGACGAATTGGCAAGTAGAGGAATAAGAGCAAGATGTAAGAAAAACAAACTTTAAGAGTGAACTTTATGAAAAAGCTTTTTAGATTGTGATCACAGGAACATCCAGGGAGTCTGTTTTATGGAAGTATGAGAAGACTGCTTAGATATTTACATCTTAGAAATGAGAGCACACAGCACGTGAGAGCAGTATATATAGTAAAGAGGGTATAATCAATCATTTAAACTTATCACATAACTCATATGGAGCCTCTTCACATCATGGATTTAGTATCTAACAGTATCAGGCATTGCACAATGGTAAATCCTTACACTGTTGGAATGACCTCAACATGAGTATAGGTGATACTGCAGCAGAGGAGACAATTTGTCTAGTTTTGTTGGGTTTTTTTTTTGGCTTCTATTTATGATGAGCCCGTGACAAAGTGTTCACAACATCCAATTTCTGTCTGAACAAAACAGACGGAGAGAAAGAGGCTGAGGGAAAGAAGATGAGAGAGATGTGGAGAGAGAGCGATGGAGCTTTTAAGTTACCCACATCTTTTTGATGCAGCCTCTGCAGTGAAAGGCCGAGGCAGATCAAACAGGGCAGGCAGATTGAAATAGTTTCTCTTGTAAGGAGGGAGAGATGCTCAGGCGCTGCACAGATGTGACAGGTAACCACAAGACGGAGGTGGCAGACACTTTTACACACCGACTGATTGCAAACACTCACTTCTTGGTTCAAAATAGGACTTGCAAGGAGCTTTTTGATTGTCGTTAACATCCAAGTTCGGTGTTTTAAAGTGAGACAGAACAGTGGGTGGGTGTGCGGGGGAGTTATTTCCTCTCCTAGTGTGAGCAAGGATAATTCTGCAGTTGTTTTGTCAGCAATTAAAAGAATTTCAGCAACCCATTTTCCTCTGCTGCTGCAGAACATACAGCTTGTGTTTGTTGTCCCAAATGGCCAATTTCTGCCTTATGTTCTGTGCTGTCTGAACAGTTGAGGCAGCAAAATAATCAGTGTGTGTTTGTGTGTGTGTTGCTGAACAAACCAGCATTACTGAACTTCTCTGCGTTTCCTGTTCTTCTTCAACATTAGTCCAATCAGCAAGTATCCATATTTCTTACACACACAAACACATACACACACTCTGACATCCTCGCTTTACCCTCCCTCTTTCCTCGTGTATATTTAGCGCTGGGCCAAGGTCAAAGTTAGAGCTCTCCGTTGTTGTTTTTTCCGTACATGGCTCTTAGATGCAGATCTGTCTTCTGTTATCTGTAGTGCTGGTTAGACGTTCCCCAGATCTTGTGGATTTGCAGGAGGGAGGATCAGCAAGAGGGTAAAGAGGAAGTTATAGACGGAGGGAAAGCGAAGGCCAAACTGCAGCACCACGCTATAAGCTCTGTTTGATTTGAAGAGTAATATTGACAACTTAATTTGTCCTCGCAGCGCCAGATTTCAATCACCATAGAAGCCAAAAAAGACTGTGGTTAGGTTTCTGAGAGGAGTACTGTAGTTTTGATTCATCTTGTTCATTTTAAATTTTCCCCCGGGTGATCCCATGTAAAGCACTTTGAGGTGAAGCTTCTTTGTAAAAGGTACGCCCCTCTGCAGACTGAGAGAGAGGAAACTCTCTGAATACTTCATAGTCAAGTACTTAGGTTTCTAATGATGATGTCACATAACTAGCACTGCAGGCTTACCTTTTTTTAGATTTATTTTGGGGCTTTGTATCCCTTTATTTTAGAGATAGGACAGTGGATAGAGTCAGAAATCAGGGAGAGAGAGTTTGGAATGACATGCGGCGTAGGAGCCACGGGTCAGATTAGAACCGGGGCTGCCCGTCCTGATGACAGCAGCCTCTGTTCATGGGGTGTGCAATCAAACCACTAGACCATCGGCGCCACCACGACACAAGAAATGTAAGCAAAAAAAGAGAACCTGCGGCAGTTTGTATACAGGAACACGATCTGTGTTGCAGCCTGTTTAGAAGCACAACTATAAGAGTGTCTGACCTGACCTTGACACCTTGTGTAGAGATGGTAAAGAACACAGGAGAGAGCAGAGGATGAGGAGGGTAAGAGAGGTCTGTGATGGGGAGAGGTCCCTGAAAGTGTTGTTATACTGTACGCTCTGCTGTCTGTGTCTGTTGGTGAGGCTCTCTGAAGGAGGGAGGGGGAACTGAGCGGATGTAAGAGGATGAAGAAAACTGGAATGTTGTCGGGGTGAAAAGTTTAAAGGGAAGGCAGCGACAGATGTTACAGTTCTGTCCAACTTTTGGGCAATTATTGGAAAAAACAACCGTGGAGCTGCAAGATGTAAGTTCAACCCAATAACATGTATAAAGAGCGGAGGATCTGAAAACCTTCAAATACTATCAGACAAGGGTTCTCTTGTTCCTGTATTTACTGCAATGTCCTACTAAAGATGAACACTTACATAGAGTTATAATCTCACCCGCCCTGTGCTTGAATCCAACAAAAACCTGAAATACTTAAAACTTAGAGAGCTGTATTCTGTGCTTTGGCCTTTATTGACTAAGAAGTACAAACAACAGAGAAAGTAGATAGTAAAGAAAGGAGAAAACAACTGAGGCGAGGTTTTCTAAAATGAAAACTGGAGGAAAATGAGAGGAGAGAGACAGGGGAGCTGGAAGCAGCGAGGCAGAGAAAGAGAGAGAGTGTCGGCATTTCTGACAAAGTGACTCAGATGAGACGACTCAGGAGGAGGAGGAGCGGGTGGGAAGACACAAAGGCACTGAGGATGAGGTTGTGCAATGCAAACTGTGGTCTTTCTGGAAGTGATTAGAGAGAGAGAAGATGGAAAGAGAGAGTTGAAATATGATAATTGCTCATTTGGGTGAATCACTTAATGTTTTCATTTTGCTGTCTTTTCTTATTTTGATGACTCGGCTCCATAAGGCGCATCAATCATAAAAGTGCAGCGGGCTAACATGATGCTAACTGTTGCAAGGGCACATGCAAGATGTGTTTTTGTTAAAAATGTTGTCTCAGAAAAGTATAAAGAAATAACTTCATTGTCTTACTCAACTGTTTGCTTTCTCCTGCTGTGAAAAATAAAACAAGAGTTCTGTCGTTCTTCATACTGAGGGACCAAACAAAGCTCCCCAGGAGTCCAGAAAATATTCAAATCCCTCAATTTCAACTCTCCCACAAAAGAAACGGACCGTAACAAACATAAAGCAGTGTTTATATGATTAGTATTTAACATGCTGCCAACAGAAACTATTTGCCAGCTGGGGAAAAGTACAAGGTAAACACAAAGTGCCATGGATCTGGTGTTTTAAACATTTGGAGAGGAATCTCATGGCAGGTCCCACTTTGCCTCCAGCTGTGAGCAAACCGCAGTGAAATGACAGGAATGACGGGGCGCTGCAGAAATGCTGAGTCAGTGAGAACAATGACACTCCTCCCATCATCCCCAGTACACACACGAAGAGGCCCATCTCATTTTATTGAGTGCTTAGTTAAACCTGCATGTGCGAGGTTTTGTGTGTGTGTGTGTGTGTATTTGTGTTCGATCAGAGACAGGATGTGTCCGCTCATGTGTCTCTTGGCTCTTATCATGAAGCTCCCAGGTTCAGCGTTTCTCTCAAGGACACAGAAGCAGATGTTTTGCATCCTTGCTTTAGTCTGCATAAGCATAATGGAAAGTTTGGCATTTGATTAATTGGGCTTTGAGTGTTTTACTGATCTTCCACCAAATTGGGCAACATTGCTGTCAATGTCTTCCTGGAGATTTACGCTCCTGGAGGCCGATACTATGAGTCAGAAATTCCCGGGGAACATTTATCTTGCAGTAGATTTTAGAAGGAAGCAGAGGTACGGTACACAAGTGCCTGACTCCTGCTTGTAGGTAACTGGATTTAGCTTTGTAGTGACGGATGAACTTCCTGCTGGAGTTGAGAAATTAACTTCCTGGGCTCGGCTTAAGCCCTAGAGAGTGAGGTTCTGCCAATCCAGATCTGTTTCCCTTCTTCTATTTGTCTTTTTATACGATTGTGCCTGCTGTAATTCCCTCTGCTCTCCGTGTGTGAGAAGGATACGGCTGATAAGACACAGAAACGATGTAGTGTTGATAGTAAATGCTTCTACTCCCTCACAACAAAGTAAACCGCCGGGTCAAAAACATGTTGAAATCCATTTAAGGCACCTGAAGGTTTCCTTCGTGAAAGCGGCAGCGCTCAGGCGTCTCCTCGGCCGTTGAAATTGCTCTGCGTAACGCTACCTTTATAGGGCGGTGATGCATGGGAAACCATTTTAAGGCAAACGCAGACGGGTAATTTAGCTTTTAACAGACGCGGAGGGTTGCAAATGGACCCAAAATTGGAGAGAAAGTGTGGAGGTTTGGTGGAAGCAGCAGCGACACAATCACAGGAGAAGCTTTTGTCTAGTGAGATGAATTTACTCAATAACCTCTGCTTAATGGGGCTGTCTATTATTTTCTGTTTTTGTGCCTATCTCTCTTTCTTTTCTATCTTCACAGCTTAGGATTGTGTGCTTTTATTTAGTGTGTTATTCTTTCCCTGTCTCTTTATTCCCTTCTGCCTAGCTTTCTCTTTTTTTCTCATCCACCGGGATATTTACACGGCTGTGAAAGCTTAAAAGGATTCTGTGAATTGATTTAACCCCATGAAGAGATATTAAGAGGTGTGTTTATTTAAGGACTTTTTGAACTGTTTTAAAGTGGCACCATTTTTACTCTTATTCAGACCACAGTAAAAAGTAAGGCTGATGTTTACTTAGATCCTAAATCATCTTTGGCAACACTTGAAATGCATGTTGGCATTAAACACCCATATCCGCTTCACATATTATCCAAAATACTGTGTGTCACTAGCCTGGCAACAAACCCCCCAAATATGAGAAAAGTCCATCCTCTCCGTCTTCTGCCTGCTCCACTTGTGTGCTCAAACAGGCCGTTTGGAGATTTTCCCTTTGTGACATCACAATGGGCAGTAACCCCTTCCCCAGGTGGGTGACACTCCCACAGTCCACAGCCGCTGTAAAGAGGACTACAGTTTCCGTACATGGCAGACAACAGATTCTTTGTAAGATCAATTTTAATGTTGAGTTGAAACCGTAGTTCTACAATACGTATAATGGAATATTTGCGCACATTTACAGTGTTCATGTTTCCATTTCCACCCTGTCTGCTGGCTTTTTATGCCTTAATTAGAGGAGACAGGACGGTAGATCAAGTCGGAAATCAGGGAGACAGAAAGAGAGAGAGAGTGAGGAAGGATATGCGGGAAAGGAGCAGAAGGTCGGATGTGAACTCGGGCTGCCTGCTTGAGGACTGTAGCCTCTGTACAGGGGCCGGCAAAATAACCACTAGTCCACCGCCCGCTGTGTTTCCACCATGTTTCAAGCTTCTTCTTCTTTTTTTTTAAACTCAGAGGACTGTAGTGATTTCAGGTGAATCACTTTTGTCTCTCACTAACATGAGTCATTCTCCACTCAAAATAAAAACTGAAGTCATCTCTGCTTTAGCTCTGACTTTTAAAGACAATGTGATGGAGAGATCTTTTAGAACCTGCGACATATTGAAAAGATGACATGGCTGCCAGATTATCAGTTAAATGTAATCTAGATATCTGAAACGTTATTTTTTTGGTTTCCCCTCGAGGTGACACTTGGGCGTTTGGTTGTTCTCTGTGGGGTCTGCTGTTGTTGGGTCATGTTGCTCAATTTTTAAAGTTGATCTTTGTCACCTTCAACTCTTGTTGTGGTTTTTAGTCTGGCATTAAATACCAGTTTGACCAATAAAGGGTCAAATCAGTGAATTTGAAGAAACAGTAATTTTATTACTTAGTTCTTTTTATCCTTTAAGGTTCCTCGTACTTACTCCTCCATTCAGTCTCTTTGTGCGTTTTTTCATTTTTAGCTGCTGCATGACTTTTAATACGTCTCTCGCTCTCTCTCTCGCTCTCTCTCTCTTACTAGTACTGTTGGTTTTTAGAGATCTCAGCAGACTGACGAGATGAGGCTTTCCTGCAGGCAGCTTCTTCTCCCTAATGAGAGAAATGGAGCCATCTCGCTGCATAAACACACTTTTACACTCTTCTTCTTGTGTGCATGTTGGTGCACGTGTGTGTTCCTCGCTGCATGTGTCTGTGTGTGCGTGTGCGGTTGACTGTTTATGTATGTGGTTTTGGGAAATTGGTCGGATGAAATATTACGAGTGTGTTTGAGTCAGCGTGTTTAGTATGTAGCTATGGGGTTTGTTTTTGAGCACTTCATTCCTCTCCGCTCCACACACTGTTCCAAATTCTTTCCTCTTGTGAAACCGAGAAAACTGAACAGTTTATATGGCTTTCGAACACAAAGAAACTTCATTCTCCCACTGTGTGTTGTTTTAGTTTACTGGTTTCTCAGAAATTCCGCTGCATGTTTCTTCTTCTGTGGTGCTTTATCATAAACTCATTCATCCCATAACGCATAAACATGAAATTAAAAAAATAATCTTTACATTGATCTTTTAATTTGGTATTGAATCTTTTCCACTTAATTACTTCTCTGTCTGTTCAGACGTCATAATTAGCACATTAACCTCCAGTATTGTGTGACTGACTTGTGTGTCAGTGTGCTCCTGTGTGTGTATGTTATATCTGTATCACTGTCGCTGTGTACGATGAGTCTATTCCACACGTGTGTGATGTTTTGCCACAGCTGCTGTGGGGATTACTCTCCAGGCTACACAGAGAGGCAGAATAAAAAGCATGAAAGTGTGTGAATTGACCATAAAGCTGTGCAACTCTGAGGGGATTAGAAGGGGTTAAACTGCAGGGCGCGATAAAAGACTGGCATTTCTCTGTCACACACTTAGGCCTCCGCTGTGGGCGAGTTAGTGTGTGTGTCGGTTTGTGAGGGAGAGAGAGAGAGAGAGAGAGAGTGAGATGTATTACTAGCATGACCTACACTCACCATGTTGTCATGCTTGGAGATGTGTACATGTGTGTGTTTGAGCGTGTGGATGTGTGAGCATGTTTGTGATCGTGTGTGTGTGTGTGTTTGAGATTGTGTGTGAATGACCTATAACTACCATGGGGCAGACAGGCAGTTCCAGAGCAGAGCAGCAGGGGATTACTGATGGGTTTTGCTCTGCATGCTGATGCTCAGAACCAGGAAAAAAATTCATGTTGCATGGAGAGAAATACAGAGAGGAGGAAGTGTGTGTGTGCGTCTGTGTGTGTGTGTGTGTGAGTGTGTGTGTGTGAGTGTGTGTGTGTGTGTGTGTGTGTGTGTGTGTGTGTGAGAGAGAGAGAAAGATGGAGAGGGTGGGAGAGAGTTAGAAATCGCTGATCGTGGTGCAGTTAGGAGTGACTTAGTGGCTATTTGGGTTATAACATACTGCAGGAATACAGTGCAAAAGCTCAATTCATCATCACAACTCCAAACACTGGTGAAGTTTTACGTTTTATGAAATAACCAGACAACAAAAACTGCAAAAAAAGGCTTGTCTAGCTATTTGAAGTGTTCAAAGTTTACCGACATTCACTTGAAAACAGATTTATTTCCAGACCTTTTTAAACTGTTCTGACGTTTAAAATGCAGAATTATAAAATGAACTGTGATGCCGTGTCATACATACTATAAACAAATGAAAACATAGACGATAAACGCCTCTGCACGTTTCCTCTTCGTTTGATTTATGAGGATGTTGACTATTGTAAGTATGTCTCTGGTTCTGAAAGGTATTTTTTTTTTTTAACTACAGGAGTTTAAGCATCTATTGCATTTCTTTTTTTGTAATATTCTATAAAGAGTATCACCTGTGAACACTTGTAGCTTGTGCGTTTGTTGCAGTTCAGTTTGTTCGTGACGGCTTCACCAATCGACATTTAGATGGTTGTATCCAGAAGACACACAGAAGTATTCCTGCAAAGCTTAAACTGCAAATTGTGTACAGTCCACACACTTAATGAGTTCTAGCTGCAGTGGTAGACGGCCGATCATTCATCACAATGAGTATCTTAAACATATCCGGTATAAATATTCAGCCTGAGTAATGAGATGCATTTAAACATTTGTTAGACCTCAGAGATACAGATTATGTGTTATTGCTGTGAGAAACACCAAATGTAAACAAATGTTTATTCATTTCCAATGATTCTTTTTTGGGGGATTTTACTTCTGCACACTCCAGTTTTCTTTTCAGACCTCTTCCACAGTGATTTATCCAGAGTCTTTAACTTCCACCATCTGCAGCTGTGTAATATGTAATGGTTATTCTTTATGGGTTAAAAATATTAAACTTATGTTTGATTGTTTTATCTGAAAATCATTCAGCAACATGGTCCGTGTTGTTTTTAATCTACAGACGTATTTCATCTCGAGCAGCTTGCAGTGTTTTTCAGCACTCATGCTTCAATCGGCTCATTCGTGCTCCTCTCCTCTCCCCCCTCTTCCCTCCCGTTTTTGGCGGCCCCTTTTTTCAGTTCTGGAAATGATTACCGTGCCAGACAGACCAATCAGATAAGGCTGCTGCAGCGGCCGCAGAGGGCCATTGGTCGGGGCGAGAGGTCGCATTCCTCCCTCTCTGATTAGATCCACTCTTCACACTGTTTCACTGTAAACTGTCACAGCTGTGTGAGTGCACAGGCACCGAAATCAGGGCTATATCGTGCTGCATTGTTATAGTCGTTTCAAGAAGATGCTTTGCTGATGTCATCAGAAGTCATTGGGAGTATGTTCAGTGTCATTACTGCAAAGATGGAGACATTACTGCATTGAATATTTGCTGTGGGGACGCTTCAGACTGGGGTCCTTACATAGATGAAGATGCAGACAAACGGCTCTTTATGACACATGAAGTCTGGTTTAATCAGTGATGTCACCCTCATACATGGACATATCTGTCTTTGTGGAAGATTGAAAAATGGATTTTTTGGAATTTGTTTTCGTATGCAGCTGTTGTTCTAAAAGCCAAAGTGAACCGTACCGAGCTGTGCCAGGCTAAGCCTCGAACACAGCTAATGGAGCCATGGGTTTTTATGCGTTTGTCCTGGTTTAGTGTTTCTGGCACTTTGCTTCACGCTTGGAGTCACAGCACATTTTTTCCACATTTTGCAGGCTGGGAGAAAAAAAAAAAGAGGCTACAGGGCCAGAGCAGGGGCTTTTTAACTCTCAACACACACACACACATGCAAAGACACACGTTTCTGTTCAGGCCTGTGACCTTTGTTGACCTCTTCACATGCATTCTTGCATATATGCACACACTGTTTAAATGAGATGCTGTTTTTGTCTCCTGCATGTTTTCGCTTTCACAAAATGAGTGCAGTGTAATCAGAAATCATCAGGATTGCTGTCGAGCAGACGGCGTGTTTGACATTCGTGTGTTGATTATGTCTTTACATTTACGGCTGCTGATGTCTTGTTTATGTGAAATGTGCCTACTGGCGAAAGAGTTTGTCAGTACATTGACACAGTGATGAGGGATTACTACTCGAAATGCGACCAGTTTATCAACTTTGTCCAAACATCTGGTTCTCTGTGTGAGTGTGAATCAGTCGTGGAGCCGAGTGTGAGCCCACTCCAGAGGGCCTGTGGGGAAATGAATGGGGCTGAAACAGTGAGAGGGGCCAGCACAGCCAGATTAACAGATTTTTATCACCGTAAATGGAACTTGTTTTCACAATCTCTGGAGCTTTCCTTCTCTCTTTCACTCACAAAAACACACACAGTCACGCAGACATAATTAGTATGCATGAAAGGAGCAGTGTTGTGTTTCTCTCTCTTCCCACAGACCTGCACTGTTTCAGGAGAGGTGGCTTTGGTCACATGTTGCTGTTTTTGGTGCGACACCTTTTGGTTTAATAAAGGTAATGTTTGTCTTTCTAATCAGAAAAAGTTGAATGATAATGGATATTGAAGCCAATATTTAGAATTATTAAGATTAAATTGCATGCTGCAAGATTGCATTCTCTGTGCATTTCCACGCCTAACCTGTTTGGTTCTGTTCAAATGAACTTGAGTCTTTTTGCTAAGTTAGTGCGGTTCATTTGTGCTGGTGTGAAAGCTGTCAGTCGAACCCTGGTGGGAACCAAACCACTGTACCGAGACTGCAGTTCATTTCGTAATAAGAACCATACCGTAGCGAGGGCCCTCTCCATTCATTACTGCTGACCATGAGTTAAACACCACAGGCCGTGATGTGACCTGACGGAGCTTCAGAAACCGTTTGAGTGGATGAGCAGGTCACGGTTCAGGAGGATTAACGTTGCGTCCTGAACTGTCTTGATAAGCTCCTTCAGCGACTCTAGCACAACAACAAAACATTTCCAGCCACAGTTGCACCTCGTTTTCAAACTGTATCGTTTGCCTACAGTGATAAATGCAAACGATATAAAAAGTGATGAGCAAAGCCGACATCAATCCGTGTAGTCGTCTGTCCATTTAGAAATTGTGAAGTGTCTTTGGAGCAGCCTCAGCGAGACGTGGGGTCAACTCTCTTTTGTTTACTCCTGGGAATATTCCCGCAAGAAATTCCAACCAATTGGAGAGTATTTCCTCGTGCATGACACGTTTTGGTCCCCGTATGAACACTGACCAAACTTCAGGTATCTGCAACAGTAACCACTTCTAGTGCATCCAGGGTATTGTAAACTATCGAGGTTTGAGCTTAAGCTGATGAACAATCATTGAGAGGATAACATTTCTAAGTCATTCTATGCGATGTTTTCTGCATAATCAGATCCTGAAAAAGTTTCGACAAGACTTTGTCATGTTTGACAGATATCAGTTCAGCTTGTATTGATTCTGTTTCTAAGGTTTCAGATGAATGTAGTTTGATTTGGCTTCAGTTATTTCACCAACATGACAACTGTTAGTCGTAGTCCATGTAAACGAGCTCTTGTCTTTGTGAGGATGCTCTTTAGAGAAAGTGCTGACGCCTTCAGACAGTGATTCACGTCCGTGTGATACGACACTTCTTTGTGACTTGCTTCATATTATTTCAAAATGTTCCTCTCCACCTTTTTTTCTAACTTCAATCATTAAAAAAAACTGTCCTGGATATCTGACAGGACTGCATTTAGACAGAAACCGAGCCAATCAACTAGAATGAAAAAAACATAAAGTGCCATTGAACGTGTTAATAGTTTTCCAGTGCTCTGTGACGGAAACGTTCAAAAAGCTTATGGAGCCAGGCAAAAACAAATCAACACACGCAGCCTGTGAGAACTACGAAAGTTGGCTGCTGCTGCCTTCCAGGAACTCAAAAAGTGTAACATTAGCTGATTGAAAGCGGTCCAAACAACTAGAATTTGGGACGCAGGCTTTTTTTTTTAAAATGGGAAACTGTCACGTTTCTAACACTGGCAACTGCAAACAGATATATGTTTGTAAAAATGGATTATGGCCCCTCATTCTGTGCCAACAAATCCTGGCAAATAAAGCTAATGCTTGTTTTCAGGGTGGGGCTTTCACTTCACACCAACATTTGTCAAAGGCAGAGCTGCTCTAAATACACGTTCTTTTTAAATAAGTCAAATCTCACAACCTGTTTATCCTGCAGGGTTGTAGGCAGATTTCTGGTGTTGTTATTTTTCTTTTCACCAGATCGTTCTTGAGTTGCTCTTCTCCATATCTTCAGGGTTTATAGGTTTCAATTCTACATTGAAGGTCAGCTTTGATTTGATCCGACCTTTATGACTAAGAGTGACTTCATTAGCCGCTTCTTGTGGAGTTCACTGTGTCTCACTCTGCATCCAGAGAAGTGCTGCTAATTAGTTCACTCAGCTTATTATTATCACTAAAGGTTTATTTTTACGGCTTTTTACGTCTTTATTTAGAGACAGGACAGTGGATCGAGTCAGAAATTAGGGAGCAAAAATACACGAGATTGTGGATTCCATGAACCCAACAGGGCGGTAAAGATGTCAAATATGTCTCGAATATCGATGTTCATTTTTCATTAATGTCTCAAATCCTGATAAAGACTATTCAGTGTAACTTGCCCTTCATTTCTTCACCAAAATGACGAACGTAAGCTTTGTAAGGTTGGATTTCAGATGCATCAGTCTGTAAGTATTCCTGTTCAGGAGTAACAGTACGGCTGGATGTGTTCTCAGTCTGTAGAGAAACAAAAAGGTAATCAAGTTTGCAGAGAACAAGATTGTTAGGTCAGCTTTTTTTCATGATTATTTTTAATATTTATTAGGGCCGACCGATTTGAGATTTTTGGTATCGATATCTTTTTTAGATTCATGTTCGATCTGTAGAGCTAGATAGATATACATATTAATTGCGTTGATCCCTCACAAGGGAGTTATCAAACAATTTAGGAAAATATTTATAATGAAGACAAGATGGTTGTCATGATTGGGTCTTTGTTTAGTTTGTATTTTGGAGTTTAGTTTAGTTTTAGGTTTTATTTCTCTTTTTCCCTAGTGTTGCTTGTTTCCCTGTGTGTTAATGTTTCCTAGTGTTGTCTTTAGTGTTTCCTGTTTTATTTTGTGTTTTCTTCTCCTTGTGTCTCTCTGTGTTTTGTTACATTCTGTGAGCTTTCAGTGTTCTATGATTTACTTTGTTGTCTTCAGTGTTGTCTTAATTCCTGTCTCTGTGTTTCCCCTGTTCTGATTGCCCTGATTGTACTCACCTGTGTTTTGTTTGTTTCACCTGTCTAACTAGTCTCACCTGTGTTGATTACCCCTGTGTCTATTTAGTCTCTGTGTTTCTTCCCCTCTGTGTCGGTTCATTGTCGTGTATTGTTTGTGAGATGTTGGATGTCGTTTGTCTCCCTGTGATTCCTCGTGGCTACCCTTTTTGGATTAATTTTTGGAGTACGTTTTTGTTTGCCTTAGTGCCTTTTTAGTTTAAATAAATACATTTTTGTTATCTGCAATTGGGTCCTCCACCTCCTCATTCCAACCGTGACAGAATGAACCGACCAGACCCGGGCCCAGCGGATGGATGTTTTTTGTTAGAAATACGTGAGGTTACTTATAACCTCACATGTTTAAAGAATGATTTAAAAATGGCTTGTTGTGATGAGGAAAGGGAGGCAGCCATTTCCGAGGCACAAGAGGAGATCCTCTCAAGGCCATGGCTCAGGCACCTTCTCCCTGAGTGGACAAGAGACTTTTTCTCCTCTTCTTCCCAGCCATGCCAGCTAAAGCCTCAGCTCAAGCCTCAACCTCAGCAGCCTGTCTACCAGCCCAAGCCACAGCCTCAGTCCAGGCCTCTGCATGAGCCTCAACTCAAGCCTCAGCTCAAGCCTCAGCTCAAGCCTCAACCTCAGCAGTCTGTCTACCAGCCCAAGCCACAGCCTCAGTCCAGGCCTCAGCCCAGGCCTCAACCGAAGCCTCAGCAAGAACCTCAACTCAGGCCTCAGCCCATGTTGCTTCCCAGCGCACCCGAGTCTTCGCTTCCCAGCGAACCCGAGTCTTCGCATCCCAGCGCACCCGAGTCTTCGCTTCCCAGCTCACCCGAGCCTACGCTGCCCAGCTCACCCGAGCCTACGCTGCCTAGCTCACCCGAGCCTACGCTGCCCAGCTCACCCGAGCCTACGCTGCCCAGCTCACCCGAGCCTACGCTGCCCTTCTCACCCGAGTCTACGCTGCCCAGCTCACCCGAGTCTTCACTGCCCAGAGCTCCAGTGACTTTGCCCCTGTGCTCCCCAGTGACTTTGCCCCTCTGTGCCCCAGGGCCTCAGCCTCACTGCGTCCCTGCAGAGCGCCCTCTGCTGCCTGTGACTGCTGAGCTCCGTAGTCCCCCTGTTGAAGAGAGGGGGATTTCTGCGGATTCCCTGTCGGCGGTCCGGCCGATTCCTGAGGATTCCCTGTCGGCGGTCCGGCCGATTCCTGACGCCCCCTCGGCGGTCCGGCCGACTCCTGACGTCGCCTCGGCGGTCCGGCCGACTCCTGACGTCACCTCGGCGGTCCGGCCGACTCCAGACGTACCCTCGGCGGTCCGGCCGATTCCTGACGTCACCCCTGACGTACCCTCGGCGGTCCGGCCGACTCCTGACGTCGCCTCGGCGGTCCGGCCGACTCCTGACGTCACCTCGGCGGTCCGGCCGACTCCAGACGTACCCTCGGCGGTCCGGCCGATTCCTGACGTCACCCCTGACGTACCCTCGGCGGTCCGGCCGATTCCTGACGTCACCCCTGACGTACCCTCGGCGGTCCGGCCGACTCCTGACGTCGCCTTGGCGGTCCGGCCGACTCCTGACGTACACTCGGCGGTCCGGCCGATTCCTGACGTACACTCGGCGGTCCGGCCGATTTCTGACGTCACTCCTGACGTACCCTCGGCGGTCCGGCCGACTCCTGTTTCTCCGTTGGAGGATCTGCCCACTCTCATGTCTCTGTGGGAGGCCCTGCCAACACCTGATTCCAAGTTGGAGGTCCTGCCCACTCCTGTTTCTCGGTGGGAGGTTCTGCCCACTCCTGTTTCTCCGTTGGAGGATCTGCCCACTCCTATGTCTCGGTGGGAGGCCCTGCCAACACCTGATTCCAAGTTGGAGGTCCTGCCCACTCCGGTTTCTCAGTGGGAGGTTCTGCCCACTCCTGTTTCTCCGTTGGAGGATCTGCCCACTCCTATGTCTCGGTGGGAGGCCCTGCCAACACCCGTTTCCAAGTTGGAGGTTGTGCCCGCTCCTGTTTCTCCGTTGGAGGATATGCCCACTCCTATGTCTCTGTGGGAGGTCCTGCCAACACCTGTTTCCAAGTTGACGGATCTGCCCACTCCTATGTCTCTGTGCGAGGCCCTGCCAACACCCGTTTCCAAGTTGGAGGATCTGCCCACTCTCGTGTCTCCGTCAGAGGTCCTGCCGACTCCGCAGCTTCCTGAGCACTCGTCTGGGGTCCTGCAGACTCCTGCGCCATTGTCAGAAGGCCTTCGGACTCCCCCTGAGCTGGTCTCTGTGTTTGGTCGGCCTCCTGGCCGCCCACCTGACCAGCTCACTGTGTTTGGTTGGCCTCCTGGCCGCCCACCTGAACTGTCTCCTGTGTTTGGTCGGCCTCCTGGCCGTCCCCCTGAACTGTTCCCCGTGTTTGATCGGTCTCCCGGCCGCCCCCCTGAACTGTTCCCCGTGTTTGATCGGCCTCCCGGCCGCCCCCCTGAACTGTGCACCATGTCTGGTCTGCCTTCAGGCCGTCCACCTGAACTGTTCTCCTTGTTGGGCCGGCCTCCTGGCCGCCCTCCTGAACTGTCCGGACTATGTGCCCTGCCTCCAGGCCGTCCGCCTGAGAGCCCGGAGTCCCTCCTCCGGACCCCCTCCACCCACCCTGTTTTGGTTTATTGACGTTTTGGAACGTCTGGGATCCGTCCCTTGAGGGGGGGGTTATGTCATGATTGGGTCTTTGTTTAGTTTGTATTTTGGAGTTTAGTTTAGTTTTAGGTTTTATTTCTCTTTTTCCCTAGTGTTGCTTGTTTCCCTGTGTGTTAATGTTTCCTAGTGTTGTCTTTAGTGTTTCCTGTTTTATTTTGTGTTTTCTTCTCCTTGTGTCTCTCTGTGTTTTGTTACATTCTGTGTGCTTTCAGTGTTCTATGATTTACTTTGTTGTCTTCAGTGTTGTCTTAATTCCTGTCTCTGTGTTTCCCCTGTTCTGATTGCCCTGATTGTACTCACCTGTGTTTTGTTTGTTTCACCTGTCTAACTAGTCTCACCTGTGTTGATTACCCCTGTGTCTATTTAGTCTCTGTGTTTCTTCCCCTCTGTGTCGGTTCATTGTCGTGTATTGTTTGTGAGATGTTGGATGTCGTTTGTCTCCCTGTGATTCCTCGTGGCTACCCTTTTTGGATTAATTTTTGAAGTACGTTTTTGTTTGCCTTAGTGCCTTTTTAGTTTAAATAAATACATTTTTGTTATCTGCAATTGGGTCCTCCACCTCCTCATTCCAACCGTGACAATGGTCACTCAACTGGAAAGTAACTGAGCATGAACGTGCATCACCGCTCGACACTCTGGAGAGTGATGATGCTTGTTGTGATCCACATAGCGCCCTCTGCTGGTGAAGGAGAACTGCTAGTGTAATACAACCATACTCAAATGAAATTACATTTGACTGGTGATTAAATCGAGTAATATCGGCGCATATCTGCGATAAAATTTGCCGATAACGATAATCAGAATAAGCTGATATCGGCCGACATATCGGCTGGCCTTTAATATTTATGTCTTTATTCGATAATAGCTCTAGAAAGAAGTACAGATTGAACATATCCACACTTTAACTTCAGGAGTATTCTGCGATTGTTGAAACGTTTTTGGTTGAGCAGTAAGAGGTCATTGCTAAAGCTGAACTTTTTTTTCAGGAAGTAGCAGTGTTTCAGGGCTTTAACGTCTGCAAGTGGATCTAATAAACTTCAGAAAAGTAAAATGTTATGACCGATATGAAACTAAACGATCTGTCATGATGGACTCTGGTCTTAATAACCTTGTGAACTCTGGAGATCTTCTCCCAGCGTCCTCCAGGGATCGTGTCTCCCAGGTTTAAGGGTAGACAACATGTTTACAGGATTGGATTGCTGCTCAGAGCTCATCCACAGAGGCAGGATCCCTTCAGCCTCTGTCTCTGTCCTTCTCTGTCTGTGCTCTCACGCCCTCTCTGACCCCCAGGCCCTGGGGTGTCCCCTTCACATGACTGAAGGAAAAACTGTTTAACAGCAGCATCAGGAAGGACTGTAGCTGTAACATAGTCCGACTGAGTATTTATTCAGAAGCAGCAGGTCTCCGGCTGTGGATGGGTGATATGAGTTACTCCGATACTTCCAACATGGAGCAGTATTTTCATTTTCCAGCATGAGCCTAGCAGGAGCTGCGTCAACCGGTCACCATGAGGAGGGCCTGGGGTGTGTGTGTGCTCCCCCACTGACCTCTTTGGCAATACTTTCAAACAGCTAGAGTTACTTTTGTAAACAGTTGAAGAAGACTGCTCTTATTGAGCTGGGTGGTCATTTTAGGTCTTTTCTAGAGGTCATTCTAAGGTCATTTTCATCTTTATATTTGACCGTCATTGTTGTGTTTTCACATTATATTTATCTAATCGTCTTTCTAATTTATCATTAGGGGTGATTAAAGGGTTTACATTGTGAAATGGTCGACTGATCGTTGAATCTCTTTTTTTATGCACTCATAGATCCACATTTGCAACCTAAGAAATAAAACCACATCATTAAAGGAATTGTCTTCTTCTGGAGTAGCAATTTATTTGAATGACGGTAATTGGTCCATCCCATTTCTAACTCAGTAAGCCTGCATACAGGTGACCTTATAAGGATATTACAAATGCCCATTTACAATACAGAAGGCACATACACTGATAACCCACCCGGCCGTTTGTGTGGGATTCAACCACTACAGCAGCCACAAGCTACACATCTGTCAGACCACCATTTGCAGCTTTACTGTCCTCTACAGAGAAGCATCGGCAATGGTCCCCGTAATCCAAATCCAAAAAAAGATGTAACCCAAACACATCACATCCATAGAGATCAACGGATTCCTTCACATTTGACACCGCTGTACCAATTTCCCCTCTGTATTTTCTGTAATGGCCGTGAATGAATTCATTCATGAATCTGACTGTGTTACACCAAAATGCCGACCACACTCTGACTTTTCGATTGTCACCTCACTCGGGCCATTTTTGACCTTCCATCCTGTGTTCCCAGCCTATGAGAGCCAATGAGAGCCTGAGTTGAAAGACAGTACCTGCCCCTGTTCTGAAGCATCTGTGTATCAATGCCACGGCGTTTCTTGTAGCCAATGAAAGTCTGAAGGCGTGGATATGCTGCTTCAATCAATAACTCCAATTTCTTCATGCACACACTGCAGGAGGGGAGACATTATTTTCAGAGTTGCATTAAAGATTTTAATAGGTTGCTATGAATCATGATTTATTTGGAGAAAACGGACAAATCTTTGTAATTTTGACATTGAACGCCCCTCTATAGCTGGAATGGACTGATCCTGAATAAACAGTTTCTGAAGAAACTAAACAGATCTGGACCCTGACCAGTGTTGGGTCAAAGTACCTACATATCAGTTTTTGATGAACACATATGATCCCTCAGTCAAACTCTCAACACAAGACATACATTCCTCTGCTTACAGTCTGAAGACAAAACCTCATGATATTAATGAGCGAACGTTTGGTGTATCAAGTTGTATGATTTCCACAAGCAAAGAAAAGCAGCAAGTTCCGATTCTTCAGCACTCTCAAGCAGGACAGCTTACACATGCAGCCGATTATTTATGAACCCCCATGGGCGCATGCCTGCCAAAATCTACACCTCAGCGCTGCACCCTGCTGAAATATGACTTTAAAGTTAACAAGAGCAAATCATGAATATCTATAGTTGTTACGTAGAACTGCTGTGAGCTGGCCCTCTAGTCCTTATACGACTGATATGTATACAGTCAGAGAGCTGGGCTGGAGAGGGGGGGCTTAGGTTAAGAAGTTATGTTAACACGAGCAACTAAAGCATTAGACTGTTCAGAAATAAGATATGTGTGTTGTTGGAAGTGATACGATTCACAGGCGTCTGAATAAAGTCCATGTGCTGCTGTAAATGTTTTTAAGTGTGTGAGTTTCTGCATTTCTGTGTTTGTATCATAATGTGTTTGTACTGAGGACTAAAGGGGAAGTCTGGTCTCCTCCCAGTTGTTCTATGGCCTGGTCATATCCGGTGAATTCTCGCCTGTCCCTGTCATCCGCGAGATCCTTCCAAACTAACTTATTTTAAAGTGGAAGTCCTTGTTTAGTTCACACAATTTCTAATTTTGGTCATGTAGGTAAAATCAAACATAACGGCAGATGTTAAATAGCAAGAACAGATCAAGGCACTCTCTTTTCAAACCTTGATACCGCCTTCGCTGTCACTGTTATCCTGAAGACAATATGGGGCGGCTGTGGCTCAGTGGTAGAGTCGGTCGTCTCTCAACCCGATGGTTGGGGGTTTGAGCTCCTGCAGTCACATGTCGAACTGTTCTTGGGCAAGACACTGAATTCCCAAATTGCTCCCTCTACTACGCCAGCAACCTATGAATGTGAATGTGTATGAACGGGACACTTTACATAGCAGCCTCTGCCTTCAGTGTGTGAATGAGTAGTAGTAGATGTGAACTGCGGTGTAAAAAAACATGTTGAGTAGTCATGAGACTAGAAAAGCGCTGAAGAAAGTTCAAGTCCATTTACAAATTTGACTCCCTGATGATGTCATAGTTTGTCCTTTTCCAAAATCTGTTCAAACTTACTCGAGTCAGCTCCTGATATTGCTCCTCACTCATTTTTATTCTTCATTTAGTTTAAAAACACAGACTTCTATCAGACAATGATGACCGATTCTTGCAGTGGTCATTGTGGAGAGGGGGATAATTGTAGATAATTAACTTGAACAATTCATTTTCCTGAACTGCTCATGAACCACATCTCAATATGTCTCTTATTTGTTCGGCTGCCCTACATGTCATTATCCTGCAATAACACAGTTGTGATACTTTATTACTCCTTGTAGGTAAATTATCTTTCACTCACCCGCAGGGAGGTCAGAGGTGAGGTTCAGCTGCAGAGCAGCAGCCCTGCAGCTGCTGGGGAATCAGCTCTAAACAGCTTGTTTGTTGGCCACCGTGGAGTTAGCTCATCTGGTTCAAGAAGGAAACATTGTCTGCACACCTTCATCAGCTTTGTTTTTATCGAAACAAAAACATTTAATACTCTGAGATGTACACATGCACAGTGTACCCCTCCCCCCTGTGAGGTCGCAGGCCTGCAGCAGAGCTGGAATGCTGTCAGCTCTCAGACGTGATAATCAGAACCAGACGCAGCCGCCCGGCATACCGTCCAATCAAAATCAGTCCAACTCAACATCCCCCTCTTCCTCTGTGACTGTAACCTCATGTCAAAAATGTAGATCTACATTTGATTAGAAGTAGAATCGGAGCACAGTTTCTTTAGTGTTTTTCTATCAAGCCCCCCTGGGTGAAGACAAATTAGACTCCAGGCCCTCATTTGATAAGATTTTGTCCCAGGGCTCATAAGGAAAGAGGCCTGTTGTTGATCTAGTGTCAAGTTAGACTTTAGTGAATTGTTCATCCATCAAAAATCTGATAATGGAGCTCAGATTGACACATGAACAGACATGACAGCTTGTATTTAGTAACTGGAAACATTTCAATTGAATTACATTATAGTAATATCTGATTTTACCCCATTCCGTGCAGAGCACCTGGATCCCCCCTCGGGGAAACCTCAGGCTTATAGGGACCAATTTACAACCACAGCATCAGAATATATTATCTGAATATATTGTGACAGGAAGTGAGGGTAGGTCAGACATTTCCTCTGTGGATGCTGGTCATAGAATTACTGAGGGATTTATGCTGAAACTTTCCTTTAAGAGATGTTTTTTTTTTTTGGTTTGGGCCACTCAGTGAGCTTTGCTGAACATTTTATTCTATATGCAAACTGTATACGCAACTGCACTTATAATAGGTCAGTCGCTGCTGGATAAAAACATAATTTGTTTAATACCAGTAAAAGTTTTTGAAATGGAGACTCTGAACTCTCAGGTAGTGAAGTTATCTGCTGGCTGAAAAAGAGATGAAAAATGCTGCTGTGTCCTTTTAGTTTGTTAAAGAACATGACTAAAGGTCACATATTATCCTCCTTTTGACAAGTTTAAATTAGTCTCAGCGCTCCTCAAAACATGTGTGTGAAGTGTCTTTTTCTAAATCCACTCTGATCCTGTATTTGATCATGCCTATAAACCCCTCTATTTCAGCCCTGCTCAGAACAGGCTGTTTCTGTGTCTGTAGCTTTAAATGTAAATGAGCTGTGTCTGAACACGCCCCTCTCTGGAAGGGGATGTGGCTTGTGTTTTCTCGCTCCATGCCCGATTGTTTACGGTGAGAAGGCAGATCAGAGGGCAGAACAAACACCTAGCTGTGGGAGTGTCACCCACCTGGGGGAGGGGCTACTGCCCTTTGTGATGTCATGAAGGGAAAATCTCCAAACGGTGTGTTTGAGCACACATTTTCTGAAAAGTGGAGCAGGCAAAAGACGGAGAGGATGGACTTTTCTCATCATTGGGGGGTTTGTAGACGGACTAGAGACACATGTTAGTGTTAGAAACACATGGTGAAGTGAATTTTACATCATATGTGACCTTTAAATAGGTCAGATTCTGTCCTCTGATGATTTTATTTTCATGCCAGACAAGGGAAATACAATTCCCAATTTAGGGAAGCTCATGAAATTAGAAAATTGCAGAAACATCACTTTGTCATCCCCTTTAAGTATCACTACTTATTTATTATACAGCTTTAGACAACAGACAACTCTAGTGACAGGCTTTGTAATTCCAAAGGAGTTTTGTTGTGACTGCCCCTGAAATCTGATGAACACCTTTACTGATAATCCTGCTGCCTGGTCTGTACTGGTGTGAAGAGTTTTACTTTCATATTATGTTAAAAAGACCAGAGAGACATTTGGTAAATATTAGCACTCCTGCTAATAAAGCTGATTAATTCATACTGGTGTGAAATCTAATCAAAGAGTCAAACCGGCTTCATTTCAGGTTGAGAGCTTCTCGGTGTAATTTAGAAAATCAATGACATTTGGTTCTGTGCTGCTGCAGCAGCATGATCATTGTGAAATCACAGCTTTAAATGTCTTTTAGGTTTGGGAAGATTGTAGGTTGACCGGAACAAGCTCTTTTTTTAACGTTTTTTTTTTTGTCTTTTTATGCCTTTTATGTAGAGATAGGACAGTGGATAGAGTCAGAAATCGGGGAGAGAGAGAGTGGAGAATGACATGCAGGAAACGGGCCACAGGTCGGATAAGAACCCGGGCCGTCCGCATGGTGGACGTTAGCCTCTATACATGGGGTATCTGCACTAACCACAAGGCCACTGGCCCCTTAGACAAGCCTATTAAACGAGGGGATTGTTTCTTTTTAAAATATACACTTTCTTGGACCACTTTCATGCTGAAGAAGATCTCAGAAATCCTCTGACACAGCCTGATGGCTGATCGGTGCACGATGCTTAAACACTCAGCTTACAAGCAGCATGTGATTAATCGATAACAAAACACAAGTTCGATTGCAATTTGAATATTTCTGAGTTCCAGCCTGTAGTCAAACAAAACAAGCAATCTGAAGACGCCACCTTGGGTTCAGTTGAACAAAAGTGCTGTATGAGCAAGCTGATTCATCAGTGTGACCCTGGTGGAGACATGGAAGAGGAGAAAAGAAGGTTGTGTTTAATAGAATTGAGGAGGAGAGCGAGGGGTTAAACGCTCTGGATTTACACAAGCTCTCCCTCCATCCGATCTGAACTGCTGTGTGCACTTTAATAAGCACTTTCATTTATATTAAAGATGCAAATGTAGCCTTTTCAGGGAGATTGATATGCATGTGGGGAACGTCTGTGTGCGTGCGTGTATGTGCGTGTGTGTGTGTGTGTGTGTGTGCAGCACTCTATCAGGGTCCTCTGTTCATTAGCCCAGTGTAATTGTGTTAGCAGTGTTGCTGGCAGGGCGGCAAGAAAATATCTGTGTGTAAAGGTCACATCAGAGGAGAGATGACATACGGATAGATGACACACAGCATCCACAGACAACCCTGCACACAGACATCACACATCTGCACACACACACACACACACACACACACACACACAGACACTTCCTCACTCTCAGATGCACATGAAGGCATCTTTGGCTGTGTTTGTGAGTATGTTCGGATGTTTTCTCTTGCCCTAAGGTATGCATATGTCTTAATGTGTGCATGTGTGTGTGTAGGTGTGTGTGAGTGGCTGATTTAAGTGGCAGTGCTTAATCAAGTGTGCTATTCCTCCTCTGTAAGCTTGGCATCTGCAACGTAGGCAGCCGAAAGAGCAGCTACATTATCTCCTGTGTGTTGTGGTTAGGTGTGTGTTGTGTTCCCTGGTTTCTATATGTGTGTATGGGTGCCTTTTTGTTGGTAATTTTTTTTAGATATACAACATTCAAGTAGGAGTCCTGCTAGTGCCAAGGAAATGTTGCAGTTGAGAGATAAAGGCTTTGAAGAGAGAGGATTAGAAGCATAAATAGCAACATAAACGACAGAACGAGAACATAAATACACAAACCTACTCGTAAATAACCTCCCTGGGTTTTGCAGATTGTGGGTGTGAGAGCGCTCTTATGTGATCAAGAGTTGCGGCTTGTTATTCTCCATCTGAAATGAAATAAAATAACATTCTCTATCATCAACAAGTATTTTGACACACGATATCAGTAAGTTTTGCACTATTTCCTGCCCGCCTACACGTGTGGGTGTAGAAGAGTGTCTGGTTATTGAGCATCTGTGCTGTATCATACAGGGTCCTTGTTACAACAACTCTTACAAGTACTTAAATGATGACAATATTGTGATTCTTTGTAAGAAGTTGACGGGAAATCATCTTCTGAAAGGCAGCTGTCTTGATTTTGTCTTAGCCCAGCTTACACATCCATGTTGGGCTTAAATTGGATTCACCCGGGTTTGGAGGGCTTCAACCAGGGTTGGGCTTTTTTGTTGAGTGCCTGTGACTCCCACTCCTGCCTGTCCCACAAGCACAGAACTGCGACAGTGTCACTAAAGAGTGATGTCAAAGTTGAATGCATTCTGACCTGGCTATTCAGCCTGAGGTCGCATTGCAAAAGCTCCAACTTGTATGTGATTTAAGGACACATATGAATCTGACTGAATGTGCTGAAAAAAACATAGAAGTTACATTTGAGCAAAAAAAAAAAAATCAGATTTTGGGTCACCCTTGCCTGCTAGGCTGGTTGTTCTTGCCGACATTTGGTCATGCATATTAATTACAAATAGGCATACCATGTAAATAGCAAACATTAGTAACGTATGGATCCCAAGTGGGCTGCATTCTACCCTATATGAGCCCTATATACAGTAAAGCCCACCAAGGGCCCATCATCAACCCATCTGGGCTGATCCGTGCTTCAATGGAAACATGGAGGCCAAGAGTGATTAGGTCCCAGTTGGGTTGCTTATTTTTGGCCCTGCGTTGGTCTACTGGGGGGCTGGTTGATTGCCAGACTTGGGAAACTGTTTCAAACTATACGTAGGTTTGAACCAGTTGCTGATATTTTGGTTGCATTTCCATCTTTGGTTACTTATTAGGCTGATTGTTTTTTAGCCTTTAGTCGTGAGGTATGCTTTGTCAGCCTCAGTCTCTAGCGCCAGGGTTAAGATTAAAATAACCACACGCATGCATGGGCAGAACATGCAAACTCCACACAGAGAGGCTCCTGTCTGTCGGGGATTCGAACCAGGAAACTCCTCACAGTGAGGCACAAAACTGTACAAATGTACCAAACTTTATGCTTGAAAATAAAGTGAACATTCCTTTACATGCATCCTGCACCTTGAAGAGCCATGAAGCACCCTCAAACGTCAGCTGGTGACCTGCCTGAGTGGCTAATGGAGTAGGCATTTACCAAAATTTACCAGCGTTTGGCTCATCGCTGCAAATTTTTCACTCTTGTTGTACATCACAGCCAAAAGGCTTCCATCAAATTATCTGCAGCAGGAGTTATTTTAACCTCATGCTTTCTCTCTAACTGATTTTAACACAATAATGGGGCTTTGAGAATCACAGAAAACTCCTGAAGAACTTCTGATATTTGCAGGAAGCAGCTGTACAGTATGTATGAACGTCAGATTTTTTACTCTGACTTTCATTTTTTTCACGTCATGTCTTGCCTCAGGAGACCCCCGACCAGCCCTCCCACGGTGAGGTGCATTATGGGAACAGCCAGGTCAGGAGAGTGCATATGTGAAAACAGCTTAAATGTGTTAAGAGGAGCAGTGACAGCAGACTGGACCTGACAGTTTGACTGACGGTTCCAAGATGATGGCATCTAGAAGTTAAGTATTAGTCAGAAAGACAAGACGCCTTCCCATCATATCCAATGAAACTATTGGATTATAAAAATACACTTTACATGAACAATACATTCTTTATCTTGCGGCTTGTGTGTAAATTAGTACTGCTCACTCAAACAGACCAAAAAGTCAAAAATAAGTACTCAAGAGCTATGGATTGGAAGGCATTTTTTTACGTTATTTGACTGGAAGGATTTGACCTGTTAATGACATTGCAGACCTTACAGTCCGTCTCTCAGCTGCCCTTACTGTGTTCATTAAGACTTTAACATGTGTAAGAGCTTTGTCTAGGTTTTGAAACTACCAGAATTACCTTTGAACTGTTCCATTGTCTCTTTCAAAGTTATTATTCCTGTGTACTTTCTCTGTGTAAAAGCTTCTTGACTGGATTGAGTTTTCCAACTTTCTACTTTCAATTTCATAATTAAAAAAATAACAATTTGCTCATTTAAACAGCTCCACTCGGTGTTATAAGGAACAGGAATTACCATCGGTGTGTTTGCATCCTTGCCCTCTTATTGGCGACTGAACCTCCAGGCTAACCAGTTTATATCAACCCAGTACATAGTCCGTGTTGCAGCTCTGCGAGTTTCTTTTAACACAGCGTGAGAAAAAAGTCTCTGAACCAAGATAGAGTGTGATGTTCCTCTCGCCTCCAGATATGAGACTACATTGTGCACTTAGTTTCCCATCTGTCTCCTCACAGACCTATCAGCATCAGGACCTCCCTCTCTCTCTCCTTTGTCCCTGTGTCACTGTTTCTATACTACTGTCTTTTTTTGCCCGACACACAAAAGCACAGATTTCATTGCAGTGATTTTCCCTCTCCCTCACTTGGAATAATTCGACTGTGCAGTTTCTCTTTTTGTTTTCTCTTTCTTTCCATCACTCCATCCTTCATTGCTCTCCTCCTCTCATTTTCTTAAACTGCAAAATTGCCGTTCTGCGGTTGGGAGCCAGCTTCGATTATCTACGGCAAATTCCCTGATAAAGAACTGTGTTTCTGGGCCTATTCAAGCACTTAAAGCCCCTCTAAATGGCTTTAGCTGCAGGGTCTCCTCTTTGGAGACTTTATACACACACACACACACACACACACACACACACACACACACACACACACACACGCACACACACACACACAAACATTCACATAAACACTCCAGTGCAGCGAGTTCAACACCCATCATGGGAATGATCCAACTACAGTCATTTCTCTTTTTTAAGGTTTGTCAGCACATACAAATCTCTCTCTCTCACTCTCTTTACCACACACACACACACACACACGCACACGCACACACAAACACAAACACAAACACATAGACTCTACCATTCCTACCCGTTCACATCAGCATCTGTTGACAGGCTGTTGGACAGTCAGTGCGTGTCCATGTGTTGACAGTAGAGTTTGTGCGTTAGTGACAGGAAATGTTTGTGTATTTGAATAAAGGAAACTGTCCTCCTGGGGAAAAAGAAAGCATGTATCATTTGTTCAAACAGCTCAGATGTTTAAATTAAATTAGGTCTTTATGGGAATATGTTTGTGACTGATGGTTCTTTTTGAGAGTGTTTGACTTTGAAACAGGAAATGACCTCATCCCGCCTGCTTCTGGGTTTTATGCTATGTGAAGAGCGTCCCTTTAGAAGACATGAGTCCAGCGTCTTGGCTGAGAAGTTAAAGAAAAAATGTTTAATGCGAGAAAATTGCATATTCAAGTTAAAAGCAAACACAAATACACAGACATTGATACATTCAAATTACTTTCCCATCTTTCCAAAGCAAGTATGAGACATCAGACACTACATGAAAAATCTTCAATGTCTAATGATGCCTACCTCGTACAGCTGCAGCAGGAGTCAGAATTTCCTTCATGGCTTTGGGGAGTTTGGGAAATTGACCGACCGCAATCATTGGATCAACTCTCCTTAATCGAACCTGCAGGATCATTACGAGGTTGTGTCTGACCTGCTTGACCCCCATTAACCCAAAAAAAGTCCTTAACCAACCAAAAGGTGTCGAACAATAGAACAGATAGTGACATCAACGCTTCATCAATAGTTCTATAAAAACATCAAGTGTGAACTGTAACTTCGGTGTTGCAGCAGATTATTAACTAGTTTGAAAATGTACTCATCACAGAAACCTTTTTTTACCCCAGAGGAGGCTCAGGAGGGATTTTCAAGACACTTTTTAATAATACTGAGAAACTTGTATGACTTTGTTGTTTGATGTAAGGACAGTTTAATTATTCATGTCCGCAAAAATGGTAAAACAAGCTTTCTCTTCCTTAGATCAACATTTTAATCTTTTCTATATGGAGGTGGTTGAATTGGCCCCCCCTTCACCCTATACTGAACTGTAGTCCTATAGGGTGGCAGTAATCCGACATGTGCTTCCTCTGATACACCAGTACAACATCAGCTTCTTATCCATACCTGCCACAGAGGAGCTACATCTGGAGAGTGTAATGAGCGTATGGTTTCATGCTAGCCCCCCCCCCCCGTGATTCAGTCCCAACCAACCTGCAGAAACAATGGACAGTTGTACCTCCATACTGTGGGAATTCATGCGGTTGGTTTTGCTCGTTCCTTGTTTTTTATCTGAGCACTTTGAGTAGCTACTCTGCCTTTACCCTCCATGCTTTTATTTCGGACGAGATAAATACTAGAAATGTGTTGGCAAACACTCACACAAACACATCAGGTACCAGTTGATGGATCCAGAGATTTGACGCAACAAAGCACTGTTGGCACACTCACAATTTCTGTGGATGAAAGTTGCTATTGACATTTCTGCTGATAAAGCATCCAAACAAAACCATTGAATTTTCAACAACTCTTATAAAATCTGAATAATGTTGTGTTGTTGTTGAGTAGACTGTTGTGCTTTTAGAGAGACAGTTGCATTGACAGAGTTAATGATACAGCACAACAACCATTTCCGTGCATATGTTGTGTAGGAAGCATCGCTGTTACTTTTTGGCCTTTTCAAGTTCTCCATCTCTCCAAATTACTGAAATGAAAGCTGTTTCCTGGCTACATGCACGCTGTGTTTCGGCCCAGTTGCCTTTTGATTAAATTAATCTTAAATAAAACCTGCAGATGTAACCAAAGACATTCAGAAATCCATTTAAAGGTACCAGTACCACTTGGCCTTGCTGTACTTTTATAATAAAACCAAAAAAAGAGGGCTCTAACATATATGGAACAGCTGGCATTCAAAGGAAGAATGTGCAACTTGTTGATCCAGTAGATGTCGCCCTTGAGCACCAGCATTAAATCAAAACATTGGCCATACTGAAGCCTCCGTTCTCCTCCGTCGACCCACCTCCAACCCCCCTCCCCTCACGTTCACACGAAGGAGTTAGGCTCAAGAGGCAGACTAAATTGTCATTGGCTCGAGCTTCAATTTTCCGTGGCCTGCATTGTTGTGTTAGCGTGCTAATGTTAGCGCTCTTTAGTTAGCTCATAGCTTCATATTGCATGTAAGTTGACACAGAATTACCTTGATCTAAACAGATGTATGTAACATTCAAATATGCAGTGAGTATGTTCTTCTTCTTTTCTCTAGTCCTTGACTAAAGCAGCCTTAATACACAAGGGGAGGCGCCGGCCATACCATCCACTTATACACGGCTCCGTCAACAACACAGCCAGTGGGAATCGAGCTTCTCACTCTTTGAAGACAGTCATGACTCACAGAGACATTTACAGATTATATACTTGATTTCTGCTATATTTATTTGTAAAATGTGGGACATTCTTCCTTTAAATACCTAACTGGGATATTGCATAATAGGTTGAAAATGGGCAAAGTTTCCCTAATAAAAAAGTAAGTATCTGTAGCTAAACCTGGTTCATTGCACAAAATCAGTTTACAGGCAGCAGCTAATTTGTAACAGCAGACAAGATGAGTTCTCGATCAATAGTGTCACTGGTTGTTAAGCAGATATCCAAGCTCATGTGATTTGTCCATTACAGGGTGCAAAAACAAGCTTACTACAGTTGTCAGGATTTAACTTTATCTGAAAAATCCTTAAATCCCTCCACTCTGGAGAGCTGGGAGACAGAGTAAGCGTATTGTAGAGGAGACTCAGTCAGATTAGGAATGATTAAGGCTCAACCACTCAACCCTGTTCAGTGTAGATTTATACCGCTCTGTCTCAATGAGTGATGGCTGAGCTGCACCTGTCAGCCTGTCTAAGTGAGTCTTTGTATCTGCGGCTGCACATGCACGAGTGTGTACAGTATCTGTGTCTGTGTTTATGAAGGTGTTTCCATGCATATGAATGTGTATCCGGGTGGGTTTGTGTACGTGTGTGTGTGTGGGGCTGTTTTACAGCAAACGTTTGCATAAATGCATTTGGACGCACGTGTTCCTACAGTATGCAAGCATCTGTTTCCCTGCATGTGTTCGTGTGTTTGAATATTTTTACTGAATGGAGCAGAGTCATTGTACCGTCTGCTCCTTCCTGCTAATCCCTTTAGTGGTTAAACACACAACGACACCGTGAGATGCACATTGTTTTTTTTCCCCTTCCTAAAAACAAAGAATTATTTTACGCTGAATGATTGCCATATAAATGAACTGTTTGTGCGTAGGGAATGAGGTTAAAGCTGCATGCTTTGCTTGCTTGTGCATTCAGCTGTCTGGGTATTCAGTCCTGGAATGCAAACTGTAAATGAAGTCACTGTGTCTGAGCTGTATGCTGCAGCAGCCCACATTCACAAACCACATTCTCTTTACTTCTTCAGCCTGACACAAAGCACTTCCTTTATGTCATTCACTTCTCATGCAAGTAGAAGGCCCAATTAGTTCAGTTGATATGGCATTCGTTATCTAATTTGTTTTTGCATAAAAGGCTAAAACATGACAAACGACAGCAGCAAGAGCGTGTTGAGTCAAGCTAACCTGGCTTGGAATATAAACAGGACATGAAAGCCTTTATTTGATCTCGAAATCTTGTTTTGTTTCCTAAACTGTGACAGCATCTTAGAACAAAGCAGATTACACCTGATAATCTCCCTGAATGTGAGGAACACGACACTTGTAAGATAAAAGTTAAAACTAGTTTAATCCTAATTGGGACCAAGTATTTTGGGTCACCTTCCTGACACGTGTATAAAAATACAACGCTTTATTCCAGGTCTTTTAAAAAACAGTGCATGTATCCTTTCACCTTAATCAAGCTGCTTCCTTCCTTCCTTCCTGCCTGTCTTTTCTTATCGGTCTGGCTCTTAAAGCCAGGAGACGATGGTGTGAGTCGACTACAGTCTGCAGTATTAGCACTTGTCAATATTACGCCTTTCAGAAAATGGATTCCAAATAGAAATCTCCTCACGTTCAAGTGCATGCCTGCCTCCTGGCCTTCGTTCTCATCAACTCCTGCTCCTCCGTCCTCATCTGACCTCAACTGTAACTTTGACTCCGGGACCATCTGTTGCAGGAAGCCTGGAGTTTTAAAACAAATTGATCACATTAGATTCTGTACACATGCAATGAGACATCTGTTGCATCCAAGCAAATCATGTAATTGTCAGACTTTTTCAAAAAGTGATATTAAATACATTCTCACTAGTCTCACACCCGTCTCTTCAGATTTTATGACGACGGACAATATAATTAGTTTGACCAAAAGGAAACAATTTTACGCATCTTTCTTTTCATAAGCTTTTGCATGATCATTTTTTCTTATGTTTGAAGTCGCAACTGCAGTGTTTGTAAATGAGACTGAGCTGTGTCCACAGATGTAAAACAGCTGTGCAACGCCAGTATAGGTCACGAGCTCCATAGGTAAGATTTAGGTTCACATCTGTTTAGCTTTATATTTAAATGGGACAAAACACAAAGGTTCAGGATGCATTTATTACATTTCTGTGAGTACTTTGAATCAGTGGAGATTCTTGAGTCTGTTGGGGCCCTTTGCAAAATTCACAGGGGTCCCTCCAAAGGCGACTCTGACTCTCGGCATCTCGCACTCGAGTCAGTCTCGGCAAGCAGAGCTGGATACACTAGGCTGCTAGCTATAGGTTAATTAATGTTTAATGTCCAAGAACAAACACATAATGTCATACTAGTGGAAGTTTTCTCTGTTCAAGTGTCTCTCCTTCATAGTTAAGGTTACATTTGTAGCATTCAGACATTTCATTTGTCATTATCTGCTCTACTTAACACTGCCTAGCTGTCTTTGTCCTCTTCCTCTTTCTTTTTTTCACTCCCAGTGTGTGGGAGTGAGTGGGAGAGGATAATTCCTCTTCATTTCCCTTTGGTGTCTTTCATTGACAAACTTCGGTTTCCACAGGAATAACTCATGCGACTCTTTGCAGCTCAACAAGAGTTAGTGCTGTCGGATAGGGGCCCCCTTAGGGAGGTGTCATCTCGAACTTTCCACACTTTGAGCCACTGCTGTGGTTTAAGATTTGTCGGCCCTTCGGGGCCCCCTACTTGGCTGAGGCCCCAAGATGTTGCCTGCCGATGTGTTCCTGTTGACAAGCCTCTGCTTTGAATGTGGCATCTTGTCCCTGTTGCTTTTCTGATCCTGCTATTGGCTGGCGGTAGACAACAATTTGTCCTACACTCCTGTGGACTACATTTTCTGAATTTACATCATAATCATTCCACATTACGAGTGAGTGTTTGTGATTTTTAGGGACTTTGGGAAACTAGAATCAAAATCTGTGGGCTGTAAAAGTTCACAATTTTACAACCTCTTAGATTCTACGATTTGTCCTACTATCTTAAGAATTTGTCGCCCTTTTTTAAAGCACAAAAACCTCATTCCAGCTCGGTCTTGATGTTGTCTGTGATTGTATTTCCAAAGAGCCTTACAGTAAGTGTGTGAGTCAACAGAAAGAAAGCAACAGAAGCTCTACTCTGGGATTTCAGTGGCTCCTCACCCCAGCTATCAAAGTTCAATCAATTCAATCAACTCATATCTGGAGTTTTGATGACCTTTAAAAGCAGAGCCAATCAGAGGACAGCTGTACATTGAGTGACGTAAAACCAACCTCTGGTTTCATCAACTCAAAAAGATTCTCGTGTCCTACATGTCCTACAAGGACTAAATGTTTCAGCTATTGAGGTAAAACGTCTGCACTGTGCTCTGTCACACCTTGGGGTTAACCCTCTTCATCCTGCTGATCACGTGTAGAGCCTTCGGGGCTGCCTTCACATGATCAGCAGTCTGAGAGGCCCTCACTGTTGGCTTGTATGCAGACTCAGTCCTGAGAACATAACTCAAGGCTGCAGAAAAGCCAATACACATTTAATTTTTAAATCAGACTCTCTCTCTCTGAGACTCTCACATTATTTCTTCATGTTTGAGGACCTTGATAAGTTGTAGACTCGCTGCAAACATTTTGAAAATTCAGCAGCAAACAAATTTAAAGTTAGAAAACTAATCCAACTTTCAGCACAGGGAGCAAAAGAACTTAAACTTCTGTCATGAGATGTACAACCAGAGCGTTGTTACAAAGGATGAGCCGCTAATGCTGCTATAGGCGCAGTGTCACGGGTTGACTGCTGGCTTCATTATACTGTACATGTCAAAGGTTCATTGGACTCTATCAGCTGGGTCGTACATGCTGTTATCAGGGTTTTTCCTCCAACATGTACTGTCTTCAAATGTTTAAGATAGATCAATGTAAATGTTTAAATGTTGCCTTGGGTCTGTACAGTGAGGCTGCCATTATAAATGCTTTGTGTACATACAGTTTATGCACAGGCGGATGTGTTTGGACGTGTGTCTGCGTGTGTTTTTGTAGTTAATAAGATTGAACAGATGCAGGATGCACACACACACACACACACACACACAGACAAACACACAGTCTAGCATGGATCGACTGAGGCCAGCAGGCAGCGATGTGAGCTCCATGCTAAAGAAGTGGTGTGTATAAATTTGCCTAAGTGTTTGGCCAAGGTCTGGGGCTGTGTGTGCAATCGATGTGCCAACAGCAATAAATCAGAGGGATGGACCTGAACGCCTCGACAGCTTCATCTGATGTGGCAGGTGGGCTTCAGGATGGCCCTGACACACGAACATACACACAAACACACACACACACTCACAGAAGTGAAGGCCCAGCTAGTTCAAGGTTCTCTTGGATCAGATGAGATGCTGATCAGTTGGAATAAATTTAATGATGCGATACATCAAGCGATAACATTTTGTCACACTTCTATGATAAGAGAAAGACACTTTAGGAGCTCGGATTTAAGTATAGATCGAATTATGTCGTGCTGCACGAATGCTATGGTGTCCCTGAGCGTGACTGAAAATATTCTCTATGAAATATTTGTTGAATAGAGGGATTTCTTTTTTATTTTTAATTTGGCTTTTATGCCTTAATTAGAGAGGACAGTGGATGGAGTAGGAAATCAGGAGAGAGAGTGGAGAATGAAATGCAGTGAAGGAGCTGCAGGTCAGACTTGAACCGCTTGGAGGACTGTTCTCCGTACACGGAGCTGTGCCCTGGTTAGAGAGAGTTTGACCATCTACAGCTGAGTCAAAGAAATACATCATCACATACTAGATTAGGTTTGATTCAGGCACCAAAAATACATGCTTAAGATCATACAAAAGATAGTGGTTTGGGTTTTAATATCTTACCGTAAAACTGCTATTAATAGCCCACTCTTTTATTTACTTCAGTCTATGACATGACCCTGCCTTCATTTGAATACGAGATGAATACCAATCAAAACCCTGCACAGCAAAGGTGGTAAAGACTTTGAAATTGTATAAATCACTAATATGATCTTGCTTTGTAAGACATCATGCAAACCATGCTTCACGGCCTGTACGCAGACGAGCAATATTCTCTCTTTCTTGGACAGATGTTGTAGTGAATCTTTGTTTTTTCGTGTCTTGCTGCTTTTTCTCCTTCTTTCTCTGATCCACAAACTATTTCAACACACAAACACGCAGAGGCCTCTAATTGAGACATGCCTTTATTTTTCTAAACGTGCAGCCACACCAGGCTAGGAAAAGGGACTGGGGCTTAAACTAGGATGGGCTTTTATTTTGAAGTTTTACGGTAGTTATTCTGTGTTAACATGAAAAAGGTCCTTCATTCATTATCGGCAAAAAGTCCGACCATAAACGTGTGGTCACCAGGGGCAGCATTGTGCCCCCGCCTGCTGCCAACAACATCATTTTGATGAGTAACATGGGACCACCTGTAGATGGAGTGTGAAGAGCTTGTGATCATTCGGCTTTATTTGTGAGACCATTATGACTAATTTCCAAATATCACAGATTCACCATGTTGAAATATTTTGTCTTTTTCTTTCCGTCATTGTAGATACCCACAGTCACTTTCCCCACAAATGTCTTTTTTGAAAAGCTCTTTTGTGATCTAATTCAGGCATTAAAGCAAAACACTTGGTTCTCTCCTCTCATCTTTTTAGTTTCACTTTCGTCAAACAGCTCCTCACATTTTCGGCTCTCAGCTCCACTGGATACTGAAGCTACAGTACGGCCACAGAGTCAGTGTGTGCGGCTTTGTTTAAGATTATTTTTAGAATTTGTAAAACACATCAGAGAAGATGAGATGAAACGTGCTGCAAAAATAACCGTCTTTACAGGCTTTTAGTATCAAGAGTGTAATTTACTCTTGTCTACTGAAGCTTCTGTTCATTGTTGTGTTGGTGCATGAGTGTGTGTGTGTGTGTGTGTGTAGGAAGCTCTGTTTTATGTCAATTATGCCAAAGAATGAGCGTGTAATAGTGTATGAAAATACTTTTGACCACATACTGTACTTGTGTATAGTATAATAACGTGTGTGTGTGTGTGTGCCTAACAGAAGCTGCATTGTCCTGATGGGACAGGCAACAGCATCGTCATCTGGGGCCACTGTAATCATGGCTCGGCTGGAGATGAAAAAGACTATTGACGAGAGAGAGAGAGAGAGAGAGAGAGAGAGAGAGAGAGAGAGAGAGAGAGAGAGAGAGAGAGAGAGAGAGAGAGAGAGAGAGAGAGAGAGAGAGAGAGAGAGAGAGAGAGAGAGAGAGAGAGAGAGAGAGAGAGAGAGAGAGAGAGAGAGAGAGAGAGAGAGAGAGAGAGAGAGAGAGAGAGAGAGAGAGAGAGGGGTAATGAAAGGAAGGAATGAGAAAAGGCAGCTGAAACAAGAGACGGGAATAATTTGCTGACCAAACTTCATTATGAAATGAGCCTTTTCCCCGTGCTCTGCGTTTGGCCAAACTTAAAACGATGATCTAATACCAAGAAGGCTGGACAGCATCAGGCTGTGCATGGCTTTTTATAATGGCTGACACCATGGATGATTGTGACAACCGGATATCCTTGTCACAAGATGATGCCAATTCATTTTTCATTTGCTGAAATGTTTTCCTCCCCTCCTGGTGGGTCTCATCTCAATCTGGTTTGGGAGATATCTTCTTTAACTTCCCCTACTTTGTTTTGAGATGATGCTCAGAAACTTGTATATGTTGTAGAAATGATGCATCATATCATTGATGGGAGTGTATAAGTCCACATTGAAGGATGTCAGGTATGTTACAGGTGTGCTGCTTTTCATTTGGCTGTTCAACCACAAAATCATTCAATACCTTAAAAATGAATCTTCAGCATCACAGGAAGTGGTGAAAAAAGGCTCAAATGTGTAAATGCATGTGGGGCCAACATGTTCTTGCAAAGCACCGTTTCAGTGCATTCAAGGATAGGCCCCAGCCTCTGGTGACCGTGAACCTGGAAGGGGATATAAAAATGGATAGATGGTCCGTCTCCCTTTCTTTTCTCTTCATATTTTTCTTGGTTTTCACCTTTAACAATCTTTGCCACCATCTCCACGTCTTTTATATTGAACTGGTATGAAGCCAAGTAGCTTTCACTTCCCTCTCCTTCTCACTGATTCTTCTGTTTTTATCGCTCTGGATCAGTTCTCTCCTTCTCTTCTCTTCTCTTCTCTCCTCTTCTCTTTCTTTTTCAAATGCAGACCTTTATTTCTCTGCTCTGTTGCTCTCAAGTACGTATACTATAGGATTCTCCCTGCAGCCCTGCATGTAATTTATGGATGTTTGTTTACCTGCTCTCACTATGCTGCACATCACCAGCTCACCCTGCATTTTGTATGATGGTTGGCTTTTTTATGCATCTTGTATACACCTGCTGTTTCTCAGTACACCTACCTGTTTCCCTACTTGCTTACACTGTTGTGTCACAGGTTGCACTTCTTTCTTCTATTTCTAGTGCATCTGTATGTCTGTGTGTGTGTGTACGCGCGTTGTCGGCTAGATCCTTTTAATACCTCTAGACAATCGATACGCTGAGGAGAAATGTTCGGCCCTGTCTACTTTTAAAAGATGCACTCCACAGAGTGGTGCGAGCCAAGAGTCGAGAAGTCAATAAAACAAAGCCGATAGTGCCCTCATTTGTTTTTTTGGACTTCAGCACCGTGGCCTCCGAGTCTGGGGCCGTGGGCGAATATTTAGTGTCTTGTCATTTCGCTACAAACAAATAAATCCTTTTGTCAGATCTCTGGAAGTGCAAAGCACAAGTCCATGAATATATTGACATCTCTGTTTGCTAAGATTTTCCTTTTTCTCTTTTTTTCCAGGGCTGGTGGTGGACGAGGCTGAGGGTCAGGGGATGAGGTTATAAAAACAACAGTGGAGAAAGGAGGAAGAAAAGAAAAAGGAAGTTGATTGTTTGGAAACTCTTCTTTTGTATCATCATACCCTGCAGTCCTGTAAGGCACCGACTGACCCTGAAGAGGATTACACACTGACAAATACACTCTAACACCCACCTGCTCACACCTCCCTTTCCCTCACCATCATGTCCTCCCACCTCCCACCTTTTCTCATCCTCCCCATCCTCTTACTTCTCCTCTCCCCTTCCATGCCCTCCAAAATCGTCCCTTCCGTCTCCTCCCTGCTCTCATTCTCCCCGCCAGAAGGTGGTCTCACACATTTAGTTGTCCATAACAAAACAGGCGAGGTCTACCTGGGCGCCGTCAACTGGATCTACAAGCTGTCCAGCAACCTGACCAAGCTACGAAGCCATGTTACTGGCCCAGTCACGGACAACCCTCGCTGCTACCCTCCCCCTGGTGTCCAGTCCTGCCCCCATGAGCTGGTGCTGACCTCTAATGTTAATAAACTCCTGCTACTTGATGCTGCCCACAACCGCTTAATTGCCTGTGGGAGTACTTCCCAGGGAATATGCCAGTTCCTTCGTCTGGATGATTTGTTCAAGCTTGGCGAGCCCCATCACCGCAAAGAGCATTATCTATCCAGTGTTGCTGAGGCAGGCACCATGTCTGGAGTGGTGATCTCCCCGGATCTTTTCGGGGGAGGTGGCAAACTTTTTGTCGGCACTCCTATTGACGGGAAATCTGAGTACTTCCCAACGCTGTCGAGCCGGAAGTTAATGTCCAACGAGGAGAATGCTGACATGTTTAGCTTTGTCTATCAGGATGAGTTTGTCTCCTCGCAGCTGAAGATTCCCTCAGACACACTCTCCAAGTTCCCTGCCTTTGACATCTTCTATATTTATGGCTTCAACAGCGAGCAGTTTGTGTATTATCTCACCTTACAGCTGGATACCCAGCTGACTTCACCAGATGCAAGCAGCGAACAATTCTTCACCTCCAAAATTGTCCGCCTATGTGTGGACGATCCGAAGTTCTATTCCTATGTCGAATTTCCCATCGGCTGCACCAAGGATGGAGTGGAGTACCGCTTGGTTCAGGATGCTTATTTGGCCAAGCCAGGGACTCGGCTGGCTCGTTCGCTTGGTATTCAGGAGCACGAGGAGGTTCTGTTTACTGTATTCGCTCAGGGTCAGAAGAACAGAGCTAAGCCGCCCAAGGAGTCGGCTTTGTGTCTGTTCACAATGAGAAGGATAAAAGAGAAGATTAAAGAGAGGATTCAGTCGTGCTACAGAGGAGAGGGGAAACTCTCCCTGCCCTGGCTGCTCAACAAGGAGCTGGCCTGCATCAACTCGGTGAGTGTTTGAGACAGTCGCTTCCAGAAGAGTTTCTGTGATCATGAGTTGTCGTGAAAAATGTGTTACTCCAAATTTGGGTTTGTGGTTTGTTTTCGGGTGTGTTACAGAATAGGCTGGTTCACGTCACTTTTAGTTAAGATTTCAGGACTTGGAATAAGGTTAGTTTGGACTTCGCCTTGAAAGATACCAGTAGCAATTAAGCTGTGATGGTTTTAGGGTGTGTTCAAATATAGCCATTTAGTAAAAGTTTTGCCTAGTTAATTAGTTACTTTTCACAAGTGATAGAGATGCACCGATTGTGAAAACAGGGCTGATAGCAATTCTGATGTTTGAAATAACAATTTAACTTATTGACAATACATTTACACCCCTGTTGCTCTAATGACCAATGCCCAAATCTCCACTCTGGCAAAAACATTTTTAAAGGCTTTTTGTATGCCTTTATTTAGAGATAGGACAGTGGATAGATTCAGAAATCGTAGAGAGTGGGGAACGACATGCAGGAAGGGATCCACAGGGCCGCCGGCTTAGAGGACAATATCTTTCGTACATGTGGTGCGCACACTCACCATTAGGCTACCTGCACGCCCCCACTCCTGGCAAAATGGCAGGTCATTAAGACTCCAAGTTGCTTGTATATTTATTTCCTTGATAACCAATAAAACAGAAAGTATGAAAGTCAACAATATCTTCAACATAACCAAGGTTCCTGTTGTTATTTGGCCAAAGCAACCAACGTGCATGTGTCATTCCACATTTCACCACATCGTGGAATCCTGTCTCAGTGGCATCACTTTTCCATAATAGGAGGACGCTGGCAGAAAACCCTGTGTATAAGCTCAAGAAAAAGGCTTTATATTAATGCTCAGAGTTTGAGTGGAAAGAGGGCTGACACCATATAAAGTCATTATATGGCCCAGTCTGCCTGAAATACAGTCATCTCTCTGTCTCTGGAGTCTTAGAAAACGTGGTTCTCCATCTTTCCTGCCGCCTCCTCAGTGTTTAATGCTTCAAGCCAAAGTGATCATTTGGGAACTAAATGAGTTCTGGTTGTTACTTAATGCAGGGTTAAGTGTTTTTAAAACGTAAAAACAAAAGGGATAATGGTGTTTTTTATCCCATCATGAATTCATTTATTATATTAGTTGGATATTTCTTCACTTCAATGAGAGTACTTGTTCAGGCTGCAGACGGGACAGCTGCCGTCTAGCCCCTGACGACTTTTCAGGAATAATTCAGACTGTCCACAGGTTGTGGGTGGCTTGTCTTTCCTTCTCTTCATAGTTGAGCTGGCCTAAGGGTGTTTGTGTGTGTGTTATATCCACATGTCACACACACACACTTACACACACGGCCCTGTGTCCTCATGAATAATTCATCCGGTCTCACCTTCTGTTATTCAGTCAGTGCTCCATAACAACCTGCCATAAATCTCTGGACCACTCTCCACCTCTCCGTGTCTCCATCTCCTCTTTCTCTCTCTACTCTCACATCTTCTCTCTCTCTCTCCCTTGTCTTTCACTCGAGCCCCATCATTTGCATAAAGATTCATTTCATTTTTCAAACCCCACGCTCCCTCTGCTGATTCTTTTTTATCTTACTTTTACTTTCTTCGCTTTGCTCTCTTCCCCTTCCCCATCTCCTCTCCCTGACCTCTTTTCTTTGTCTTTAATTTTCAACCTTTAACCCTCCCTCAGTGTTACACTCCTCTTCAGCTTCCTCCCTCTTGTCCCCCCTCTCTTTCAAGCCTTTGCTCTTTTACCATCCCTCTCTGCCCTCTCCTTGACTTTCCACTGAGTGATGAGGTAGAGAGTGACTTAGTGTGTAAAGCCAGTGCCTGGATGTGATCTGAAAATACAATGTGCAGGGAACAGATGATGCAGTGTAGGAGGGGAGCAGACTCATAGGACATGAAAGAAAATGGAAGTCTTGGGATTTTTATGGGAAGAAAGGGAGGATGTGGATAGAGGACAGGTTAGGAGACGAACGAGAAAGGGAAATTTGTAGGAAAAGTAAGGAGAGTTAGACAGATGGAAATGTATTGGTGTGAGGCAGGAAAAGGAGTGAAAGTTAACAGTAATCTGTCAAAGAATTAAAGGCAAGGGGAGGACGGAGAAAGATGGAAACCATGGAGGCTAACAAGGCAGAGACGGGCATGAGGGAATCTGCCTTTGACCAATTGATAACTTGATAATGTTGTTCTTCGCTCTTCTGTTGATATTGTGATTCTGTTGAACTACACACAGCACTGATATAAAGGCACATATTATCATTATAGGGTTGTATATGACTCTGTTGCTTTGTTTGCCACTTTTGCGTCATTCTTTTTCTTACCTCAGGAGACCCCCCGTCCCCCCCTCCTTTTGACAGGGATAGTCTCTGGCTGTGAGGTGCATATGTGATCCATCAGATCTGGAGGACTTCAGGGGCGGTCCTCAGGAAATTCTGTACACATTTTCAGGATTGCAGATGTGAAAACGGCCTAAATTACTACATACTGTAGTTGTCGGTGTCCTATCCTCTTTATGCCATTATATGTATGTTAGGTGTTGGTCACCCGTGGTCTACTTGTAAAAAAGCATGGAGGAGATGGAATGAGCTAACAGGTTAATATACGGGCCTTGACTAAACATATTGCACCTGTCGGGCTCAAACCTGTGCATGCTGAAAGAATAAATACTCCAAATCACTGTCCTATAATTTTTGGGGTACTTGTTTCAGAAAGCTTTGATCTCCGGCCTTTCATTTGAGTTCTGTTACATCCGTGTGCTGGTCGACACTGACAGTATGTTTTTTCACATTTTACACGTCCTCGTAATGTTTGCTGATTTAATTTTCATTTTTTAAGGTCTCTTGGCTCATGCATGACAATAACTATGCTACATCTCTGTCACAGGGCCCAGCGGTGCTGTACAAGCGCCATGTGGCCTTGTAGCATAAAGTGTACTGTATATGCATGGGATTATGCTAATGAGCGTACAGTTACATGATTGTCCTTTATGGCCATCTGTCGTTCCGCTGCGATCGATCAAGGTCGTGTCAGCAGAGCTCGCTCTGGGACGCCGCTGTGATGAATTCATCATCTCCTCGAACAGGCATGTTCAGTGTTTCCTGACGTTAGCGCTGACAGCTCGTTGCCTCTGCACCACTGTCATGTGGAAACTTTCATAGCAGCTCATTTCCAGAGACAAGGTCGGGTCAGTCAGTCACTCAGGCACACCTCTCTACCTGGAAGCTATCAGAGTTCATCACCGTGTGCAGAAAATCATTTGCTGGAAACGGCTCTATATGAAGAACTATATAATTTTTTTATATTGTCGATCTTTTCACCTTCATTACAAATTATTACACAACTCTCACTCTCCTTTGGCAGCGGATCGTCACTGAACACTTGTGTCAGCGTTATTGCCGCTAAAAGGAGACTCTTAATGGTCACAATTGGACACCTGATATGAAATTGACTTGAAATCAGTCCAGGTCCAATTTCAATGTTACTGTTATAGTTTAGGTAGTATAACTCGCATACAGGAGAGAAAGTGATTTGCATGATGTTCCAGTCCTTGAGGGCCTTTACAATGTCATCCATGATATGAGTTCTGCATAGGCAGAGTATTTTCAGCACCTGTGGGATGTAACTCTTTTGAAACCTACAAACAAGAGAAGTACAGGGCCAGTGAGAGGGCTGGTTTTATCCTGCATTTGTGCTACAATACTCTCTTATACTTGAAAGGTCTCTTGCTCAGCTTGCATGATTGCCTTGTGATCGATTATGGAACAATGAAAATATTGAATGAAGGACGATGGATAGAAAATCATGACTTAAGTGGAATACAGAGAAGAACTAAGAGAAATGGACACAATATGCATGCTTATATAAAGACTATTGTTCTCTCCAAGCGTGAAAACATACCTTCATCAATAAGACCTGCGTAATGGGGGCGGCTCAGTCTGTAGGGACTTGGGTTGGCAACTGGAGGGTTGCCGGTTCAAGTGCTTGTGCGGACCAACATATGGAAGTTTGTCTGGTTGCTGGAGAGGTGCCAGGGCTCTTACCGAGTACTGCCCTTCATTATCCATCTACAGGAGAGAAAAAAGAAACAGGAAAAAAGAGGTAGAGGAGTAAGCGTCAGGACACTGGCAGACATAATGGTGATGAACGCTGGTTAGAAGGCCACCAATAATTTTTGCCAGGGGCCCCAACGGATTCAAGAATCGCCACTGACTTTTGGTGTGCATGAGTCTTATCGTATTCTACTGCATTGGATACACTCCCAAACAAACACCAACATCGTACTGCCTTAAAGGGACTTATAGCTGTAGCTCAAAATTTGCAAAGAGTTTCCAAACACCAATGAACAAGAATATGAACAGGAGACTTATTGCCAGACTTAGACACCGGACTAAGGATTCTATTAGCACTTGGGTGAGAAGCGTTTCTGAGGAGATTTTTCTGTCCTCTAGTATTCTTGCAGGAACTCAGTCACTTTTGAAAACAGAAATGCTCAAACTACAAACATTGAAGCCTTGACTACCTCAGATGGAGACTGATTGGTGTGCTCACAAAATAACTAACAAGCAACGTATGAAGATATATGTACTGGCTGTGCATCCTTTGCAAAACGGTGACTCCCAGGATGATTGTCACAAAAGTCTTCAGTAGATCACATAATCTAAGTGATGGTAGCATTTAGTTTGTGTGTCTGTGAGTCGTTTTGTGTTAAGATGAGCTTCTTTCTCCAACATCTCAACACCAAGAAGGGTGTGGTTCAAACCTCACGTCTCTCTCTGTGCATCTCTTATGTCCGTTCATTATCAGGAAGCGGTCGGTGTTAGTCTTCTGGGGGCTAAACGGAGCGGTGGGTGACCTTCGCTGGCTGTGGGCTGCCGTCCAGCTCTACAGCTCTGTGAGCAGGCCGAACCAGCAACGCTACAGCCTCGGCATGAGTAATGAGACTGATTCAGACAGAGGGAGGGAGATACCATCCTGTGTGTGCATATGTGTGTGTGTCTACCTTTATCTCCCTTTTAGCTTTCTCTCCTTATACTCCACGGAGAACTCATTTGTGTGTGTGTGTGTGTGTGTGTGTGTGTGTGTGTGTGTGTGTGTGTGTGTGTGTTATCCGGCTCCCAAAGAGGAACAAAACAACGGTGCAAACAAACAGAGGAAAATGGGCTGATAATCAGCAGAGTTTGTGTGTGTGTGTGTGTGTGTGTGTGTGTGTGTGTGTGTGTGTGTGTGAGTCCACATTGTCTGCAGAGCCACAAGGTGGACGTCACAGGGAAAATTGCCTGCAATAACAGAGAGCAAGAAGACTCTCTTCCATTGTTATTGCCGTCTCTCTCACTGTGACTCTACCTCTCTCTATCTTTTCTCTCCCTCTCTTGCTCACTCTGTCTCTTTCTCTTCACTGAGCATAATAGTGTTTATTAATATTTATCAGTGTTGATCACTGCTGGCCAGGATTACAGTCTATTTCTGTGGCATTTTGTATTCTGTCTTCCAGGCTGGTGACTGTGTGTGTGTGTTCAGTATCCTTTCAGTGCTTCATTCTCTCTTTATCTCCCCATTGTATCTTCAGTCTCATTAGCGTTAGCCTGTGCCTCAGTGGATGGATCACCCACATTGCATCAGGTTTTGGGCCTGCTGGGTGGGGAATATCAGGGCTCTAATGGCTGCGCTTACATCATGCACACTAATGTTTGCTACATATTTATTAAAGCAAATGAGCTGCCTGCACTGCATGAACTTCATCACCTCTTATCCTAGCTTCTAGCAATGTGGATAAGGACATTACATCTGGTTTGTCTGTGCAAGCTCTGTCACTAGTGGAAAATTCAGAGTGTCAAGTCAGAGAAGCAATCCCAGGTAATTGGGACACCATAAATAAAATCACCATTGACTTTTAGCCAACACAATGTTTCTGACTTTCAGTTGGAGCCAATCCAGTTGGCGTTGATGAGTATGAAACTCTTCTGGTTGACTCATCAGTGCTTAAGATGATAGAATATGTCCGTATGTTGCTGGTTGTTTGAAAACAAAATGTCCAAGGTGGCGCTAAAGAGAACCAAACAAAGATCTTCGAGACTGCTTAATTAATCTCTCAACCAGGAGTCTACATGTTTCTCGTCATCCTCGTCGTCTTTTGCCAGATATTCCAAGAAACAGGTGAAAAAATCTTCAGAAATTGAAGGTGTTATTGAAGGTCACAGGTAGAACTTTCCCCTTCTTTTAAAGTCTTCAAGTTTTTTATGACTCAGGGGGAGACTAAGTGACTTGTAAAGATGATTTTGTTGCCAGCGCAGTGATGAATTCACGCAGCTCAGAGGTGAATTGCTGTCAAATGCTGTCTAGAACACAGCCCATTGGGGGAAACACTTTTTGATGAGGTGCAGTTTTCACTCCCATCTACTGAGACAGTTTGATGCATGACGCAGCAAAAACATCCCATACCTTGAGCATTTTAATGACTTTGGCTGTAACGCTTCCCCTTATGTTTTTGTCTTGAGCTATTTTCCGCCTCAGGCTGTGAAATCTTTCTAATATACAGTGAATTCTCAACAGTGAATTTATCAGATCCAACTATAGTATGAATGGTGTCTGTGAACTAAATTGACTGCACAGTGGTGCTCATTGTTAACTCTAGCACATGACAGAATGGATTAATGGCTGCTATAGGCTCTTGGAGGGCCAGCTTGTTATGGATTTGGAGTATTTTGCTGCTTGTTGCTGCTTAGCCTAAAGCTGTGTGAGTTTGCCCAGAAGTGACCTTTTTTATTTTGTGGCTGACAGTCTGGAACAGATTTTTAACCTGACACTGAGCAGAAATATCGACAGTGATACTGAAGTGAAAGAACCTCGTTATTAGAGTGTCACGTTAGATATGAGCAGCTCTTATTTGTCAAGAAAGGCTGGAATTAGATGTGGTTAAGTGGTGCAACATTTCTCTAAAGCCTTAACTTTACTCATGGGAATGTCAAATATCTTTCACGAGTTGACCAGCTGATTTGCTATGAGGGGAAAAAAGCGTTCCCATTCGCCTCATTCGTAACCTCTCTAGTGACTTCTCTCCTTTACACACACCCGAGCTGGTCATCCAGAACACACATCTCTGCAGCACATTCACAAACTGCTGACCTGCAGCATCTAATGAAGAGTGTAATTATTTATTGATGCACATTTATGCTGCGTTTGTATATCGTATGTGGTGTTGTGAGTTTATAACCGACATGAATGTATGCATGTGTGTTTGAGTAAACACACGGGTTCATTAATGTGTATTTGTTTCTTCAATTATTCATGTCATGGGTTATCTTTGCATGCAGAGGTGCACATTATGTGTGTGTGTCCAGTGCAGTCTGTCCCAGGTGTGTTTGGGCTTATAGGATTCCTTTTTTGTGTGTGGTTGTTAAGATACTCCCCCAAATATAGAGATCCCCAGCACCAAAAAGGAGTGCAGATAATATGCATGGATAGAACAGTTGTACAATATTTTGATCTAACTGAAATTGAGGCCTTGCAGGCATTCGAAACTCTTGTGATTGGTTCATAACATTTTCCTGCATTTCTCAATGCTTGTATGTACTGCATGTTTTGTAAATGGTTAGTGGGTGCAGCCTTGACTTCACCCATTGGTTTGTGGACCACCTTTTTGACCTGTGTTGTTTTTCATTTCATCCATCCCCATGTTTTTTCGGAGTCAGAAGTGACCACACCCGATGTTGAAGCTTAATAGAAAGCAAGGGGCTAGCGAACAATTCATTGTCAGCTAATGCTAATGTTAGCTTGGCTAAAAACGTGGAAATCAGTGAATCTTTTTCATGCCAATATGGAAGGGATTTTACAATCACAAGGTAGCTATGCTCTAATGCAAAACCTCCCTCTATCTGTCCATCGTGCTGGTACTGTAATCCTAGTTTAATATATGAACATCAGGCTTTTTGCAGTAGACTTGAAACGAGTGACAGAAACTTGTAAGAAACTGTCTGCTAAGGGAAAAAAATCAGCTAAGAATAGGTTAATTTGTTGGTTGACTTCCCGACAGTCTGTTTTTGCAACCTGTGGCGTTGCCCTCTGCAGGTTGAATGCACAACTGCATTGGCTTCCCTTTCCAGATCCCCAGGCTTCATAGCCTTCCTTTTTCTACACTCTTTGCTGTACAGTCATGTGCATGAATGTGCACAGCTGGAGCTATACACCGTCCTCTGTGTCAGTCTGTGCCTACCACTTTCACCACACAGCATAACAGTATTTTTACAGGCGTCCATATTTGGGTGAATCCCCTGTAGTGGTCTCTTATAATTGGATTATAGCTGTCAGGAAAGGCTTTAGTTCAGATTACACAGATTATAGTGGGCAGTGCTCAGATGGACAGCGTGGTTTAAAGAGCCTCATCTGGCTTGTGTCACATAGATAGAGCTTTTTGGCAAGTGTGAGGATTTGATAATGTTTGCCTATTTGGTGAATGTAGGCCAAGAGCAGCAGATGTGTCCTAGCAAGATGAGGTGCACCAAAGACAGTAGATGACAGTGAAGAAGAGACAGCACAGATTTGGCCTAGTATGATTTTAGGATTGATTGGGACATCCTTATAATCTGTCTTCACCTGCAGAGATCCATCTAAACTATCTCAACTCGCTCTGCTTCAAACAGTCCTGTTTTGCTTTTTGATTGGCAAAGTTTGTGGATGGTTCTGTGCCTTTTATTCAATCACCTTGGTGATATCCCAGGAGAGCTGAGCTGACACTAAAAGGTGAAGTGAAAACACTTCTGACCAATGATTGCTCAGATTGAATCGTCTCATGTGCCTCGGCTAGATATGGGACCCCCCCCACACACACACACACACCACTTGTTATTTTGGTGAAGTGGTGTGCGGCATCAACTTTGCATTGAATGATTGAAATAAACATTCACAGCATACAAACTTTTTAAACCTAGCCAAGCGTATGTACTGTAGCTATAGCTAAATGTAAATAGCCTGTTCCTTGAGTTGACATATGTTTACGACTAACCTGCCCGTGTGTCTGTTTGATGACACAAATGTGAGACACAAGCACAGTTCTTGTTTTGCTGCTCTGAAACTCGGCTAATTACTCTGCCTACAGTGCAGTTACTGTGTGCAGTGGAAAACAGCCAACGCAGTAACATTCACCAGTTATTAGTGAGTAGAGACCAGTAGAATCAATACCTTACTGTGTGGAAAAAAGCTCCATTAGATGAGGCATCAATGTCAACAGAGAAACTACAGTGTGAACAACACTATGAGCATGGAGTAACACATTTGTTTCCAACACAAATGAAGCCGAGATATAGACCATTAAAGTTGTACAAGCTGTCAAATACTTGACATTGAGTTGACATTGAAAGATTGTGGATTCATGAATCCTCGATTAAGTAAAAAAAATAAAGGTCATTCAGGTCCTCATATTACTCCCTTGAATCTCTCTGCAAACACAATCCTAAAAAGGGAGATACCCATTTTAAAGCAAAGCAAAATGAGTGCTTCACTGCCGTCACAAATGTCTACTGTGCCAGAAAAGCACGATGCCAGACTGGAGCTTTCCATGTGGAATTAGCTGGGTTGACGGCTGAGGTTATCTGGGGTAAAGCGAGCTCCTGTCCCACTGTGGCACATTAACCTATATGACCAACTGACACTGCAGCATTGGAGCCAAAGCCCTCTCTTCCCACAGAGCTCCGTCTCCCTCTCCATGGGATTCTGCTACTGTGTACGTTTTGTTTTTCTGCACACCTTCCTGAAATAATGACCCAGAAAGGTTTGCCCAGTGGGGTTCAGTTGTGACAAATGCAGAGAATGGCAGGGGTTTGAAATCCGCTCCACCTTGGTTTATGTTTTCACCAGTTAAAGCAATAGTCTCACTTCCATGATCCAACCTGCTCTTTTAAACTCTGCAATTAAACTAATTATCCCAAAAGAGTGTTTCAAGGTGTTTTAAAATATATTGAGTGTGACTAATATTGGAGCTGATGAGGCTTCCTTCCTGCACGGAGCCCTGAGTTGAGTGATGACGGGAGGGAGAGGGCTCGGCGTTCGAGAGGAAGTTAGACAGCTGAGAAATAATGTGATTATTAGCAGGCCTGGAGAGTTTAATCTCCTCTCTTTTATGCACTTGTTTATGTTGTGCAGTTTTTCAGAGGAGTGGAGAACATAAAAGAGAAATCAAGAAAAAAAAGTATAATTGTTGGAAATTTGGGAGATGAGCTTAAACACACATATGTAGACTGTTAAAGTCCAATTTATTGCAGAATCTTTGGTAATGGTCTCCTCCACTCCAAAACAAACGGGTCCAATAGTTTTGTGTTGAACTCATAGTGTTTCTCATAAAACTTTTTGGAAGACGGATGGAATCAGAGGCTTCTTGTTCCTTTGTTTCTGTCTGCTTGCAGTGGATGTCACTTAGCTTTTTCACTTCTGTGTTTCTGAGACTTCTCTCCGATGACTTCTCCGTGTGATTCTGCATTATTTCACAAGCCGTGATCACTTGCAGTGCTCGGTCTAAGTAAAAGATTTGATTGGCTGAGTTGTGTCACATGTGACTATTTCAGACGAATGCATTGGCTGATGAAGATCCCTAATAAAAACCTGTGTCTCTTTAAATCTCTTGGGCGAGGCTGTGAAGGCTCAGACTGAGCTGCTGCTAACTTTTGCTCAGCTTGTTTCTCTTATAACTTCAAATCCAGACATTTGATTTGTTGATCGAATTAAAAATGATGCAGATGTGACTTAAATGCCCAAGAATGTAGACATTGCGCAGACAAAGACAGGTAAAAGCTTGATGTAGGATACTGACTAAAAGACGAACAAACCTTTTAATCATCTTATTTCACACCTAAACTGATTCCACTGACACAATTCAAAATGTGGTTCTTAATCTTAATGCGAGTAAAAAAAAAAATGCAATAACTGGTGAATCTATATTTCAGATCCATGCTCACAGTTACGGGTCAGAGGTCATTCAAGTTTGTTTTTTATTTCAGATGTTTCAGCTGCTCACATCTGCACATCTGTTTCCAATCACAGGGTGGGAGTAACGGTTATGGAGAAAAAGGAGGGAAATGAAAAGACCAAAAGAATCAAAGAATGAATGGATATATATGTTTGGGTAGAGAACGATGAAACTAACAGAGAACGGAAACAGTGTGGAATGAATCAAACTGCAAAATAAATGTTGATCTCTTGGTATCCCAGTTATTCATCTGACTCTGAATCCTCTGACCTATGGGGCTGAACTCCCCCCTCCTCTCTTTCGCCTGCAGCTTCCACCAGAGCACATCTCCTCGCTGCCATCTCCATCTTTACACTCCTCATTTCACCAAAGCCAAAATAACAGATGCTGAAATGTCGAAGAGCCCTGTCTTCATTCATGAACTCACGGAAAAATAAAAATAAATTCCAATAAATCAGAAGTATCGTTCTGATTATATTATGTTCTGACTGCAAAAGTCAGGACCTTCTTCTTTGAATAATGAAGAAAACAAATAGTGCCTGGCAAGCTAAGCTGCCTTCTGTTGGATAGGAAATCAAACATTGCATTTCAGTAAGATAGGACTAAATTTCAGAATGTTGACCTGCTATGAAAACACATTGCTCCATCAAAAAGTGTCCAAGACCTCTCCAAAGAGATCAGACTTTGGGCCCTGTTAGAGGTTTGATTCTCTGCCTGAGCCTGAGCCCGACTCGGCCCAAAGCTAGGATGGACCAGGAGTTGTGACGGAAAGAATGAGTTTCCTTTGAAGGGTGGCTGGGCTCAGTCTTAGAGATAGGGTGAGGAGCTCAGACATCCAGTGGGAGCTCAGAGCAGAGCCGCTGCTTCTTTGCATCAAAAGGAGCCAGTTGAGGTTGTTGGGGCATCTGATTAGGATGCCTTTCTTTGGAGGTCTTCCGGGCACGTCCAACTGTGAGGAGACCCTGAGGTAAACCCAGAATGTGCTGCAGGGATTATATATACCATGTGGCCTGGGAATGCCTCGGGATCCCCAAGGAGGAGCTAGAAAACGTTGCTGAGGCAAGGGAGGTTCGGGCAACATGCTTAGCCTGCTGCCACTGAGACCCGGCCCGAAAAAGCGGAAAAAAATAGACGGATGGATTGATGGAAGTTGTGCAAACTCAATTGCAACTTGTGCTTTTCGTGTTTTCCCTGTTTTTAAAGCAACTGGAAATGTGTGTGTGCGAGTAAGTGAGAGAGAGAGTGTGCACATGTGGGTGGGTGTTAGATGCAGATGTTTGTAGTTCTGTTGCTATTAGAGCAGACTGCACAGCCAGATGTCTGCACAAAGTCCACTCTGTATGAGAATGTCATGTAGAGGCCGTAGACTTGCCCTCTTTCCTACTTCCATGACACTCACTCACACACACAGACACTCACATGCACAGACAAACACTTTAATGCACACAACTGCAGATTAAACAACAATAGGATGTGTGTGCATGGTAATTTGTGTTTATGTGTGTTTGTGTGTGTGTTTGTCTTTAAGCAGGTCAAAGCTTCAAGTGTCCCAGTCTGTTAGACAGATGTTAGAGCTCCCTGCTGCACCCCCCCGCACTGTCAAACACACACAGACACACACACACACACACACACACACACACACACACACACACACACACACACACACACACACACACACACACACACACACACACACACACACACACACTCTCTCCTTCATATACTGGCAAACAAACATGCACACACACACTTCCTCATTAACAACCAATTAGAGAGCAGATATTGGCTCGCTGGGGGAAACTAAAGGCCAACCAGTGCTGTTCTCCGCTTCCAACGCCAAGTCGCAACAAATACCTGGATGCAAGCCAGGAGTCTGTGTGTGTATGTTTGTGTGCATATAAGTGTGGATGTTTGCATGTTTTTTCTTTTCCAGTTTGGCAGTTCAATCTCCTCTCCTTTCTTTACTTAAAAAAAGACACACACTAATCGTCACGTAACTAAATGCATTTTTCCACTCTGCAAGGCTTGTTGTTCATTGCATCAGCGGGGGTGTCTCAGTAGTACAACTCTCACTCTGACATTATCTCTCTCACATGGGAATGAGGCACGAGCTCATCATACACAGAAACACACACACACACACACACACACATACACACACACACACACATGCTCACTCTCCATGGGATTGGAGCAATGTGTTTATGCCAGTGTTAGATGAGGAGATGCTTGAGACATTTGGCTCTCCAGAGACCATTTTGACAACCTCTCTCTCTCTCTCTCTCTCTCTCTCTCTCTCTCTCTCTCTCTCTCTCTCTCTCTCTCTCTCTCTCTTTCTTCCTGTTTACCTCAATCACTCCCCCTCTTCTCGATCATTCTCTCTCCCTTTCACTCTTTGTTGTATGTTTTCCAGCACGCTTACATCTTAGTGAATCAGTGAAGATTTGAAAAAGACAAGAATCTTCCGACAATTTGAGTTGATTGGACAGATGTAGAAGCTTTCATACCCAATAAACTACACTGCAGTGAAGTTAAAACAGGAACAGTGAGAGTGAGAGAGAGAGAGAGAGAGAGAGAGAGAGAGAGAGAGAGGTGTTATGGGATGCAATAGAACTGGAACAAATCCTCCTCAAATATTTTGCATGGTTTAATTGAGATTGGCAGATATTTGTTTGTAACCCTGGAACTAACACAAGCCTGAAGCTCAGCTAATTTAGAAGCCATCATGGGTGAAAAGGGACCGTCATATTTTGGTCACATTTGATCTTTTTGGTTCCTCTTTTCATTGTAATTTCTGCACAACGTGGTTTTAAAGCCAGCTGAGTAGTATTAGTAGAAGATTGTGAAAGATTGGTTTGTGTTTAGCCGGCTCTGCATCGATCTATAAACCTTTCTGCATTCTAACCTCTCAACTTTTCTTAAAGCATCTCCAATATTGATCCTAGTTTGAGCACGTTTCTGCTCGTGGAGCTTATTAGAAACATGCAGAGGCTTTTTAGGTCGGGTACAATCACTTCTATCTGAACCAGTTCTCTTGCCCCTTCCATTGCTGCCACACCTGTTGGTTTGCCCTGATAACTTTCCAAAACCACCTCTGGCAACTCTGGAAAGGTAACGTATTAGTTGTATTTATTTGATGCTGTTTTAACCAGTTTGGAGGAGAAATGTGCTGGAAACCTGAGAATGTTTTTTATGCTAACAACGTGTCCTTCCCAGTGCCTCCTCTTTTAAAATCACAGCCAGCCACTGCAGCTTTTTTTCCACACGGTTGATGTGCAATTCAGTAAGCTAAATTCAAACTCTCTGTGTCACTCTGTCTCGTATGCTCTCTCTCTTCCTACACTGGGACTCATTAGTGGTGACAAGAGCGCTGTTGACCCTTCCCCTCACCCTGTGTCTCTCCTCCCTTTCTCCCCCCTTTTTACCCCTTTTTTCTCTCCCCATCTCCTCTGCTCTTTCTCTTATGGCACTTGCCCCTCTCTCTGTCCCTCGTCGCCCCCTCATCATTCACCCAGTATGAGTTTGGCAGGGGTCTGTGTGTGTTTGTGTGTGTGTGCGTGCATAGCCAGGAGCTAGCCTGCACCCGTGTACATCAGAGGTCTTCCGCAAGGACAACACAGGGGACTCTGTCCTTGTCTAACCCCCTGGAAATAGAACAAAGGTGTGTGTGTGTGCGCAGGTGTGTGTGTGTGTTATAATGTTATGTACAGTGTCCTGAGTATGAGCTATAGCTACTAATAATAATAGCACGGTCAAAGGTCCAGTAGGCCAACAGGGACAAGCTACATAGGGCTTATAAAAGCAGCAATAAAAGACGACAGCAGGTCACCTTATGTTCGAGACACAGTGAAGGATTATTAGACAGATTTACAGCAAACACTGTAAAACCATCCAGGCGACAACAACTCAGTCGTTGAATTTTAACATGAAAAGTCCAATTCTACTTTGGAAGAGATGCACTGAAAACCCTGCAGAGCGCAGACACAGAAAACATCTGTTTGAAATAACCTGGGCGGATGATTGATCCGACAGACAACATGACACATGTTTGATGTGTCAGGACTGATGGTCAGCAGGCTAATCATCTTTACTTGTTAGCACAGGCCAGAAAGGAATGAATGCTTTCTCCCCATAAACACCTTTCTAATATTTTGGTCTGATGTAAGAATTTCTCATTAAATCAACGTTTTGCTTATTCTGAACTATGGTTGTAGGTCTTGTATGTTGACTTCAGTAAAGCCAACATTTCAAAGTCTCAGTTTTGTTAGAGGCAGTATCTCGGTCTGTGGGGACTTGGGTCTGGAGCCGGAGATTTGCAGGTTCATGTCCCTGACTGACCAAGCTGGGACTGGTTGCTGTAGAGGTGCCAGCTCACTTGCTGAGGACTGCCGAGGTTCCCCTTGAGCAAGGCAGTAAAGCGAGGCCCCAGTAACTGTGCAGCCCCCTCAGTCTGACATTTCTCTCTCCACTGTCACATGTCTTTAAAGTTTGTACTTTCATGTCAACATCACCAGAAAAAAAAGTTGTTATTTCTCTCAGGATCATTCAAGTAGATCAAATTTAAAAATAAAGCGTCCTCGCCTCCCAGCAGAATCTTCCATGTTTACTATCTTCTTGATTTGCTGATTGGTGTTTTTAAGGTGGAGATGATTGGTTGTCGACCAAGCTCACATCATTGAACTGTACTATCTACATTTTCTGCATTGGCCAAGACTCAAAACTACAGGTGGGATTAAATATGTCAGGATGTTGGGATGATAAGAATTCAAATAAGAGATGATTTAAGGCAGCTGGGTCCATGATTTCTGATCACCTTACACCAAATAATTGAGATTATGGTTGAGTAATATTTCTACAACAAAGGTAATTTGGTACTAAGGATGGAATTGTGTCTGCAATATTGGCATTGCTCAAAAGTTTTTTATTTTAGGGAGCACATTTGTCTCGGTTTATTTTGGGTTCTCCAGGTCCTTGTAAGAGGTGCACTGAGTGTTGAAAACACACAGTAACATGAATACATTGTTAGAGATGGGACAGATCCGATCTAATATCGGTATCAGGTCCGATATTGACGTAATTTAAGTATCAGATATCGGACTGACGGCGCCGATCCACGTCACAGATCAAGAAACATGGTTGGGCGCTTCAAACCTTCTCAGCTCGTACAGTCTCGCTTTTAAAACATTCAGACTGAACTGCAAGAAGTGTTTACAAACCGTCTCCATGACGACGTTCAGACAAGATGGAACAGCTCCTACAATATGATCAAGAGTTCAATTCTTACACTTCCGATTCACACTTTTAATTTGAAAACCTGATAGTCGCTGCTTCCTGTTTGAATTTGAAACTAGCGCAATGCAATGCAATAGGGTTTATTACAGCTATGTGTAGCCTCACACATAATAACAACAACAACAATAATACTATTATTAGTTATGATCATAAAAACATCAGTATCCGTCTCGGTCCATACTGTATGTATTGGAATCGGATCAGAACAAAAAAAAAGTGGATCGGTGCATCTCTATACATTGTTAGTGCATCATGACATGAGTGTTGCTGCCTTCACCTGTTCAAAGTGCTTCATGTCCTGCAGCATGATATGACACGCTTCTCTTGTTAGATGCTGTATATGAGGTTTTTCATTCACTTCCATATTGGAAGCTGAATAATCCTCAGCTCCTGCTCAACGAGCTGCTGTAGAAGAATGATAGAGTAAGCACACTGTAGGAATTACATGTCTACAAGGCACACAACAGCTAGCAGATGTCAGGTCTGTGTGAGGCCACATTTGTCTGCAGTGAAAACACGTCGACTGAACGCTCCACTGTGCCTCAATCTGAGCTGTTGACTCTACGGTAATGATGCAAGTCAGGCTAAACATAACAAACCATTAGCGTCCTCAGCATGCCGGCAGCGACGCTGGGAAGATGGCGATCTCACTTCTGTGTGTGTGAGAGCTTGACAGACACTGGGAATGCAGATTAGTTTACAAGAATGAGGCGCCAGGCATCAATAAATCCAGACTAAATTGTGTTATTAAGAGCTGCTTTAATAAACATTTATCTCTGGTCTTGTTAGGTTGGGTTTGGACACAGATGGGGAAGCAGGCCTGGTTTTTAATGAAGTAGAGCACCAGTGGCTTTGATATAAAAATGTTCACTCTTGTGCTTATTTTTCACCTTTAAACTAAAACATCTTGGTGGAAATATCTCGGAAATATTCACATTTGGCTACAGATCTCAACCATCATATGGCCTGTACATGTTTGAAACCCATGGAAGTTGTCATAGTTGTCATAGTAACATAAAAAAGAAGGAAGGAATGATGATTTCAGAGAGATTTAGGTTCGCGAAAGCAGAAAAAATAGAAATACACTTTGGGACAGACATATTTTCCCACTGGCAAGTCCTTTGAATATTTAGAGAAAGAATAAGAACAACAGAAGAGAAATATGTCGAGACAGAGAAGAAAAAACACAAAGGAGGAAGAAGAGGATTAGGAGGAGGAGGAGGAGAAGTGGAGGAGTGAAAGAAAGGACGAAGGTTCTGCTCCGTCTTTATCAGAGGAAACAGGGGAAACTGTGTTTCAGGAACCTGAGGTCAGGGTTCATACTGTCGCAGTCTCTTTCTGCACACACACACACAGTCACAGACAGTACAGTGGGTAGCAGATGAATCCACACACACACACACACACACACACAGTCACAGACAGTACAGTGGGTAGCAGATGAATCCACACACACACACACAGTCACAGACAGTACAGTGGGTAGCAGATGAATCCACACACACACACACAGTCACAGACAGTACAGTGGGTTGCAGATGAATCCACACACACACACACACACACACACAGTCACAGACAGTACAGTGGGTAGCAGATGAATCCACACACACACACACACACACACACACAGTCACAGACAGTACAGTGGGTAGCAGATGAATCCACACACACACAGTCACAGACAGTACAGTGGGTAGCAGATGAATCCACACACACACACAGTCACAGACAGTACAGTGGGTAGCAGATGAATCCACACACACACACACACACACAGTCACAGACAGTACAGTGGGTAGCAGATGAATCCACACACACACAGTCACAGACAGTACAGTGGGTAGCAGATGAATCCACACACACACACACACACACACAGTCACAGACAGTACAGTGGGTAGCAGATGAATCCACACACACAGACGGTACCAGCATGTGTTTAAGCATACTGATCTGGGTCCCTCTCTCATCTTGTATTACAAAAATACATGCTGAGGAATACATGGCGTACATTTAAACAAAGAAAACATGAACATGATGAATGTCAGTGTCACAACTTTGATTTGAGTAAACGTATATGTTTTTGCATACATGCATTAAGCCTGCCTAAGTCTTTCTAATGGCCGCTTTTTAAAAAAGGTGCTAAAATTCATCCAAGCAGAGGAAAAATGAAGGAAAGGCAAATTATATTTATTTTTTATTCATTTATTTAATTATTTAATTTATTGTAAAGGTAGTGAAGGGTGACAATTTCTGATGAGACATGGGGCCTGTACTACGAAGCAGGATTTGGGGTTAGCGAGGTAACTTCAGGGTTAACCCTGGGTTTTCAGTCCTACGAGGGTGGTTCATTTTTTACCTGGGTATATCGCCACGGTAACTTACGCTGCACACCTAACCTGCTCCGGAGCAGGTTATGTTGGAGATCTGTGAAAATTTCCGCCCACTGACCAATCAGATCTTTTGATGGTGGAGCTCCCGGAGCTGATCGAGAGGGGGGAGGACACTTCATGTTCATCACTCGCCGATTTTTCTTTTTTATGCCATTTGTTGCTGCAGCTTTGTAACTTTAGTCTTTGAGAGCCTGTTTGTCTTAAACACATTTATATTGTTTATATAGTTTGATCAGAGTTTGTTGGATCTGCTGACGGCAGACGCAGTGATGCTTGTGTTAGGTTAAATGAAGCTAACTCCGCCCTTTTATGTTAACGCGCTCTTGGTAACTCTGGGTTTACCTATCAGGTTGATAACCAGCTTCGTAGGACTGTTATGCACGATCTCTTATGTTAGGGTTAGTGAAGCCAGATATACCAAAGATACCCTGGGTCTGTTTAACTCGCTTCGTAGTACAGACCCATGGTCAGCTTCTTTCAAAGTTGGTGTTGGAGGAGTTAGGCGAACCAGCCAGGAAGCCAACCGTTCATCCTCCTCTGCTGGCCCAAGACTGCGTCATTATTGAGCTGGTCAGCCACAGTCCTGAGTTTAAAACTCTGCTCCTCAGGATTATCTACAACAGACTGTAATTTACTCTGGAGCATCTCATTTTCCTTAGTCTTTAACCTGAGCTGAATTTCTATGATCTGCAAATGATCACGAAGGAATTCCTCCCTCTGGTGAGCTTTAAACTGCTCGCTGGAAAACAAGCCTTTCTCCAATCTGAGCATTTCATTGATCTGTCGAACTTGTTGTTTCAGAGCGTCAATTTGCTGTCTCAAAGACTCCATCTCTGGTGACACTCCTTTTTCCAAAGCTTGAACTTCTTCTTGGGATTCCTCTTCTCTATCAAACCTTTTCTTGGTTTCCTGAAGTTCTTGTTCTAGAGCCTCATTTTTCTGACTCAAGGACTCCTTCTCTTTTTGAATTGAATCATAGTTACTTTGAAAGACTTTAATTCCTTCCAAAATCACTTTAAACTCCTTAACTTCATCTTGAAGACCCTCATTCTTTTGCCTCATGGCTTTTTCTTCATCCAGCAACCTTTTCTTGGTTTCCTGAAGTTCTTGTTCTAGAGCCTCATTTTTCTGACTCAAGGTCTCCTTCTCTTTTTGAATTGAATCATAGTTACTTTGAAAGACTTTAATTCCTTCCAAAATCACGTTTAACCCCTTAACTTCATCTTGAAGACCCTCATTCTTTTGCCTCATGGCTTCTTCTTCATCCAGCGACCTTTGTTTTGTCTCCTGAAGTTCTTCTTCTAGGGTCTGTATTTGCTCCTTCAGAGACGTGTTTTCTTTACAGATTAAATTATAATTGATGTCATATGCTTTGAGTTCTTGTTGAACTTTTTCCAAAGCTTGAACTTGTTCTTGGGAGTCCTCTTCTCTGTCAAACCTTTTCTTGGTTTCCTGAAGTTCTTGTTCTAGGGCCTCATTTTTCTGACTCAAGGACTCCTTCTCTTTTTGAATTGAATCATAGTTACTTTGAAAGACTTTGATTTCTTCCAAAATCACTTTAAACTTCTTAACTTCATCTTGAAGACCTTCGTTCTTTTGCCTCATGGCTTCTTCTTCATCCAGCGACCTTTGTTTTGTCTCCTGAAGTTCTTCTTCTAGGGTCTGTATTTGCTCCTTCAGAGACGTGTTTTCTTTACAGATTAAATTATAATTGATGTCATATGCTTTGAGTTCTTGTTGAACTTTTTCCAAAGCTTGAACTTGTTCTTGGGAGTCCTCTTCTCTGTCAAACCTTTTCTTGGTTTCCTGAAGTTCTTGTTCTAGGGCCTCATTTTTCTGACTCAAGGACTCCTTCTCTTTTTGAATTGAATCATAGTTACTTTGAAAGACTTTGATTTCTTCCAAAATCACTTTAAACTTCTTAACTTCATCTTGAAGACCTTCGTTCTTTTGCCTCATGGCTTCTTCTTCATCCAGCGACCTTTGTTTTGACTCCTGAAGTTCTTCTTCTAGGGTCTGTATTTGCTCCTTCAGAGACGTGTTTTCTTTACAGATTAAATTATAATTGATGTCATATGCTTTGAGTTCTTGTTGAACTTTTTCCAAAGCTTGAACTTGTTCTTGGTAGTCCTCTTCTCTGTCAAACCTTTTCCTGGTTTCCTGAAGTTCTTGTTCTAGAGCCTTCTCTTTTTGAATTGAATCATAGTTACTTTGAAAGACTTTGATTTCTTCCAAAATCACTTTTAACCCCTTAACTTCATCTTGAAGACCCTTGTTCTTTTGCCTTATGGCTTCTTCTTCATCCAGCGACCTTTGTTTTGTCTCCTGAAGTTCTCGTTCAAGGGTCATGTTATTTTTGCTCAGCCCGACATTCTCCTGGTTAATTCCTTCAAGTTTCCCTTGAAAGTAAATTACGTTTCGACTCAAAGTCTGGTTTTCTTCTCTCACAACATTTAAGTTGTGCTGAACAGCATTTAGGTCTTGCAGATTTCTTTTTAGGGATTTAACTTCCTGAAGGATTTCATTCTGCATGACCTCTGCTTTGCTGTTCAAGGTCGACTCTTTGAATTGTTCGTTCCAGGTCTTCTTTTCATTTTCAAAGTCCTGTATCATCCTCTTCTTCACATCGTCGATCTGTGTGCTAAGGGCTTGATTTTCTTTGGTCAACATCTCATTCCTGCGTTCCAAGATGCCATTTTCATGTTGGAGGTTCTGGTTTTCAGAATAAAACGCCTCATTTTCTATTTGGAGGGTTCTTTTCTTCTTCCCATGGTTGCGCTCGATTTCTTGCCGAAGCTGCATTATGGTTTTGCGCAGGCTCTCATTCTCACTGTACAGGTTGCTGTTGCTTCTGCTGAGGACCTCTTTGTCACTGCAGAGGGCTGCGATGTCTTCCCTCAGAGCCATGTTAATGATTTTGAGCGACTGCTCTCGCTGACCCATTTTTTTGTTGTTGCCTTCTTTGGAAAAAAAAAAACAATCAAAAAGATTAGGCAAAGCTATTAGAAGCAGGTGAGTGCAAAAAAAGTTAATTCAGAAAATTCGCAGTATGAGATAAAATGCCAGTCGGATGTTTGAGGTAGGGACACTAGAGACAGCCACACACGCACACAGGGATGGATGCACTGGTGTGTTCTCTGTACTGAAACAGGAGAGCAGAATCCGTGCTGGTTTGTGGCTTTGATGTGTAAAGATTCTGTGATGTCATAGAGACGTAAATCCCAAAACTGCTTCAAATTCAAACAATAACAAAATGTTCGCTGCCTTGGCCAGTTTATAGTACACTTAATTATAATATAATAATTACTGATTTAAAATTGCACTTAGGGTCTTTGTTCAGGTGCTCTGTTTGAACTTGTATTCAAACCTCTCTTCTTCACTTGAATTTGATCTCATACATGATGCATAATGTGATAAGGCCATGGGTTATAAGATGATGGTATCTGACTATAGGACTACACTGTGTTGCCCAGCAACACAAACATTCCCCTGTAGTCTTTCTACCTTGTGTGTGTGTCTAGTAGCTTCTTTATTAAATGCACACTTATCTTGAATTGATCATGGTTTACCGCAGGGGTTCTCAAACTTTTTTTAGACCATGGACCCCTTTCACTTGAGAAATGTTTCCAAGGACCCCCTCATTATTGTAACGTTAATAAGCATATATTAATACAATGCATTTATGTATTATGTAGCAACGATAGAATTAGGCTATATTTATACTTTCTAAGTAATACATTTGATAAACTTTGAGAAAATGTTGGCTCCGAGGTGTTTTTTATTTTGAGTTGATCTATTGGCACAAAACTAAAGTGGGCGGGAGTATTGGACAAAATAGCTGATTTTATTGGTGCAGGAGGTCCCAGTTTGCAGATATGCTTTTTCAATGATACAGCACACTTTTACATTTTTTGCAAATTATTCCGCGGACCCCCAAGCTATGGTTCGCGGACCCCTGGGGGTCCTGGGACCCCACTTTGAGAATCACTGGTTTACAGCCACAATATGATGGGATCAAGTTAGCCACGTTGTTGCATTTTGATTTGATAAAGATAATAGGAGGGTTAAAATTAAATGACATGCACCAGAGTGAAGGATTACTGACACAGACACTTTATTTTCATGAGCCAACCTCGTCACAAAACATGAATCATTTGATTTATTCACTTTTTTGCATATTTTTTGGAATAACTCGCGTTTGCTTCATATTTGCATGTAAAGTGCATACTGTATGTACTTAATGTTAGTGTGTGTATATGCGTGTGCATTGATATGATCCTTCAAAGATATGCAGAGCTGTAGTTTTCCATGCCTCTCAGAATGTGTGTACAGAATGTGTGTGTAAGGTTGCCACGGTAACTCAGATGCTGTCGATTAAATCTGATACACACGTCAGACTCGGGGGAACCTCGTCGCGCGTTCATAGCTATCACATGCTTTTAATGACATGCCTACTGCACACACACACACATCTGTTCATAAATCAGGCGTGACATATCTACATATCAGCGTAGCAATGTGCCTGTATACCAGACACTTTGATTATGATATGCTAATCTGACCTATAATTTACTTCCTGTCATTTCTCTGTCATCTCCTCTGCTGTCCTGCTCCTGTGCTCTCTCTCTCTCTCTCCTCCACGTTTATTCCAGCTCTGTTTGATTTACTCACTGTACCGGCTCGTCTCTTGTTAGGAACTACACTGCTGAAGCTGTACACAAAGAAATCAATATTAAAAACATTAGCAAACAACTGTTCATCCATTCAAACCCTGCTGAGATGCTTAATTGCATGCTTTGACATCATGTTCTATGAAATAATCAAAGGCAGTAATGGAGGGAAATCATCAATCACAGAGGCTTTCACTGCAGACCAGTTACATTGTGTTTTTGGTACTTAATTAAAGATTTATCAGTCTTCTCTTCTCTATCAGTTTTTTAGAATATGAAAAAAAATGGAGTTAAGCAAACTGAACTTAATATTTCCAGTGACACCCATTTATTTCACACCATTTCTCTCAAAAACTGCAGGCTTGGCTCTGCTCCAGCTCTATAAAATGTGTGCTAAGTGCCGAGGAGATCGAGAGCCTCCCCCTTCTTTAAGAATTGATGTTAGTTTAACGAGAAAAGGGGTTTAAATGGTGTTAATGGTTGATTTAATGCCTTTTTCTCCTCCTCCTCCTTCATCCCCCAGCCTCTGCAGATAGATGATAACTTCTGCGGCCAGGACTTCAACCAGCCTCTAGGGGGCACTACGGCCATCGAGGGAATCCCGCTTTATGTCGACAAGGATGACGGCATGACCTCCGTCGCGGCCTACGACTACAGGGGACACACTGTGGCGTTCACTGGCACCCGTGATGGTCGCATGAAGAAGGTAGGCATCCTGGCGTGTTTCTATTTGTGTGTCAGCTCGCTCTTTTAAATCAAGCGTAGTTGTTTGGATGTTTGGAACTTGGCACAAAGGGCAAAACAAACTCTTCAAATTGGCAAATTTTTATGCTGTTGGTAATTTTCTGGAACATAAACTATGTTATAAACCCATGTTTACAGGCCTACATGATGCACATAGTCAAACATTATATCTAAGGAGAAGGAAAGAAGCTGTTAGTTTCCTCCCGACAGTGACAGTAGTATTATTTTGTTGTGCTTTTTGTGGCTTTTGTCAGTGTGTGACTAAAAGTAGGGAATCGAATGCTCCTGCTATATTACAACACTGTGTGTACTTGCGAGCGTGCGTGTGTGTGTGTGCAGGCGTGTGTGTGTCTGTGTGTGTGTGTGTGCGCGTGCGTGTGTGTGTGTTAAACGCTTTGCAGAAAGCCATTTTCACTTTGCAGCAATTTTGTGTCATTTTATGATGTATTCTCGATGGTCATTGCTTTTGGCGTCGCAGACAAATGGTTTTATCATCAGAAATCTCATTGCAGACATCAGCTGTGAATGTGCGTGTATGTGTGTTCTTCCTAAAGTTGCTTTGTCATTGAATGCTGGGAACATAGCACATCAGACATATATATACTGTACAGTATGTTTGCAGAGAAAAGTAAAGTAGTGGCTCTGGAGACGTGAGTCGTGAGAGCCGGACAGTTTGTGTCTTATTGGCCGATGTATCGAGCTCATGCTGTGCGGCAAACTGGAGCTGTGTGGGTTTCATCTCGCTGACGTTGTTTTGTGGTTTAGTCGCAGTGTTTTTAAGAGCACGGATGCGTATCTGCGGGCTGTGAGGTGGATGAAGATGATTTCTTTAGCGTCTCCTGAGAACCTTTGATAAAAAAGCGCCTTATGCTTTGTGTGCGTCTGTGTAGACTTTCGTGGCATCACAGAGAAGCACTAATTTACTATCATGTTCAGCATCCACACAGCATGCAGTCCCTTTGAGTGTGTCTTTACTGTGTGTGTGTGTGTGTGTGTGTGTGTGTGTGTGTGTGTGTGTGTGTGTGTGTGTGTGTGTGTGTGTGTGTGTGTGTGTGCGTGTGCGTGTGCGCGTGCGCGTGCGCGTGCGCGTGCGTGTGTGCTCCTCAAGAATCCATGTTGAGTAGGCCGCACGGTGCGTGTGCCAATCAGCTGCTCCTTCAGCTGAGATCTGACTGAGCCGCTTCTCTGGTCTTTCTGTTCTTTGTTCCTCAGTAGGACATCTCCATGAGTGTGTCCGTGTCACCAACACTGTGGAGATTCAAATCAAACCGTTATCTGAGGACACAAGTGATTCCATAAATACATATGTAATAGAAATCCAATATAAAACAAAGTCATGTCCACACTTCACTGTCAGCTGTGTTCAACTTTAGAAAGTTTTAGATCAAGTTCCCTTGAGTTTTTCTCACCGCTCTTCGTCATCCTTCATTTTTGTAGGTGCTAGTGGCTTTTATTTCAAATAGTGATGTCTTTGTCTGGAAGTCTTTGGGTTTGAGTCATAATGTCTGTCACATCCTATTAAAGCCAACCAGAAGTGTATTTGAAATATTCAGCCGCTCCACTTTTTGACACAAGTCTGACAGTTTTAGCATTAGAACTGCGTGTTTTTCACAGTCACTGGAAATATCTCATGCACTTATTCTGCTGTCAGCTGCTTCTATAGTCTCGTCATGTTGTGCATATAAGTGTGTCTGTGCAGACAATACACCTGAGACCAAAATAAAGCTGTTACCTTAGGATAAAAATAATTGCATAAATACATATGTTGTACAAAATAAATAAAAAAAGAAGTTTCACAGTTGGCAGCAAATCACTTTGAAAAGTTTTACAGAATTTTCCCAAGAGTTTGAAGTCGTTTGTCAGAGCATGATACTTTTAAGTCATCCATCATTTTGTAGGTGCTTATGTATTTTGTTTCAAAAGATGACGTCTTTGTTTGGGAGTCTATGTCTTCACGTCTCCCTTTCTGTCACATCCTGTTACAGCCAGAACTCGTATTGTATTTTAAATATTCAGCTCCTACAATTTCAGACGTGAGTTTGACAGTTTTGGCATTAGGGCTGCGTGTTTCTGCAGTGTCTGGAATATCTGCTGCAGTAATGCTGCTGTCAACTGCTCTATATAGGCTATGATAATGTGCACAGACACACACTCACACACACACAGACACACACACACATGCCTCCTTACACAGCTTCCTGTCTCTGGTGTTTTGCTAAGTCGACTGAAACCCGGTCCACTAGTCCTTGCGCCTGACCCCTGTTCTGAGTCGGTGTGTGTGTGCGCAGACAGAGGATTTGTGTGCGTGGGGTCAGCAGATCCTGGATGATATCCCGCCGATCGGAATCCCATTTCCCCTCAGCCGGCGTGTCTTCCTGTGCTCGGTGAGGAAGGTGAACACAGGAGGTGGAGGCGGCCAGTGTCCTCACACAGATCAATGCAGATGCTGCAGTAACATGCAGTCGTCTGTATGAGCAGGGGGACGGCGAGACAGAACAGTAATTACAATACATCAGCAGTGATTACACCTTTAGCAATTTTATGAGGCTTTTATATTTGTTGGTGCCTGGTAAGTCTTTCCTCCAACAGTGGGAGTGATTAGTGTTAGCTTTAAAGCAAGAGGAAACACAAAGTCACAAAAACCTTAGAAATGTAGGATCTTATTTACACAAAACAAGGCATCTGAAGGAATAGATTAAGGTATTGGTTTCGACCCATTTTGAAACGTCTGTCATTTAAGTTTCAGTAAACTTTCCTGAGACTGGTTTAGAATTAGGCGTGGCTTAACTCAGATATTTGCAATTGTTTTCAAACCAGTTCTAGAAAAAGTCACACTGCAGCTATTCTGATATTAACACCTGTCTCTTTTAAAATTCTCAAATTTGGGTCCACAACTGTTGTCTTTTTTTTTTTTTTGAGTTTTGTAGGGTCTGTAGATCATCCATTTACAAAGTCAAATATTCTGCGCTATTGTTGGGAAAATAGCTAAGCTACAAGGTAGGGATGCATCGTGTCAACATCTGTATTGGACGATATTGGCCCTGTTGACAGACATCGGAACATCAGCAAATAATGTAGCATGAACAGATGTCAGTAGATGATGTTTATTTGTTGTGCCACATCAGTTTAACCGTGGCATACTGCTTACAGCTAACTACTGAATCAGAGAGGAGTTTTTTTTATTTGACAGAAGAAGTCACCCGTTGAACAAACTCTGACTTGTTTTATTGTCAAACGTGAGAAAATGTTTGCATTGTGGGAGTCTTACACCAAAGTAAGTCACGAAACAAACATCGAAATCGGCCAAGATTTTTCCAATCGATGTATACGAAAAGTCAGCACTAAGCATTTCATTTAAAACTTTAGGACCTATTAGCTGCACCTGAGAGGGTGTTGCATGTGTATGCTAAATGCTAACTCTTATATGGTTGCACAGCATTTTGTAACTCATCAAAAACTAATATCGCCAGATGGCAATGCTTCAGTTTCCTCCTCTGATTCTGACTTGTGCCACTTGGACACATCATTTTGCATATATTTCATTATGCTGATTGACACATGTACCATTGGTTTATGCCAAGTCAGGGACGTGTCATTCAAAACGTGGTCTTCCATGTTCATACAGTACTTGATGAGACTTTGATATCACTTTGATATCATGGATTCATTTTTACGTTTTTAAACCCACATTTCCAGAGGCTTCTAGTTCTGTTAAATAAATGGAGTAAAACTGTTCATTTACTGAACTGGATTTGTACATTTGAGGGAGGACGAGGGAATGTGGCGGAGATTAGGACGAAGGTGAAAAAGAGAGCGAGGCTGCAGAGGCAGAAGGAGACGGTTTCAGGCTGTGTGGTTTTATTGCTATTCATTGGGAGTTAAACTGTGCTCCTCTGGCCTAATGAAATGTAAAGCTGCGGTGTATTGATGTCTGCACACACGCACGCTCATCAGAATTCCTACAATGCCACTGTTGTTGAATGTGTGTCTGCCTACGCGGACACGTCTCGCCTGCTAGACTCCCCGTATTGATTGATCTATGAATACATAATCACTAGTGTAAATCTTAAACCTAGGCAGTCCATTTGATCAGTGACGGTGTCTTTGTCTGTGTTTGTGTGTGTGAGAGACACACACAGACAGGGAGAGAGTGGTGACGTAAGACGGGGTAAATCTGTGCAGCTTTACGTCAGCATGACTAATCACAATAATTTGGCTGACTAAGCACACAGCATGTAGGTGCAAAATACCAGCTAACATCTCCATTAGCCCTCTGTGGAGTTAATGGCTCTCCTCTCTGTAGAGGCTTTGAATGGGTGCGTTAGGAATAACATTGTTGCATTAATTGACCTTCTACTAGTTAATTCGTTCGTTGACCTTAAATAGTTTTATGTGGCAAAGTGGAGAGCAGGAGCTGTAGTACTTAAAACCTCCTTCTTAACTGTTTGGCAACTATTGAAGCTGAGTCGCGACCTGATTAAGTCTATATGTCGGCTATTTAATGCTAATTAACAACCAAAACCTTAAAATTAAATCACACAGGTGGAACTAGAGCTGGGCAATTCATCAAATGTCAACTTCATTTATGATTTCGGCTGCCCATGATCATGAAAACAAGAACATCGTGCTGTGTTGTGCTAGTTTTGTCCATGCTAATGTTAATGGTAAATGGACTTGAGTTTTTATAGAGATTTTCTAGTCTTTTGACTACTCAAAGCGCTTTTACACCGCAGGTCACACCTACACATTCACACACTGATGGCAGAGGCTGCTTTGTAAAGTGACCGTCAGAAGTAACTAATCCCATTCATACGCATTCATACGGGGTTAAGTGTCTTGCCCAAGGACACATCGAACATGTTACTGCAGGAGCTGGGGATCGAATCCCCCGACCTTTCGGTTGAGAGACGACGACTGTACCAACTGAGCCACAGCCGCCCCACAGTATTAATGTCAATGTTCAATAAAGTTCAATAAAAGCATGGGATGCAGATGTTGTGAAACCAATGAGTAATCATGTTAACAATTATGATCCCAATATCGCCATAATTGAGCAACCTTCATGGACACTTCCTGTCCAGAGTGGCCAATGATTTCGGATTACTAAGGATGTGATGAAATATTAAAGTGAGTTATCTTTGTAATATCAAACTTGTCCTGTTTACACGACAATGATTCTCGCCAAACGCAGGCCGATGTGCTGGTGAGCAGACCCTTGCTATTTGTAACTGGCCAATCACAATCAAGCATTTAACACAGCCGTGTAATAATAAGAAAATGATCGTTGAACCTGAGGGTTAGCGTCACATACTATTACATTATCTTAAACAAACAAGCAGACTAAAAAACTAATACTTCGACGTTGTTCACATTTTTATACGGATGACTTTGTTTAGATAAAGGTAAGCTATAAAAAGATAACAGAAGCTACAGCAGGAAATGTCTTCTTATTTACAAGTTGAACTTTGTTTAAACAATGAAAAATACACATCTTTTGTTTTTATGTAGACATTGGTCTTTGCTCCGTATTTCAAAGTCAGAAAGAGAAAATATTTCCTGTCTGGTGAGAGACGAGGCTGCAGGTGGGGGTACTGGTCGCTTTGAGCAGCATGAAATTGCTCTATGGGCTGCTGTCTGTGCCGTTTGCCAGAAACATCCGGAAAAAATCCCCCTCAGATCTCCGTAAAAACCTGGAAATCCTTTCATTCCTCTCATTTCGTCTTCTCTTTTGTCTACCTGGGAGAACAAGGTGCTCTCGCCACATCAGGTGAGATGAAAAGAAGCTCTCAACAGCCTGAAGTATTTCCAGATTTCAGAAACAAAAAGGGGTTAGCCAGACAGAGACAGAGACAGAGAGAGAGAGAGAGAGAGAGGGGATTTACTCAGAGTAGTGTATAGGTGTGTGAATGTGGTGTGTGTGTGTGTGTGGTTGTTGAAGGGGGGTGGTGGTTTCATGTCATTTCATCATTTCCCTGCTCGCAGCGAATCCAATTACTTTCCCCTTTCCTTTCTATCTTGGAAGATAGCCTGAGTGACAGGACTGATTGGAGCAGCGCTACTGAGGTAACTGTGCCAACCGTTTGATTGACACAGCGCTGGCACTTCACTGCCTCCAGACAGTGAGACGAGGGAGTGAGACTAGTTAGACTTCAGGGCATCTCAGAGCCAGTGAGGTGGACGAGAAGTTCGCCGGCCCCGCTGCTTCGATCCTACATTCCTTCCCACTCAGAGATTATCTAATTCAATCTCTTGCAAGATGCTTCACATGTTTTTTTGTGTTCTATCTGCCTCCATCAACCTCATTCTTCCCTGCTAACTCTTAAAGGAATTAGCCTGCTGATGAGTTAGCCACCGTCAAACTTAGATGGCAAAGCATTTACAGGCTCCAGCCCAACTCTTTCCAAATTTGGTTCCAGTTATGGCTCCAAAAAAAAATTAAGATGGCTGACAAAAATAACAAACTGAAGGAGTCATAACTGCAGTCCCAAAACCAAATGTGTCCTCGCATTGGCCACATCTACTCGTGTACAGTCAATGTAATCCTACAACAAATAGAGCAATGTCTACTTGCAAACTCTGGTAACAGTTTTGCATACGTGCGTATTTACTTAAGTAGAGTTCTTGAGATTTCCACTTCATATACGCTGCAAAAACTAAAATCTAAGAAAGTGTTATTTGTCCAATTTAGTCCAGAATCGAAACACAGAAAAATCAGGCCTGCATTGCTGGTAATAAATCAAAGTATGCCAGTGGGTTAGCAAATTTTACCTGAGTGTCTGGAAATGTGAGGTACTATCTAAATTTGTTAGTATATCTCATTTCAAGACCCTCAACGAGCAAGATGTGCCTCCCCCTGCAGATACTTTACTCCAGGCCACATTTCTTTGTGTTTTATCTTGAAATTAGGTTTTCATCTGGACATGTCAGGTAAATTTGGCTTAAAATAAGTGTAATTTAATAGTGTGAGAGGAAATGTGGGGAGAGAGAGTGGGATTACATGCTCTGAATTCCATTAGGATCAGGAGTCGAAGCTGGGACCAGTGTGACGAGGACTCAGTAGCCTCTGTACATCCGGATCCTTTTCTACCAACTGAGCTTAACCAGCGTCCAGGGTTAAAGTACAGTTAGAGTATTTCAGGCCTCCTGTAACATTTCATGAGTCTGTTTTCCCAGCAAAGTTTTGTATTTGACATACCTTAAGAGGCCTAAAGAGAAAATGGTTGCAGAAATAATTTAACTAGAAAGCCCTTGAACAATCTTGAAACCATTTTCTTATTAGTTATATCACTATAACAATCATGATAGTAGCCCCTCACATCACAGCTGGCAGTCAATACGTGTTCCCTGGATCTCTTCCTAGAGCTTGAGATGGTCGTGCACGTGTTGGCTCTGCAGGCTTAGCAGTAAAACTAGCTGTCAGAATGATTAAGCCTAATCAGGAAACATGGGATGGGAGGTAATTTAGCATGTGAATGCTAATTAGCACTAGCATTTAGACTGGCAGAAGATGATTGAAGCAGCGCATCGGCTGCTCAGCCTGGTTAAATGGCAAAAAACACAAGGCTGGTAGAGATGATTGATACTCTTGGGTGCTGCTGTGTGTTTTCCTGTTTGTGTGTGTGTGTGTGTGTGTGCTGGCCTCACTTTCTCTTCTCTCCAATATAAACTCATAATGAGCAGATGAGCTCAACACCTGAACACACTAATTTCATCTTTATCCCATTAACTACAAGTTAGTGTAATAATGTCTTATTAGTTTCTCAGAATACACAACAGGCTTTTGTGTAGCATTGTGTTTGTGTGTTGTTGTCCGGAGCTGCTTGTCTGTGTGAATCCTATAAAGCACATGCACACTTGCATTTTAACATCCATGCACACATGCTCAAAGTGCATCTGAGTGTTTGTCAAATGCAGTTTGTCTCACACTGCATGTGCGTGTGTGCATTTTCTACTTTTCTAATATGTTTAAAATAATTAGGGACTGCCTCTCTAAGTGGATGATTTGAATCAGCAGTGCAGAAAACACAAAACCAACTCACATGTTGTCAGACCAATCTTTGCACTTTACTGTTTAAGTTGTTGTACACAGAGAAATGCTGGAGCAATGGTGACACACTGCACATTTTACAAAGCCTCTAAATGACACTCAGTGATCATCGTTCACATCGACTTTACCTTGAGCTCAGTAAAAAAAGATCTAGAGAATAAAAAGGGCTCGACCGATATGGATTTTTGGGGCCGATATCAATATTGGGGAGAAAAAAAATCAGTTATCAAACACTTGTGGAAAAGATATGTAACGCAGACAAGACTCAACTGGAAAGTAACTGTGCATGAACGTGCATCACCGTTTGACACTCTACTGTGATAATGCTTGTTATCACAGTAGAGTGTCAAATTTAATGCTATTTGACTGGTGAATAATCTAGTAATATTGGCGCTTATCTGCGATAGAAGTAGCCGATACAGTTAGTCACATGACATGCTAATATCGGCCGATATATCGGCTGGCTGATTAATCGGTCGGGCTCCATAATAAATACACCATGAGGCAATCAATGCATTGCTGATCTACAACTTTTTTGTTTTTTTTTAAGTACACAGCTTGTATTAGTTATGATTTACAACTCTGTTTTTGTTTTTGACATTTTAACCAGGAGGGGAACTTTTGTCAGTTGTTTCCTCTAAAACTAGAACAAGATTAAAGACTAAATCAAATAGTTTCATGTTGAAAATCTGTCACTCTCTTGGTTTTGAAGGGACTCCAAAGGCTTGGAGCTAAGGCCTGTGTCTGTGTTTTTAGCTGCTGGGGGACTGGAATCCTTCATCCAGCTAAATTCAACTGTTGTAAAAAACGATGAAATGATCAGAAACACTTACAAAAACGTGTCAGCTTGAAAGGTTACATTTTTTCTGATATAAAAAAGTGTAAACATGCATCTTATATGTAAAATATGAGACTTCAGCTGCAAAAATTGTGAATAAAGAGTCTTTATATGAAAAACATGATCACATTCAGCTGAAAATGTAGTAGTGTATGTACTGGTGGGTGTGCTTCTTTGCAGAGGAAAGCGTGTGTACGCATTGTAAGAGCCTGTTGAGGGAAGACTAGTGTGTAAATCTTGCTGAGATAATATTACTGCTATAAGCGTTGCTATTGTTTGAGTGAATTATGCTTCCCATCCTCTCCACTCGTACTTTTCTGCACTCCATCTCTTCAGCTCTTGTAGTTTTCCTCTCTAGACCCCCTCCCCACCTCTCTCCCCTCACTCGTATGTCACCTTCAGCTCTCCCTCTCCCAACTGAGGTGGGCTGCATGCCCGCAAATCTGCCTCCCTCGAGCATTTCCTGGCCCAGCTTAGTGTGTGTGTGTGTGTGTGTGTGTGTGTGTGTGTGTGTGTGTGTGTGTGTGTGTGTGTGTGTGTGTGTGTGTGTGTGTGTGTGTGTGTGTGTGTGTGTGTGTGTGTGTGTGTGTGTGTGTGTGTGTGTGTGTGTGTGTGTGTGTGTGTGTGTGTGTGTGTGTGTGTGTGTGTGTGTGTGTGTGTGTGTGTGTGTGTGTGTGTGTGTGTGTGTGTGTGTGTGTGTGTGTGTGTGTGTGTGTGTGTGTGTGTGTATTTTGGGAGGGGCATACTGTCCTTCTCCCCTCCACTCCTCATTCCCTCTCTCTTCCTTCTCCCTCATTGGCCTTATCTCCTTTATCCATTAGTACATTAGTGAACGTCAGAATGGCAAAGAGTGCTATCTCTGTCGAGGCTTTCACGAGAGAGAGACACAGGGACACAGAGAGGAGGAGAAAGATGAACAGATATAAAGACATGAAAGGCAGATATAAAAGAGGTATCATAGACCTTATTGTAAACTATATTATTGAGCATTACATAACGCTATGTTCATGTGGTAGACTGGGAAAACAGATTTGTTGTAAAACCAGTTGAACATACTTGCAATGACTTAAGCTAACAGCTAAGTTACAAGGTTTCTTAATGGGCTGACCTCACCGTCCTCCGTCCTCTAGCTTTATCTCTTACCGTTAGACCTTGACTGGAGCTGATCCTCGTTGATATTGGGCAAATGGTTGGGTACAACCAAGGCCGACCTCTTGTGTTGGAAAATGAAGCTAATGCGGAAGTGCAAAATGCTGCAGTTCCTCAAATGTCCACTTGAGGCCTGATGCAAAAGCCCCGGAATTCCAGTTGATGCCCGTAATAAAATGCCCATTTTTGCAGCAGTTAAATAAAAATGTGTACAGCCTGGTTCAAAACTGGTTTGGGTCTCATGTTTGATTACATTAAGGCTAAGAGTTATGCATAATAAAGGACATGGCTGATCTGACTGACAGACAGGCCTTTTGAAGTTGTTCGCTCCAATTATTTGCTTAGTGATAGGTCTACTGAAAATCCGTGTTTTATCGTTCTATTGTACAACCTGAACCTACCCTGGTATGAATCCCAAGTAGTCATGTAACAAAACGTTGTTGGATGCTCTTCCAGCTCAAACAGACAGAGAACATACTGATCAGTGTAGATTTCCTTTAGCTAAAAAAAAATTAAGTCAGCACAATGCACACTATGCAAAGGACTAAAACGCATTTGGAGAATTTGGAAAAATCTGATCAGAAAAATATATCTTCAGCACATGAGGCTCTTTTGGAAAAACTCGGCACTTCTCTCTTTCTTTCTGTCTGCTTAAAAGATTTAATGCGTGGGAAAAATGCACAACTGTGAATATGAATTAATGGGACTATACTTCCCATCCTTTAAAATGTCTCCTCTATATTCATCTGCATTAGAATTCCCCAGCTGTAACAGGAGGAGAAAAATGGACAGTATGTAGAGGAAAAAGAATGAGGAGTCAGATGAGGATGCAGTGATGGAGAAAAGGTCCTTCTTTTAACACCAGCAGAGTGTTCTGAATTACAAGAGCAGGATCTCTGCCACCTCTGGGACAGGAGCTGATATGATACTGTGCTGCAGCACTTATTAGAAGCAGCCACTGCTAATGTGCCATTGTGGTTGTGGGTTCAATTCCCAGGTGGGCTATCACTTCATGTGTATTACCCCCTGTGTCCTTGAGCAGGGCATTATCTCAGCAGTCCCTGTGGAGGAATATGGCGCAGTGTTAATGGATGGACGATGTGCATGGAGAGCTAGATGGATGGATTAGTGAGCTAATGAATCTTTGATAAGTGGGAAGGCTTTGTGAGTGTCAAGAGACAAAAGGGAAAGATCACAGACTAACCCATCAACTGTAGAGTGACTTCAGTTCATGTACAACCCTGCCAGAGTCTGACTTTGGGATGTCATTATGAAAAACAAGGGATGTGTCTCTTCGTTAAATGTAGGAAAGCCGTCTGTAAAACCTCTTCTTCATCAACAGTTTTTGCATTAATTTATGCAAAATAGTTTTGTTTTAATGGAGAGGAAGATGCTCAGCTATCTGTTCATCATATAGACTTTGTTTTTCTTTTGTTTAAAATGCCTAAGGGTTACATTTGAGGGCTCTTCCCTTTACTGCATTTTACACAATTGAATGACAAGTAAATGTAAGCTGTGTCAATTGAGTCTGACTGTCCCAGGAGATTATTTGAGATGCAATTGTGACACAGTAATGGTAGCATGCAAACACACAAGAAAAAGAAGATTTAAAAAAACGACATCTCCTGATGACCTCTGGGTGTAGCATCGAGTAAGTGTGCAGGCCTATCTTCTTTTTTTTCTTGTTGCTGTGTTTGAATTACCCTGAAGGGATGTGTGTATCGCCACTGTTCTTTAACCCATTTAGACCTGAGGACGCCTAAAACAACGCCATCTAAAACCTAAGTAACATTTGAAATCAACCTCCCAAGTCTCAGCCTCTGTATCAGATAGAGACCTTAAACATTAAACATTTGAAAGCTTAAAACTATTGGCTTTAACTGTAAATTAAAATTTCCTTTGTACTCATGTTTATGGCCTTATGAGACGTAGACATCTCATCAGGTCTTAAAGGTAGAAGCACGGCTGCGTCTCATCAGGTCTAAATGGGTTAAACACACTACAAACTATCTTTCCAACAATACAACCACTTTCCCTCCAAAAGATTTTTTGCAATCTGGCTGGCTTACTGACAAGTGGAAGTCCAAAATTCGGCGTCCCTTTGGCTCTGTTTTGGTCCAGACCAACTCCCAAGAAAAATAATTACCACATCATTATAGCAACGATGTCTTTTATGCTGGTGTTGTTTAGTGATTAAATCAAAGCTTTTCTTGGGAAACAGCTCCCTGCTTAGTCTGAAAGAACGGTAAAGGACGAAAGCACAAACACAGAAAGACAGAAAAACAGACAGAAAGGATGAGTGCAGCTGTGATGTTGCCTTTGTGAATCTATAAAAAATGAAATTCTTTTCTACGTAGCTCCATACTGATTACTTGGACAGTCCATAAGATTGCCTCCAAATTGTCAACTGTTTGCATCTGCTTTTTCTCTCCTTGGAAGGCTTCACCCTCTGATTTAGTTCACAGTATGTCTGCAGTATGAATAAAGCACATATTGTAATTGCAAGTGGAAAGAAATAACCCAGTGTTAACCTGTAACTCCAAAATGAAAATTCAGGACCACATGCTGCAGACATCAACAGTCCTACAGCGCTCAGGCAGAATGTCCCGCTGTCGGGGCGTTAAGGCCACAGGTCCAGACAAACAACAGACACAGACACATATGCAGACGTTCAGTAACAGCCAGCGATGTGTTCAGACAGCTGTTACGCTGATGACCGGTGTCAGGTGCCAGTGGCCTGATTCAAGCTGGCTAACCTCCTCACATCACAACATGTGTCTGCACGGATGCAGGAGGCCATGGGTGGACATGTGTCGCTGTACAGTATGTGGCGCGCATCTGGAGAACAACTGGCATGGTGAGGATGGCAGCACTAGTATTTGGTTAATTGTGCTAGTGTCTATAGGGACAGATGCAGCTCGTATTTCAGGTGCCGCATCATGTGGGTTGTCCTTGCAATTTTTTGCGCAATGTTTTTTTGGTCTTGTCCATTTTCTGCTCACCTTGTGTCGACCTTCGAAACAAGATGCAGATGCATGAGATGTGTTCAGAGAACTAGAAGATGCCAGATGAGGACAGTGCATTCATTAATGCCGTTTCTTCAAATCGAGAGAATCCCAAAGTGTGTCTGATGATCTACATCAGTTTGTGTTGAGTGAAAGAAACATAGTGTGTTTGCATATGATAACAGCTGTGCCGTCTTCATGTAGAATGGGAGCTGCCCCCACCTGATGCCAGGGCAGCTGCCACACTCACAGAGCACTACACACACACTCTCTCACACGCACACTCCAGTAGACCTTTTCTGTATCCTTGAGTTTGTGTTGGCTGCAGAGCGGAGGAGAAAGGGCCAGCTGCAGTGTAAAGCCTTCATCAACTGTTCTTCTAGACTGCCCCATCTGTCTGACCATTATTACTGACACACACACACACACTTACACACTTACACTAATGCATACACACTGTCCTTCTGTGCTCTTATCAGACACACATGGCGCACACTCAATCAGGTCTTTCACGACTTTTATGTGTATTCTCTGAAGTCTAACGTGAGGGAAACGTGTGTCGTCTTTGTTTGACACCATTCAGTGAGACCATGTTGTTTCTGTGGCAGCATCTGCTCTCATTGGGCCTCATTTATCAATCTTGCGTGAAAACAGGCGCAGATCTGAGCGCAGATTTGGTCTTACGACAGGACACACGTGCGATTTATGAAACGTTCGTATCTGACCAATCTGAGCGTACGAATGAGCGGGCCTTGATAAATGCGGCGGCTGAATTCGATCGTCATTAACATGTTACGCCCATAAATATTCCTGGTTCGGAGGCCTCGCCCACTGAGGTCAAACCTGGAGAGACGAAACACGATTAAGAAAAGAAACTTTTCTGACACGGAGATCGACATCCTGACATCGGAGGTGGAACAAAACAAAACAGTGCTTTTTGGCAGTCTGAAGAGTGGCATAAAAGGGGCTCATAAAAACGCTGTCTGGAAAAAGATAACGGAGGCAGTCAACAGCGTTGCCGTACAGGAACGGACTCCAGCTGAGGTTTGAATATAATTCTCAATAACTTAACCCATGCCTAACGACTTAAATGAATCTTTTCATCCGCAGCCTAAAAGCTTATGTCTGCTAATTGATCAAAACAATTCTTTACATTTAGGTCAAGAAAAAATGGTCGGATTTGAAGCTGGCCACCAAGAAACGTGTTGCTGCGTTTAAACGCAGCATCAGGCAGACTGGAGGAGGCCAACCAGACTCCAGCCTGATCCTGACGGGGACGGAGGAAAGAATTGCCTCCTTAATTGGGTCCGAGTCGATCTGTGGCATAAGTGGTGGAGGTGACACAGACGCACTGGCATCAGACCCAGAGCAGAATGGTAACTAACAACCCCCTTTTGCTTGCATTAAAAAATCAAACTGACTGTACACCATTTCTTACAAATAATAAGGCTTACACATGTTACATGGGTGACATTTTTATTGTATTAAATATTTCAGAGCCAGGCACCAGCATGATGTCAGCCAGATCTGCTCCCCAGGGCGGTCCCACTATTACTGCCGAGAGTGAGCGCGTGCCCTCGGCCCCCCGTGCTGCGCCCAGACCGAACCTGATCACGGCAGAGGTCCTGGAGAGACAAGGGGAGATATGCAGGTTATTGGCCTCAGTCGTCGGCGCACTTGACGCAATTAATGAGACACTAAAAGAAATAAATGAAACTCTAAAAAAGCCATAATAAAATGTTTAAATGACTAAATGTTGTCTGTGTTTAGTATGCCTTTAGCCAATTCCACCAACAATACTTCACATTACTGATTAATACTGCAGAGCATTTGCAAGAGTTTAAGGTATACTTTACGTTTTAAAAGCGACAAATGAGGTCCTGTCTCCTCCGTACAGCCCCCTGTGGAGGCTGTGCTGGCCACGGCTCCATGGGCATGGGCTCATCCGGCTGCGCCGCTCATTCACCAGTGCAATGTTGTGCAAAACTGAACAGGCCAAAATGATATCGCACACTTTGTCTGGGGTATACAGTAGCATTCCCCCTGCAGGTCCGAGACAGAGCCACCTGCCCTTCAGCAACCCGAAGCAGCGCTCGACTGTGACCCGTGTGCGTGTGTGCGCACTGTTGAACCTGCGTTCCTGCTCTGTAGCGGGGTTATAAGGTATTCCGTTAGAGGATAACCCTTGTCACCTAGAAGAACCATACCAAAATGTGAATCATCTGATACCTTGTTTAGTGTAATGCAATTTATCGAGGGTAGCCACTTACCGAGGAGATGACTTTGGCTCTGCAGTGCGCCCTCCTGCAGCCGCGCGCCAACAGAGCTGTTTTGAAAAATAAAAGAATCGTGTGTCCCCCCTGGCCACCTGGCCACCACGTTTAAAAGTGATAGCTTGGCATCACAAATCACCTGGACATTTATGGAGTGGTAGTTTTTGCGATTGATGAATGCGTAATCATTCATGGATGGTGCCTTCAGGCGCACAGGAGTACAATCAATCGCTCCAACCACATTTGGAAACCCAGCAATCTCATAAAATTGCCTTTTAATCACATCATTGTATGGGAACCGAATGTATTTTCGGGAGAGAGATTTTATTGCAGCCAACACTGCTGGCATCGTCCTGCTGATCGTTGGCTGGGAGACCCCAGCCCTGTCCCCGACCTCTCGCTGAAAGGTCCCGGTGGCCAAAAACCCCAGCGTGGCGAGCACCTGAACTGGTACAGGTAAGGCATTTGACCGCCTGGTTTCTCTCTTTAATCCAGCAGCTACATTATTGCATAAATCAATAAGCACATGCCTTGGGAGCCGAAAGCGACTGATCAACCAGGCATCACTCTCCATGAGGAGATCCCTGAGGTCCCTGAAGACGCGCTCACGTCTGACACGCACGTATTGCTCCTCCAAAATAAGCAAGTCTGCCATCATCAAGACTTGATAACTGTCAAAGCATCTGTTTAAATAGGGGAATGAATAAACATCTGACCAACCACAGTGGAACGATGATTATCTCAACAGGTGCTTTCAATTTTTGTTCCAGTTCTGTCACACCCATCGGACAAAAACAAAAACAATTACACCTTTTTGCCTTTAGTTAATTTGCAAACACACATTTCTGCTTGTATTTATGATTCTTTCACATTTTAATGTGTAATAATTCGTTGTCATCTTAGGCTATTTATCCTATTGTTTAATTTTTTGAAAGTGGTATCAGTAAAAACATGGGCTTTAAAAGAAATGTTTTCGTTTTAATAATCCGTTTTGATCTGTTCTAAATATGTGACTGCTTATGCTTAATGACAGCTGAGGTTTGTTCATTATTTTCCGCCAGATTTTGCTGTGCTGCACCGCAAATCCACAGACTCGAATTTGCGTACACGAGCTCAGACCTGACGTGAGATCTGATCGCAGCTTCCGCTTACGTCCAAATTGATAAATGCCGAAGTTTGCGTGGAAATGGTCGTACGCACGGTTTTCGGTCGTACGTTCGTTTGATAAATGAGGCCCAGTATGTTCCTCCTTTCGTTGATTCAGGATGTTTCTACTTCCTGAAAGAAACTATAAACAGCTTACTCTAGGATATTAACGGTTTCATCGACAGTCACGTCCAGTTTTAACGGTCACATTAACCTATCGGGCAGGTATTCACAGTGATGCTTTGCTTTGCATTCAATAAACCATATCTACCCGACAGCAGCAGTTCACCACTGGTCAGACCGACTTAACGTTATCTTCCCAAACATAAATCAAGCTTATTAACTGACCTGCTGTAATACATTTAAACCATGGTGACTGATTATTGATTACTGTTTCTGTTGCAACCAGACGTCCGCCATCCTGAACAGTAGCACTGAACCAGCTCCTCGAGATATCACTGCTTCAGCTTTCTTGCACGTTTACTCCTCGTAGATGATCATTAAAAAATCTGGTCTACTCTCCGTCTTTACGCTGAACCTTCTGGAAATTGAAGACATGACCTTCTTTCTCTTTGTATCGTGATCTTGTTTGCTTATTGTCATAAAGTCGCGTAATCATGATGTTGAAGAGTTTTGCCTGTTAGTGAATTTCTTGATTCAGGGCTGATGTCATAAAGACGAGTCGTTGCAGGCTTGTAGCTTCTTCCTTTTAATGATGGCATGCCCATTTTGACAAACAGTTTTTGCCTGATGAAGGTCTAGTTCAGAAACGTTGCCAATACATGTTTGTTTGCAAGTTAGACAGAGAGCGGGAGTTTACCTTTAAATTATGTACGATTATGGAGCTGCTAGGTTCTTTTCAGTCTTTTAATGGAAGTGAAACTTCTAGTTAAATGATTAAACTGACACTCTGCCTGCCTGCCGTATCCATCCTCTGTACGAATCTAAAGAAAACCTCCCTCCCTCCCAGTGTTTTATTCAAACATAAACATGTATTGAGTTTGCAGAGTCGTTGTACTAACCTTGTTTTTTTCTCTCTGTGTTGAAGTCTAACTCAAAGCCAGTTTGTGAACCAGACACAAACATGTGAAGCCAAAACTGCAGCACCCATGTGTTAATGAGAGAAATACTGAGAGTTGGTGTTGGGGGGTCAAGGGGATATAATGAGATAGAAAATAAGAGGGTTAAGAGATGGCAGTGCGTGTGTGTGTGCCAGAGAGAGCCATAGTATTGTCCTTGATGATGTGTAAAGAGATTGGCTGCTCTCCAGAAGCTTCCTGATTTCTGATTTGGTCATTTGTGAACATTGTGATTGCAGCGTGAGCTTCTCATGTCTTGAGTGGCCTCTGCAATCAAGGACGATGACCCTTCACTTCAGGCACCCTCTCATGTCACCCACAGTCTCTCTCTCTCTCTCTCTCTCTCTCTCTCTCTCTCTATCTTTCACTCAAACACACACATGCTATCTTACATACTTTGAGTGCAAAGAACATGTTTTCCCCTTATACTTCATCTGTGTCTGCAGTTTAATCTCTTGTAGTGCTTTCAGATTGTGTGTGACTGCACTGACATCATATATGACCTTTTAAACTGGGGGAGATTACCAGTGATAGACATTGCAAATCACCTTGCTTCACAAAGTATAGCTTTAGTATAAGTATATTTTAACTCTGCTTTCCTCTCCTTTAACTGATCTGGTGAACGAAACAAAAATCCAGGTTTTATCTCGTGGAAATGCTTCGCGACATTGTTCAGCTACAGTGACTGCGAGCTGAACTTTTGAAGGAGAGAGACAAAGAGGCAAACATGCATTAAGACGTACGGACAAACAGATACGTAGACACACCGACAGATAAAATATACAGAGAGAACAGAGCAGGACAAAGAGCAGACCAGGGCCGGTGTGGTTCAGCCATCTGTCTGCTTCTATTGTATCTGGATGCAGCGGAGAGAATGACTTAGATTACCAAGACTGATATCAAAGTCACACTCTGGGACACGCTGCTTGTGCCAACCCTGCACGCACACACACACACACACACTCAAACTCTGTCTCTGTGCAAAGCATTCAGCTGAAAGACAGGCAACCGTTACATTGTGTTTGTGTGTGCGTGTGTATGTGCCAAGTCCCTCCTCTAATTGAAGTATACAGTGACTTGGCAGAGTGCCGGATATCAAAGAGTCATATGAAGGAATAATAGAAAAAGATAAAGAGAGGGAGTACGAAAGATCAAGGGAGAGAGAGAGAGGGAGAAGGGTGAGTTGTAGAAACCGATGACGGGAGAGGAATGGAGAGAAAGGATGGAGGTGAATGGGGGGAAGTGCAGAACGGGAATGAGCTCAGGATGGAGACAATAACGCTATAACAACAGAACTAATGCAGTTAGTCTGTCCCCAATGGATTGTAATGCAACAACATTACACTTCACATACTGTGTCACATGTTAGGAGTCATCTTTCTAAATGGTGCAGAAATATAGTCAATGGGGACATTACTTTTTAGCCTTTTTAAGAATAATGAAATTATCGTTTGTCATAAGACTCTGAGTATTCTGCAAAGCATGATTGCAACCCATTAAACACAAATGTTGGGAGGAGAGAGAGGGGGGTGACATGCAGGGAAGGGCCAAGGCCGGATTTGAACCAACGTACGCTGCGACGAGGACCACGACCTCCACACATGGAGCGTGCAATACAACCACTAGGCTAGTTGAAAATGCATAATATGAAGAAACAATACTTTACATCAATGTGAGATGTTAGGAAATATATAAAGTACCAACTATAGAGTGTAGACTAATGTATGACTCACATATAACCACTGCTTATCTGCTCCTGGGTCTGTCACCAGGAGCAGGAAGAGAAATAATCTTAACTGGAATCTAGATTTAGTCTCACAACCGTACTAAGAGTGACCTTGCTAAATCCTATAAGCTGTGACTAAATACTCTGTGTTTTATGGCACATTTTCTGCAGATTTAGGAGGGTTTCAGACTTGGGTCTCTTAAAAAGTCTCAATGTATTTCAGTTCAAAGTGTAGGGCAGTCGTTAGATTTCTTTAAGATTTGTTGTCTCTCTGCGTCATTTGTGACATCCCAGGTGTTAGCTGTTACATACATAAATACACACTCAAACTAATTAACACACTGTCTCCAAATTAGGAAGGTTAATCCAGTTAGTGTTGTTGACCTGTGATGTGTGTGTGTTTGTGTATGTAGAGAATTTGGTCTCATGCTCCTGATGACCTTCAGAACTGGGCGCGAGTGATTCAGCTCTTTAAAGCCCTCGTTTAGAAAGTCTCTGTATGTGTGTGTGTTTCTTTCCCATTTACTACACAAACCAAAATCAACAATTATTTCATTTCAAGTCTTGAATCTGTCGTGTCTCCTTGTGCTTCAATGTACAAATTCATGCAACCAATCAGACCAACAATGTGTTGCATATGGTATTTTTGGCTGTTTCTGTGCTTTTACTACATGCTGAAACCATCTTACGTTTTAGTTTGGCTTCTTTTCTCATCTCCAATACATACAGAACTCCCCAATGCTCCCCTTGGTATATATTGAATTTCTCCTCTCCAATTTTTTTTTCTCGTTCCGGGTGGATGTGGCTCAGTTGGTAGAGTCGGTCGTCTCTCAACCGGAAGGTCGGGGGATTCGATCCCCAGCTCCTGCAGCCACATGTCGTTGTGTGCTTGGGCAAGACACTTAACCCCAAAAGTTGCTCCTGCTGCTTCGTCAGCGTAGTGTGAATGTGTATGAATGGGATTAGCTAATACTGACGGACACTTTACAGAGCAGCCTCTGCCATCAGTGTGTGAATGGGTAAGTGTGTCAAGCTTAAGTCCATTTTGTTTTTTCCGGCTATCCCAACCTGAATCTGCCATTCAGTTTGCAGTATTTTACATAAACACACATCAGAACTGTGCTCACACGAGTAAGAGGTGAAACTGAGCAGCCGGGGTTGACATCACAGCACTGAACCAGAACAATCGGCTGATGGAAAAGAGCAGTAGAGTTAATCCTTCAGATTACAGCAGATTACAATGCGCCGGGGATCCCTGAACGGGAGATTAGAGCAGTGAGATAAGGGGGGAGAATAATGGATGGAGGGATGATGGAGAGTGATAGAAGTCAAAGGATCACATCTACATAAGGGGGTGGATTTGTGCACTTGTTTTGCCGATATCGACTCTGTGTAACCAATGTCTTCTAAAAATAGAATAAATGTTGGATGACTCTTCGTTCAGCTTTTATGTGTCAGGATGTAACTGCAATAACGAGTAAAGAGTTTAATCGAGTCAGCATCATCTTTCTTTTACAATCATTTCCCCGTAAAGAAGTTACTGGGAGAGAGTTTTCCTGTCAGTATTTACACTTTGACACATTATAGTTTATCTGAAATTACCTCCTTGGAAATCAGCAGTTTTATAAATGTGTGTAGGATCATACTGGGGGAGCTGGTCTCTTGATAAAGTAGATCGAAGGTGTTGGAGGTTGTAGATGCTTTGAATAATGACTTGTCTGCTCTGTGTCTCGGGATAGTCTGACCTGTGTTTTATCTCTGTAACTTGTTTATTGGGCTGCTGCCCCTCTTGGCCAGGACACTCTTGTAAATGAGATTCTTAACCTCAATGAGGTTGTCCTGGTTAAATACATTAAAAAAAATCTGATATTTTTGGGAAAAGAAGAAGAAAATTGGATGGGAAGTGATGTGAATTGTCATTCTTCAGTCAAACTACCTTGTCTAGGGAGAGGCGAGATGAACAAATGGTTGGTAAAGGTCAAAATGTGCAGTATGCTCAAATTAGCCTTCTTAATAAGCAGCTTATGAGGGACTGTTGTTTTTCTTGTCTGGCCTCATAGAAACTCTTTGTATGTTGAAATTCTCCACGCTGACCCAGTGTCGTGACATTTAATCCATGAGCCAGTCACACTTGTGGTTAAATGGAACCATGGGACCTTTGATACTTCTGACGGGGTCAGTGGACCACACGGTCGCCTGCCACTGAGCTCCACAACACACTCTATGACTTCTTCACCCCACTGGGTATTAAGAGACATTTGCTAGGGCTTTAATGGTATGATTTCTTTCTTACCATTGTAAACAAAGCTATGTACCACTGCAGTTGAGTGGTTAACCACCAATGCACCACAGTGAACGTGAAAGCGTCTTGCTTACTTAACCGACCGTCATCATCTAAGCAGAGAGCTTCAGAGCTGCCAGCAGGCTGCATAGGCACTGCTCTTTGCTCCCCTTTCTCCCCCTTTGCTTCCATCAAAGTTACTTTCGCTGTTCATCTTCATTTTGAGACTCATTTATACAGTTTAGAGTCTATTTCGCCGTCGTTTCTTCATCCCTCTGCATGCAATGCTACATGCTAAGCTGATATGCTGGGAAGGAAAGCACACAATATGATGAGCTTAAGCCGGCAGTAGGCGTAGGATGACAGTGGTATTGCCATCATGCAGATAATGTCGGCTTAGTTGGTAGATGAAGAGTTTGTTGTGGTTTTTATACAACGAACTACAAGGCCACCAGATGTTACCATTGCCTCTTGTTAAGCTCATATTTTCCATATAATCGTGCATCATCATGCTAGTGCACACTTCTTAATTCGATTATACAATTTTCTTTCAACCAAGAGGCATATTGTTTTCACGTCTGATGTCCTAGAACTCAGGGAACAATGTTAGGACAATTAATGGCCAATTACACAATAATAAAATTACATAATACCACTTTTCCCAGGGGCCAACTGGTGCCCATGCAGAGACCCTTTTGGTGTCCCCAGGGCCTGCTTAAGACCAGTGGACAGGATCAGTGTAATCAGATTAGCACAGTATTCACAGGCTGCAAAATATAGGCCATCAACAGTAATTCTATAATTACATTTCAAAGGCTTTATCGGCACATTTTAGGGACAATTTGGCCAAAGCATCAAAGTAAAAATATGTCCAAATGTTTTGCCAATTCACCAAAAACTCTTTTTCAAAGACTCTTTGTGTTCATTTACTTCAATCTTACTGTTTAGTTCCCTTTTCTAAATCCACTCTGAGTGCCTCAGACTTTTTCTAAAGCTTCTAAGTTGGATCCCCGCACTGAAGAGCACCAGAAGGACGAATTACCAGAATAATTTTCAACACCCATGCAGCACTCCATGCATCTGCTTTTCCACTCTGATCCTGTATTTGATCATGCCTCTATTTCAGCCCTGCTCAGAACAGGCTGTTTCTGTGTCTGTAGCTTTAAATGTAAATGAGCTGTGTCTGACCACGCCCCTCTCTGGAAGGGCTTGGGTGGCTTGGGCTTTCTCGCTCCATGTCCGATGGTTTACGGTGAGAAGGCAGACTCAGAGGGCAGAACAAACACCTAGCTGTGGGAGTGTCACCCACCTGGGGGAGGGGCTACTGCCCTTTGTGATGTCATGAAGGGAAAATCTCCAAACGGCCTGTTTGAACACACATTTTCTGAAAAGTGGAGCAGGCAAAAGACTGAGGATGGACTTTTCTCATAACTGGGGAGTTTGTACACAGGCTAGAGAAACATATTAGTGTTACATGGTAAAGTGCATTTTGCGTAATATATGACCTTTAAGATTTGATGTTTTAGCATGAACTTAAACACATAGTTTTATGAGTACAGGTGAAACTGTTGCATATCCATTTGTAGATCTCATAAAGTGCTCAGTCACAGGAAAACCCAGAAAATAATAAAGAGTGCAAAGAAGAGGTTGAGCCAGATGAACAGACTGATAGAAAGAATGAATGCCGTAGAGGAGGGGATAGAGAGATTAGAAATGAAAGGGCTCTCCACATTCTCCTGTTCTTGTCCAAACAGACTGAGAGCCAGCCAAGAGTCTCGCTGTCGGTCTCCCTCTTCTTCTTCTTCTCTCTTTCTTTGTCCGTCCTCCCCTCTTTGCCAGACAGATGAGAGAATGTGCAGAGAGGGATTAACAAGAAGAGATGCAGGGAGAGCAGATTCTTGGACAGCATGGGTACCAGAAACTTTCGCAGAATCCTTCTGTTTGTGTTTGCTTGCATGGATTCAGGTACTTTTTTATGACCAGAAGATATTTTAGAATAACTCTAATTCTGGTATCATAAAGTTTGCTCCCATTTAACCAACGTGGATCACCATGGTGACCTATGCTGCCAGACTTAACCGCTCTCTCTGTTTCTCCCTCCCTCGATCAGTTGAGATTTTGTGTCTTTGATGCATCTTCCTCCATTATATCACCCAATCTCCATGTATAATCCTATTACATTAATACAATAAATCAGTGTGTGTGTGTGTGAGTATGGATGAATCTCTCCCTCCCCTCCCCGCTTTGAGTGTGCAATGCACTCACACAGATACTGCTGCTGCTCCTTTCTTTTCATATCTTTATTCCCAAGTTGCACAAACCTAAAAGTGCAAAAAAATGAGGCAGGTTTGAAAACTCTGGGGATACCTTACGTTGTGGCAAAAGGTGAAATGCCTTACTTTGTGTGTAATTTCTTAAAGATCCCGTATTATATTCATGCATGTTAAATGTTCATGTTGTCAGTCTGTGAAACCTAAAGAGCAGCTTTGCATGATTTGCAGTTCAAAAAACTTCTTATTTATCTCATACTGGCGTCAGGAAAAACCTTAATTTCAGCCTGAAACAGTTTGTTTTAGCTGCTGTCTCTTTAAGGACCCCCTCCCCACATTCCCACTTTCTTCTGATTGGCCAGCGCTCTGGATGCCTTCTTGGGGGCAGAATGCTGCAGGGCTGCCAGGGGAGGGCTACGAGAAGAGAGTCTATGTAAGAAGTTTCAACGGCCTACGTAGAGGCTTGAAGCCGTCTTGTGAAAGTCTTGGTTTAATATCAGGGAACTATCATTGTTGCTGTTCTGCACTCCTCCTCTTCCATATGAGCTATCACAGCTGGATTTTAAACCCCAGTAAAGAAAGCTGAGCCAGACTAAGATGAACTTGCTTCATGATGCAGGCCACAGCTTTTTGTGCTTGTGTCTGCATACACTGTATGTGCATTACACTGCAGTCCCATTATGACTCAAAAACTGCTTAAGGATAAGAAATGTTATATTGAACACCCCTCTGAGTAAGTGTTTTATTATCTGAGACAGCTCAGCACAAGAACAGAGGAAATGTTGCTTCGACTACTTGGCATCAAGCAGGATTGGGGCCCATGGGGGACGGCAGTGTGTTTATATTTATAGTTTTTCTACCCTTTATTGTTTATTTGGATTCAACCTGCAATCTGCAGTGTTGCTCCCAGGTCGGCCATTGCCAGTTGTTTACTTCTGCTGTGAAAAAAAAAGAAGCACTGTGAAACATTTTTAAATCGTCAGTCAGCCTCGGGGCGAAAAAGCCTGTAGACCGAGTTCAAAAGGCAGAAAGCTTCACTTGTGGAACTGCAGGGAGCTCCAACAGCGAGTCAAAGGTCAACACAGAGGAAGTTTAATAAAGAAAGAAAGGGAGGGTGAGAAGGGGGAGGGGGGGAGGGTTTGATTGATTGTTTCCTGTCTGTGCACCAGTCGACTTTCTCCACTCTCTCATCCTCCTTTACTGCCTGGCTAGCAGAGGTGGCAAAAGTACTCACACTCTTTACTCAAGTAAATACAGATATGTTTGCAAAAACATGAGTCTGACTCAGCTATTACTTCACTGAGGCTAAACTAAACAAGTAAAGGCTCTCAAATATACTCACAGTGTATGCTCACAGTATCAAAGTATAAGGTTGGGATGCAGGAATGTATCAGTGGATTATCGGAGCTGGCTATTGGCCCTGTTGACAATGGGCGTAAATGTATAAATGTTAAGGAACAATAAATACTTAAAGACAGGGTTTGTAATTTTTGAAAACTAGCATGATTTTGAAAGTAGCATTCCCTCAGTGGTACGTCTTCACCCACCCCCTCCCCTCTGTGCTCCATCTAAAGCCACGCCCCTCACTTACATGCACGAGTGCCGTTGCTCCAGAAGCGGACCTCAGCTCATCGCTTGAATTGTGTAGAAACTACATCGTCTCGTGTCTCATTCAGCAGTAAGTAAACTTAGAGTATAAACTCCGTCATCGGAGATGCGCTTTGAGTGTGGGCTTGTGCACGCAAGAGGTAGAGAAGGAGCAGGGAGACAGGAAGGCGTGATTGGTTCATCAGATTGGTACCTCGTGGCAGACATTGGTCAAAGTTTTTACAGGCTTACAACTGCTACAGATGACGGATTTTCTTTGTTCCTTTTTCAGAGCACATGAGTTATTACATTCTGTCAGGACCTAAAGACAATTTCAACCAAAATCTAAAAAATGTATCTGGAAAAAATGACCAACCCTACCTTTAAGTACAGATACTTTAACTATACAATAAAGTATTTGTAGAAAGATAGGAAACAGACTCAGCAGATAGCAGCTGTAACACAGAGTCCACAGTGGGCTGATTCATGATATGGCTTTAAATGTTTACTACACAGCAGTATATTGACACCAATAACTAGAATAACCTGAAGAGTCCTAAAAATCCATAATATAGAGGAATAACATCATTCAAAAACAAGGAAGGGCAAATCGGACACCGCAGTTATTGGAGTGTGTGTGCGTGTGTGTGTGTGTTGGGTCAACACATGTCTCCCTCTCTCTCTTTCTTTTTCTCTCTCCTCCGGGTAGAGCAGCTATTCAATTCAATCCTTTGTTTAACCTTCTAATTGGAAGACGTCTAGTAGGAGCTCTGGTCTCTTTTAGCACTGCGATCTCTCTCTCACACACACACACACACGCACACGCACACACACACACACACACACACACACACACACACACACACACACACACACACACACACACACACACACACACACAGTGTCTCCCACAGCGGTTGTGAGAAAGGAACAAAAAGACACAAGACAAAAAGATCAAATTATCAGCTACATTTAATTACCCACAACTAGACAGACACAATGTGCTAAATCCAGATTTGTCTGCGCTCGAATGATGGAGAGAGAGACTGAATCTCTCTCTCTCTCTCTCTCTCTCTCTCTCTCTCTCTCCTCATTCCTTTGCAGCATTTTTTTCCCCTCATTGCTGCAGAGTGAAGTGATGACAGCTTATCGGATTAGGGATCGCAGGATAATAAATACCCTTGTTTGATTTCTCCACCCATACTCCTTAAACGTGATTACTGCTTACTGTTACAGCCAACATCATATTATAGCGCGCTGCACGGCGGCACACACATTTGCATAATGTTTATAGAGATGGTAAGAAGCGATGGCTGCAGAGAGGGAAGGATGCTGAGCCATTGCATTGAGCCGTCACTCCCCCTTTCCATCTTTCTTTCTCTTTATCATTTTTGTTGCCTTTCTGTTTGACCTTGTAACAATCTCTATGAAAACACGTGGAGCTGCTCTGCCTGCCTCTCGACGCTGCGTGCTGCATGATGAGCCAACTTGTGAATGTCTGCCCCTCTCCTCCAAGATGATTTACTCAACAATACCTGTGATAAAACGATGAATAATGCCTACATGAGTTTTTATTCCTAAATTTAATTTCCCACTTTGGATCCAGGTCCATGTTGGCAGGATGCCTGGAATCACTGAACTGTGAGGCTCACTGATCTACTCTAGAAATTTGTCATTCTTCTTTTTCATTATCAAAGAGCAATGTCAGTTAAAGTCCAAACTCACTGTCTCTTTCACCAGTTTTCAAAACGCCACTAAGGGCTTATTGTATCAGCTGTATCCAATACATACTAATTCTCTTAGAAAAACCTGACCGAAGGCCAGAACAAGTAGCTTCTTGTCAAGTATGGCTCCAAGCTGAAGATGATTTGATAGAAACAGAAGCACATTCCCAACACCTCGGTGTGAATGCAAGTGAACACTTGATTAAGATTTGTTAAAATATGATTCCACCATGCCTTTAAATATTGTTAAACCACACAAATTGAGTAATTCAGGACTGTATTGTGTGTTTAGAAGTGTGTAGATATCTAACTGGCTTGTCTCCGCAGTCCACCAGGTCAGAGTGTGGCGTGTTTGTTGAAACTGTGGCCTTAAGCTGTGCAGAGAGCTAACAGAGCTACCAGTGTGTCTGCTCCACCCGTGACACTGAGCAGATACCCTCACTATCTGTGTGCATGTGTGCAACATGCATGTGTGTCTCTGCCTATCATCATATATGTGTGTTTTATCAGTGTGTGAATGTATACCTTTAAACCACATGTATACGTATGTTATGTACAGTATGTGCATGTGTGTGCATGTGTGTGTGTTTAGGACACTTTCTGAACCTGTGACCTTGCTGTGAACTTCCCTCCGTTCAGTGAGCATCACTCAGGGCCTACTAGCAGCATTAGCTAATTAAAACTGGGACACTTGTTAGCTTTCTGTCCCCACAGATCTTGTGCACACGCATGAGCACGCACGTGATCCCCCCACCCAACCCCCCCACCCCCTACCCCAAAGCATGACTCTAAGGAATCACTGTCTAGACAGACATCGCCATGAAGCTTTTTTCTCTGGAGAAACAGACAATCATCTGTTAAAGTCCGTTGTGTCTCTTTGTGAGTTAGTAGCACTGTAGCACTCGCTGGCTGAACATGGAGCTCTTTTTTCAGCTGTTCTAGTTTGAAATATTCTTATCGAAGTCCCCATGAAATGAAAAATACCTTTTCCCGGTTTTAATCCAGCGTTCTTGTGTTAAATGTTCATTTATATATCAATTATCTAAATATTTTTACATCAAAATAACTTTATTTTCTCTTCCTGTAAAACGTTTTAAATGTCTGATGATTCATTCTGCACTACTTGGTTGTTACTAATTTTCCGACCAATTACGAAGCTTTGACGAAGCTAACGATCCAATCAGATTCATCCCAATGTTAGGTCCCGCCTTCTATCTTGTGATCCCTTCCAGTTGGAAATAACCCTGCATTCACGAGTTGTCAAACACATCGGAAAAACGAGTTTCCAAGTTGGAAAAAAGCACATGAACGCCTTCTCAAGTCGGAACAAACTCTCGGAAACTTGGAAAAGACTTGACGTCATATTTCTCATCACATTGGGTGCAAAAAGTATTTAGTTTATGTTAAGATATGTTATATTAATTAACTAATTGCACATCAACTTTTTCCTCAAATATCACTTGTAACAGAGACATTCTTCACATCTTCTTTGTAGCTTCAAAGCTGTTTTTAGCTGTTGTTGCGACATTCAGACGTTTCAAGCTGAAAGCATGTGAACATAATGAAGTCAGAATTAACGACATCCAGACTCGGAAACTGGGACCATCCGAGGAGCACCTGAATGCAGCATCAGTCATGACACGACAGTTAGATACTCTCCATGTTCTGTTTCCTGGTTGACTCTAAGTCGTAAACGATGTTGTTACCTTCAGCTTGTAAAATAATGTGATTTGAAAGTTCAATAATTTCCTGAATATGGGGTCACGTAAAGTTCAGTTCAATCACAAAATAAGATGACAGACTTTAGATCGCCACTTAAAAATATACGAAGCAGCATCAAAGATATTACCTCTTGTTATATTGTTTGCCAGAACGGGCGTCTTTACTATCATTCCAATTAAACTGTTTGAATTTTAATTGAGAAGAAGTATAAGGAGGGAGAGAGAGGGCTGAGCACTAATGTGTAAGACAAAGAGGAAGATGGAGCAGAACAGATGCAGGCAGACAGAGAGAAAGTCCAAGAGAGAGAGTTGTTGTCAACATCCTCTCCAGGGAGACAAAGGTCTTCATTGTAATTCAGTTGTTGTACTGCATTTTGTTTTCATGTCCAATCTTTTGGGCTTTGTGTTTGTGCCATTTGCCAAAAAATGTCGGTGTGAATGTGTGTGTGTGCGTTTGTAAAGGCCCCCATACACCAAGCTGGCCATCAGCTGCTGTCATGGTGACATTGTGGCTGATTGCCACTGGTAGTTTTGTAGTTGTATAATTGGATGGCTGATGTTGAAGAGTTTAGAAAGAGAAGGCTGTATGTACTCGGCTGGTTAGGCTTAAAGAAATCGCTTATTTTTACCCCTTTTTGTTTTGTTTTTTTAAGATTGTTTGGGGGCTTTTTATGCCTTTATTTTATAGAGATAGGACAGTTGATAGAGTCCAAAACTGGGGAGAGAGAGAGAGAGAGTGGGGAATGACGGGAAGGGAGCCACAGGTGGGATTCAAACCCGGGTTGTCCGCGTGGAGGACTACTGCCTCGGTACATGGGGCGTGCACACTAACCCCTAGGCTACTGTTGCCCCCTATTTGTATATTTTTAGCCGACATCTTTTCTTTTTCTTTTCTACAACCAAAACACAAAAATGTGACAACATGAATGCAAACCAAAGCGTAACTTTTGACACATTGTCATTTTGCATTTCCAGTAGATGTAGAGACGGTTAAAGTGGTATAGCACTCACGTTCAGTCTTCTTTCCTTTATTGAAGTGTTTTTTTCTCTTCAGTATACCATTCGCCATAAAATGCATCCCCAACAATATGTTTATTATTGAGCATTTCATTCTAAAACCACAACTTTTGATTTACTACTCTAACAGCCTCCAATTTTGCTCTAGCTTTTAAACCTTGCAGCAGTAATTTGCTCCCATTCAGCTCCAGGAGCATTAGTGAGGGCAATCAGTAATGTTCTGCATGCGGCCTTGTACACACAGTATGCCTTTCAATTCACACTGGCACTGCTGGGCAGACTTGAGGTCGGGGCTTTGCACTTATCCAGTCATGATTTTCATCTCCACAATCAGAATGTTTTTGTGTATTGTTTTGCTCAGCATTGAGGGCACTGCCGTTACGAAACAGCTGGTACAACAAAGTTTGAATCAAAGTGATACTATTGCATCATTGTGACTAAGGCTTTTTATTCTAATCTAATCTGTTTGTTCTGATTCAGATTAACTCAAGTACTTTTGTTCATTTGTTTCTGCTTGTTAAAGTCGCTGTAAAACCGTAGACTGGATAAAGCCTGAGTGACGTCACTCATCTGGAGGTTCAAAGATGGCGGTCTCCATGCTGGAAATGCTGTCTCACCCTAACTTTCAGTCAAACTAACGACAGGCTGAGAGCTGGAGCTGAGGCGGGTTTTAAACCTCCTGACCAACCGTTACATCCACCCACCTGTCAATCAGGGCGGCTATTATTGTGAATAACTCTAATCCTTCATCAAATCAAAACAGATGAGTTATCAAAAAATGTACCCGATCGAGACATGAGCTAATCAGACCTATTTAGATTTTTGTACCAGGCTGTAAACATGTTAATTTCTGCTGTAAAAACTGCTTTTTTGAATGGGTGTGTATGTGACTTCCTGTGCTTCTGCAGCCAGCCTCTAGTGGACACTCGACGGACTGCAGGATTTTGCACTTAATTTTTCAACACTGGAGAGTGCCGCTTTGTGTAAAAGCTGAAAATTGAATTGTGCTGCAGATAAAATCCTCAGAAAAGAAAGATGGCTTTCAGTCTACTTCTAAGCTACCTTTGCTGTGTGTATGTTTGACAGGAAGGAAGACCAACCAACACATTTACCCCTAATTTGCAGATATGAGATATTTGAATGTATTTTATTACATCGTTCTGCTGATCATGAACTATCAAAAAGGTCCTGCACATGATCTGTAGAAGTCTTTTGTTTTAATGCAAATCACCATGAGTGCATAGCTGTCCAGAACTGAAAGGAAGTAAAGCATCTTGTTTTGTTTGTTTCAGACTGAATATCCAGAATAGTGAATTTTACTCGTGCCGCTGCAGAATTTCTGTCCATAAATTGGGCGGATCAGCTGGCCGTCATCTGTAAGCTCTGCGTTGTGTTCCAGTACATCTTTTAACAGAAGATGTGAGGCGGTGCAAAACGTTTGATCAGTCAGCTTTTGTCAGGGCTGCTTCTTTTGAGCCTGGCTCGGTGTGTCAGAGCTCTATCAGAGAGTGAGGAGGGGAGGGGGGGCTTAAACGTTAACTGGAGGCAGTCATCACAGCTGGAGACAGCCTCTGCTTGAACAAGTAGTTTCAACGTCTCTTGTGGCAAAAATAATATGTTCACTTCCTTCACAACAAAAGAAACGTTTCCTGTGCTTGCAAATATGAGAAATACAATTTTTGTATGGATTTGACAGATAGCACAACAAAGCAGCACGTGGGACGGATATCTCCCTGGTGACGCACGCCGTCGACTTATCGTCTCTTCCTTTTTGTTCCCTCTGAATGCTTACTTTCACCTGAAGTACATGCAGAAAAAAAAGGTTTTCTGTCTTTCCATTTGTGGATAAAAAAAAATGAATATGGAAGATGTAGTCTGAGAGCATTATGAATGCTGGCATCAACAGCACCACTTAAAGTGAATATCAATATACAGACGATAGACAGCTTAATACAAAGAAGGTAAAAATGACCAAACAAATATGACCTACCTCTGTAATCCTAAATGAGTTTACTTTTTGGACTTTCTGAGATTTCAGGAAACAATGCAGACGTGTTCCCCTCTCTGTGATCGCATTATATTCTATTACAGAAACACTGAGTAACTTTTAAAATCCCCCAAAAGGATGTTTTTGTGTGTTTGTGTCATTTTATATTCAACGCTTTCATCTAACTCTGCAGCAATCTGATTTGATTGAGCTTTTACTTGCGGGCGCTGCATAAATCTTTCTCCAAACACTTCCTATTAAATCCATTTAAGGAAGTTCAGATGAGTGAGCAATTAGGGGAAGAAGGCTGTTTGGCCATAACATTGTTTATACGTGTGTTTGTGTTTGGCGGACGTGAACTTCTCAACCCCATCGTTAACACAATTAGCTTCTAGCCATGTGGCCTATGAGTTCTCACACACAGTACCATGCATTCCAGATACACACACACACACACACACACACACACACACACACACACACACACACACACACACACACACACACACACACACACACACACACACACACACACACACACACACTCACCAGTTCAGGCAAACAGTGCCTGTTACTCCGGGTGTCCTGGAGTGGAGACCCAACAGAAACAGACAGCACCAAAACATCACTGCAGGGTTCCCATGTCAACACTAGCAGATGCAACATTAATTCAATCAGCCATGGAAAGCCACCGAGCGGAATGGCTGTGAGAGGGCGAGCATCCCAGAGCGGCAGTGGCAGTGCACAGGAGACTCCAGGGACATCAGACGACACTTTTTATGTTTAATATCTAAGTTTTTGGCTTTATGAGGTTGACTAAGCCAAATTTCATAAGAATGTAGGAGAGCCTTTTACCTATATTGGCCAGCAGGGGGAGACTTTAATCAGGACCCTAAGTCTGTAATATACTCTTGATTGATTGATTGATTGATATAATGGTTGTCAAAACCAGAAGAACCAGAAGCCCAATTTCTTGGTTTATTGTCGTCTGATTCCCCCCAAAACATATCATGTGTTATCCCACCTACTTAAGCTGTGTTTCCTTTGTCTTTATTTTTGTTGCTCTACTTAATACTTTTCTGTAATGTTATGCTGGTAATGTTAATGTTATTAGTTATACTTTGTGCATATGTTTCTATTTGAAAGTCCAGTACGGTCGAGTTGACTGCTTTCATTTGCAAGGCCGGCCTCGGTTTGTCACTGAAAGTTCATGAGCAGCAGAAGCAGACGAATAAATCTCAAACAGTGTGGTTAGTTTGCAGTTTTGTTAACAAGCTCAAACCCACATTTGTTTAATAATCTCTAAGGCTAAATTGTGATATGTAGACTGCCAGTCTTGCAGACTTGAGGCCTTTGCAGGCCGATTCTTAATAGATGTAATCACCCACAATTCATTGCAGTAAATGCAGTGTAGTAAGTCTTATTCGTGAATAAATAACTAAAGGAGCTCATGATGAATGTGACAAGAAAACTACTTCATAACAACGGTGATTTGTATCATACAGGACCAGAAAGTTTTGACCTACAGAGGTAATCGGAATGACTTAATTATTTGAACCTCACACCATCTGTCAGCCGCTCATACAGCCATGCAGGCTCATGCCCTCACAGAGCTGACATATGACAGTGAATGCGTCACGGTGCGTACCCTGAAGAAGTCATGAGGGCTCAGTCCACAGGTCCAGAGGGTTGACATTTGGCTTCAGCCTCGGCCTACGTTGCGTCTGCCGTGCTGGCTGTGGGTTCCCAACCTTTTTGGCACCAAAGACCATTTAATGTTTACAGTTTATCTGTTATGCAGATGGAGTAGCTGTGGTGGGTGACGATGGGTTTATCACCTCCTGTATGGATGACCTACTTAAGTTCCAAATCGCTTATTTGTTGTTGTAGGTGTGATAAGGAAGACGAAGCAAAGATTAAACATATGCTCCTAAATCCACGGTATTAGTGAGATATCATCAAAGTCTTCAAAGTCAGATAGTTGATACTCCCTGATCTTCCAACTTGTTAGTATTTGACTTCAATACATTTCATAATGAAGTAGTTTTTGGCACATCTTGTTCCAGACCTGGGAATCAGTTTTCTCATTAGCTTTTTCAGTTTATTTGCATAGGTTGGATTTTGATTCCATTTACAGCTTTTTTCTGCCAGTTTTAGAACAACGGATATATCAGAGCTTCTCACAAAAGTTGGTACTGTTGATGGCATCAATCAACAAAGCTTAAAAGCTACCTAGCAGATGTCTGGCTCAAAGTAGCCTGACAGAAATATCAACTATAAAACAACATATTGCATCAAGAAAGTAGAAAATAAACTGCTCCTGGAAAACATGGCAGGAGCTTCCATGATGACTGGAAATTTAGCATTGGACCAAAGCTTTGATAGCCACCCACCCAAGCCTGAAGCTAAGCTAAACAACACAATGCACTTATAATGATGAGAGATTGGGCGGGGCTTTACATTGCTCAGGTAAAATCATGCCTATGGAAAGATGGTCAAGTTTGCTAAGTTTAAAAAAATGTCCAAACCATTATGGGAGAAAAATCAAAAGAGATGCTTTGTTTGGAGAGCAGTGATTGAGCTACTAATGCTTAATAAAGTGACCAATGCTTTAAAAACAAAAGAAGCTGAACGGTTTTCTTCTGCCACGTCTTAAAGCTTTTTTCCACTTTCTAACCACCTAATTCAGAGAAATCTAAAACAGATTAAATATTTGCAGAGGGAGTATAGGATGACCTGTAGGTCTGTTTGTGTGTGTTTAGCTGATCTGTGTAACTGATTTGACACTGACGCAGTAACGCACAACTACATGTGTCTGTACACCTCACATGAACATGGATGTTCTCATGCAAAGGAAACTGCTGTTTATCCTGTTCGACACTTTGTGGGAAAACATGCCTGACAAAGAGCCTGATTCGTAGGTGTGTTTAAAGGCTGCTGTGTATCTGTGCTGTAAATTTGTGACTTTGCTTAGCCTGTAACTCTTCTGGAGCATACAGCATGCTGTGTTCTCTAATCCCTCTTCATCCTTTTGGTGTCATTTGCAGTGAGAAGTGCTGCACTGTGCAATCTGGCTGACGTTAAGCATATCCTGCCATTCAGCCCCCTTCTTTACCTCCTCGACTACTAGCTTACGCTTACTGTGACACAATCTGTCTCCTGCATTCTTTCTTTAAAGCTATTCACCCAGGAAATGTTTGCTGAACTCACATGTTCTTGACACCATCCCTTAGCTTTGCTTTAGCGTAGTGGTACATATTTAAACCTGCTCAGCAATGTCTCAGTTACTGCTGTGGGCCACTGAGTTCAATACCTGGTGTAACGAGCATGTCTTCAACAGTTTGGAGGCTCACAATAAAGCATCCTCGCGTAGTCTTCTTTACTTTGTGTATTATTGCGGTTTAGTTACTGGCCTTGTTTGTTTTGAAGAGGACAGAACTTTGCAGATAGGTTGGTGTCCAATTTGAAAAAACACTTACACTGTACTTCCACCAGATTCGTTGCGGGTCAGCTCCACTCCGGTACATCTCCCTGCTCCCTTTTCTGTCGCTAACCACATGCTGCGTTTTCAGAGTGCAGCACCTTTGGACAACTTGAGTCGCACTACCAAGGAGTTCTCACAGTAATTACAGAATCAGCGCAAGATAATCTGTGTACTGTATGTGGTATAAAACTGGTATAACCCCAACAACAAAAACACATAATGTCATAGTTTTAAACTGAAGGAGTTGAAGAAGGGTGGACTTGCTTGGATTTGTCTCTTTATTTGAGATTTCTGTGCTTCTACCGGGTGTTTCGGTGTGTGACTTCCTGTCCCGCTCGAATGGCTCTGTGGTAAATTGATGCACTGTGCTATAGCATCCGGCCAAAATAGAAGCCTTTTTGAGATGTGTTGCAGGGGGCCTCGGCCTGCCGGAGCTGGGACAGAGCAGAGATGCAGTGCAGCGAAGCCAGTGGAACATTGACTGAAGTGAAAGCTGTCAGCTCTGCTGCAGTGGTGGAGCGAGGACGGACCGAACATGCATCTGGTGGAATTTAGGGGTTAGAGGTCATTTTCTGATTGTGTTAGAAGGTGTCTGTTTTTTGACTCACAGAAGTGCAAACTCATTGTAAGGGAAGATGTTGATGGGGACAAACCCAAACACAACAAAGCGAGCCCCCGTAAGAACATCACCTGTGATAACCCCATCAATGGTTACCCCTCTAAGCTTTGAAGTCAGCACTGTGATTGGTTGGAAGATTATGGGAATTGGTTAATACTTCTAGAGCCAATGCAGCAACAAGCAAACTGAAATAAGTAAATGAGAGATCTTTAAGTTTAATATGAGTTGAAACGAGTCATGTTCAAAGAGAACCGGGACTTCGCCACCATCCCTGCCTGTCCCGGCTGTTCTTTGCTCGATCTGTGAGGGATTTGGCTGTGACCACGGGGGTGCCAGAGAGAGGGGCACATCAACATGTGCTGGGGCAACAGAAGGTGTGTGTCTTTGTGGCTTTCTCACTTTGTCTACGCGTGTGTGCATGTGTAGAGGCGCTAATCTGCTATGAGGGGGGTCCACTAGGATTAGTATAATCAGGGGCTTGCGAGGACCCCCTCTAGCCCACCACCTCCTTATCCCATCATCCCTCCGCTGCTCTGTCCCCCATCCACCTCCTCATCCCGTCTTCCATTCGGCCTCTGTTACCCCCTTCATCTCTCGATCCTCCCCCTGATCCCTCCCTCAGTCTCTTTACTGCAGCTCAATTCCTCATTCTCCTCCAGCACTTCTATTCACCCCTCTGACCTCATCCTCTTACACTTATCCTTATCATTACCTTCTACATTGTCGGCATTTAGCTCAGCAGCTTGGAATTACAAGCTGTCTCACGAGAGGCGGGGTTGCAGCTCTGAGATACCGAGCATCAAAGTTTAGATGTCAGAAAAAGTCTGATATCCCTGCGAACACTGACCGACCACATGGGAGCTGCTGCGTGTGGAAGAGTAATTTAGAGTGAGAAAGGTGGAGAACTGCAGTGCAGATGCAAGGTGTGGAGGTTTTGAAACACTTAAATCCTAACAGCTACAAACAAGATAGAAGCACAGACAAACAGCACTGCGTACAAATATGTGCTCGCCAAAGCTGCATGTTAGCAAAATATCCTCCACACTGCGGATGATTACTCTTTGACCCTGACAGCTTTTTCACATTTCCTTCATCCGTGTGCTTATGTTATAGTCCCTTTACTTATTTCCTTTCTTGGTATCAACACATTATTTTAGTGATGCCTTTAGTTGGTATATAACTGGTATGTTACCTGCCTCGGTACACTTGTTGCAATGCTAGAGTGGCTATCCTGGTCTGCTGTTCCATATCTCAACATGGCCATGGTGGCCAGAAGATGAAACCGCCAACTTATTGTCTATTTGCACCATTTTTTAACATCGTAATGTTGTTTAATCTATTGTGTTGTGTTGTGTTGTTTGATTCCAAAATATCCCACCTAAAAAAAGTCTTCATTTGTTGTTGTTGTTGTTTTTACATCTTATCTTTAAAGCACTTTGGTCCGCAGAGGCTGTTTTAGACGTGCTATACAAAGCGACTTGACTTGTTGATTCAAGCTCCCAGCCGTTCTATCGAAAGACAGGACTCATATTAGAAAGATGGATACCGTCTCATTAGCTCTAAGATGCAAAACTGGGTTTGATCCCGTGTGAAGCAAAACCCAATCAGCAAGTCACTATTCAAGCCCACTCAATGACGTGTTTGCTAAACCTCACTTTTTTTTTTTTCCCTAAACCTGACCAGACTATTTCATGTTAGCCATGTAATAGAGAAAGGGTCGGGGAGGGCTAGGAGAGGAGTGAACCTTGAAACAGACACTTAGCAGATGCTACTTTGTGCATCTGTATGAGACCTGAAAGTGTAACTTCTGTGTCTGCTGGGCGAGAAAACAACATCATTTGAGTGGGGACCATTAGAAGGTCAGAATGTTAATGTGTCCACTTCCTTGGTTTGTCATCATTAGCCCATGTTGCAGTATGCTAACACTTGTTTTTTAACTGCAGCATGACTGCACAGAAAATGATCATCTTGATAACTTTTTGAGAATCATTTAAAAGTCTTAACATCAGGCGTCACATATACTTTACAATGCTTATGTGAATGTGATGTAAAAGCACTGAGGAAATGCATGAGAGTGTAGGCCTGAAGGATCCTTTTGTTTTAACATTCAGCATCATGCCCCGTGTTCTCAGCCCTTATGTCTGCATATATCTCCCTAAATGCTCCACTTTATCCCATCCCCTCATCCATTTATCTTCCTCCCTCTGTCATGCACCCTCTTATTTCAGCACCAGCTCCTCTATACAGTAACTCAAACCCTCCTCACAGTCAGCCTCATCTACTTATCTTCACCCTTTCTAAAGGTCATTACACGCAAAGCCTGTTTCGCCAGATTAAAACAGAGGCCTGCGGAGGGGAAGATGAGGTGTGTCATATCTGCCAGCCTCCCACCTTATCAAACACACACGTATGCATGCAAATGGGGACACACACATACACACACACGTGGCTGCATGCGCTGTATGTAAAAACACATGCTGCTAGAAAGCATAGGTGCACATGCACTTTTCCTCTCAAATACATATTGTGCACTCAAAGAAGTGCAAAAGCATCACAAACACACACTCCCCCACTCCTGCATGCATTATGTCGCACACTTCTTTCGTGCAGGATCATAAAGCAGTACACACATTTTCTCCTACACTGATTTGCACCAAGTTACATACTTTCTCCCTTTTATTGCACACACACACAACGCACCCTGAAACACACTAGCATATACACACACTCAATTACACTGACGCCTCAAACCGACCGAGGTGCAAAATCAATAGAAGCTATAAGGAAAAGGTGTTACTTGAAAATAGAAAGAAGAAATGAAGAGACACTTTGCAGAGTGAAGAGGGAAATGCATGAGAAAGGAGGAGTTAATGAAAGGAAAGAAGAGGAGGCTTGGTGAAGGGGATAGTAGGCCTTAAAATAAAACTGTCAGAAAAAAGGAAGGGACAGACACTGAAGCAATGGAGAAAAAAAAAAAAAAAAGGAAGAGTTTTTTTTGCATTTATTTATTTGGGAGAAAAAAGAGCTGGAGGGAGTTAAGAGGACCGCCATAGGAGAAGGATTTGGCTGTGAGTGATGCCGGAGCCCAGACGAATACAGATGAGTTTGAATTCACAGATGTAAAAGGGACACAAAAGGACCGTTGCATTTCAACAACAAAAAAGTAATAGCAAAGGTAGTCTCGTCTTTGGAGCTCTGGCTGCCGCAACAACACGGGACAAATTGGGATTCCACGGTCGCACAAGCCTCCCTGGTGGTTCATTGTGCTTGTTTGTTGGCGTTGGTCTGATTTATTTTCTTTCTAACTCCCCCTGCACTGCAAAAAAAAGGTAACATGGTGAATGTCATGACAAACTTGGGCTTGCAGTAGTGTGAGGAGCAAGCTCACAGGTGTCTGTATGTTCTGCTTTTATAGATTTTCAAGTTTCTTCTTTTTCAATCCTGTTTTTTTTTCAATACCAAATATAATTTTAACACCTTCTTTGACTGTCAATGGTGATTATTCTTAACCTTTTCTTTTTAAAAGTTGGTATGCCTGTATCACCTGAAGGCCCAAGGAGGGATAAGAGTTGGAAATTAGCAATAGCTATACACTCTCTGTGCAGCACATCAGGTTCGTGCTTTGTATCGAAACTATGTTAAATTGCATCGAGAGAGAGAGAGAGAGAGAGGGTATGACATGCAAGAAATGCTAGTGGGTATTATGTTGTCTCTTGTATCATGTAGGGTGTGTTGTCCTCCTGGTGTTTGTGGTATAAGGCCTCCATACATGCAATCAATCATTTTAAAAACATATTTATTACTTGCGGGATCTACTTATTGTGTTCCACAGTGTTTATAGCATCTTATTCTGTAGTGTTGTCTGGTTTGTTTCTCTATTGTCCTCTACAGATGGAAATCAGTGACTCGCTAAATCTGGTGCAACCATCTTTTCATTTTTCTTTGCATAAGTTATCAATGGCATTGCACACACCGTCCCCTGATAAATGAAAAAAATGAAAAGGGTCCCAGGTTGGATTAGAATCCGGGCCACCTGCTCCAAGGACAACAGCCTACGTACATGGTCGACGCAAACTTACCAGTAGGCCATTGTCTCGCTAATTATTCTCAACTTAGTGATAAACAAACACACATTTTGATCAAAATCATCAGAAAAAAAAAATTCCTTTACACATTATTAGAAGGTAAATTGACCTCTCCCGTGCAAAGTCAAGAAGTCAACAATTTGTGTTTTCAAGTTAAATAAAACAGACACTACAACACAGTAATTTCCACTATATCAGTAGTTTCATCGTAACCTATCACATTTAACATCCTAGAAAATAAGACGCACTACTCACAACGGCCAGCGACAAACTCACAGTATAAACTCCGTCATCGGTGACGTGCTTTGAGTGTGGGCTCGTGCACGCAAGGGGTAGAGAACGAGCAGGGAGACAGGGAGGCGTGTGATTGGTTCATCAGATTGGTACCTCGTGGCAGACATTGGTCGAAGTTTTTACAGGCTTACAACTGCTACAGATGACGGATTTTCTTCGTTCCTTTTTCAGAGCACATGAGTTATTAATTTCCGTCAGGACCTAAAGACAATTTCAATCAAAATGTTAAAAAGTGTATCTGAAGAAAATTACCAACCCTGCCTTAAATTTACCAACAAGAAGGAAAAAATCCGTATTTTGTGTTATTTTTTGCAGTGTGGTATTTCTCTCATTCCCTGCGTCCCCTCCCTCTCCATTGTTTGTAGTTTGAGTGTGTGCATGTGTGTATGCATTTCTTTGAGAGGGTCAAAGCCTTGTTTATGTGTATGTGTGTGAAGCCCCCGTGTTTTTCTCATGCAGATCAGCCACATAAGCCTCCCCACACAGGCTTTCACATGGTCCTGCTGCAGTGTTCAACTTCTCAACAAAACCCACTTGTTCAGTGTAGTTGGCTGACTGGTCTCCAGCTCCTTTTCTGCACGCACAATGCTCACTGAGGCTGTGGCTGTTGACTCGGCCGACGGTTCGAGAGTCCTGCTAATTCTGGTTGAAACAAAACCGTACAGAAACACTCATCTGAAGTCTGTGTTACAATGTTTGAGTCAAGTGTCACCGTCTATGTGCTGTTGATTCTTGTCCAACGGGCCACGTCTTCTTTCTCTTTGCCCTCTAAGTAAAGAAAATGAATATGTTCTGGAGCATTGGGACAATATTTATCTATTCAGTGACTAGCTGGAAGGCTTACTTCACGACTTTCAGAGCAGATTTTCAGATCAAAACAAATCTCTCTTCAGACACACCTCCTTCCCCCCTCAGCTCCCTCTTCCACTCCTGTCTCCACACTTCAAGTTTTTAGCCATATAAAACTAAAGATGAGCTCAGAAAGCAGTTCGTGGACATACTCGTGTTATCTGCGTGCAGTTCTCTGTATGTTTGTTGTCAGTTGTTGTGAGCTGCATCGTGCTAACGCTGCTTTAGGCTTAGCCACAGCTCACTACTCTGTGGACATGTTAGGACCGACCAAAGACTACACACCGCCGAACACCGCATCAATGATCCATCTTTATGTGAATATAAAAGCATTTACTGCATTTTTATATGAATGCATGTCCCTCCTGTATCTCTTAATCTCTTTTTAAAAGCAAAAATGATTAAAAGACTTTAAAGAAATCAGCTTCCATTGCAACTTAAAGAGAATAAATTCAAAGTAATATTAACCCTCAATAAAATCTGCATAACACTGTGGATAAAATGATTTCCCAAATGTGTTAAAAACTGTTTTTCAAATTTATAAAACTGTCAAGAGCTTCATGAATGCCTTGTTTTTCTCTTATTTTTTCCTCGCTCCTCATTAAAGTGCCGTGCCCGAGCTGTCCTTCCAGAAGTATAATTGAAAGCAGGGAGAAAGGCAAATGTTGCTTTAATCTCATTTGCAGGCGAACAATGAGCCTGGGACCACGCTAAATTCATAAAAGTGGTTTTAATGTAATGAAATTTAATGAGGTAATTTTGTGACGAAGCAAGATGGTAAAAGTGTCCTGCACACGCACACACACACGCACACACACACACGCACACACGCACACACACGCACACACACACACACACACACGCACACACGGAGAGTCAAAGGCCACATCCTATGAATATTTATAACCATATTCAGTCACAATGAACTAAATCAGAGCACTGATCGAGTCAGTTTATCTCAACTTGATTTTGTACATTCAGCCAAACAAAGATGTTGCGCCTGATAGCCTAGTGATTATGAGGCGCACCCCATGAACAGAGGCAATAGTCCTCGTCGCAGCAGCCGTTGGTTCGAATCCGACCTCGGGCCTTTGCTATACGTCGTCCCCCCCACTCTCTCTCCTCCCAACATTTACTGTCTCTCTTCAGCTGTCCTCTCTAATAAAGGCAACAATGGCCCAAAAAATATCTAAACAAAAACAAAACAGATGTCATGTTGCTAACCCAGAGTCATATCTTAAACATAATTATGCAGTTGCAGAAAGGTTTGTAACATATGTCCCTTAAAATAACAGTGTAGGGAGCCTAGTGATTAGTGCGTGCGCCCCATGTACTATAGTCCTCCAAGCGGGCGGCCCGGGTTCAAATCTGACCTTTGGCTCCTTTCCTGCATGTCATTCTCCACTCTCTCTCTCGCCCTGATTTCTGACTGTATCTACTATCCTACCCCTAAATAAAATAAGCATGAGAAACCCCCCAAAAAAACACTACAGTGTAAGTGTAGTGTGTCTTATAAAGTGTCATGCTGAGCGAATAGTGGCCCTTTAATGTCTCTATTACAATACATTTGATTTCTTGTTGCTCTAGGTTATCTGCTAACTACAGGTAACCTTCGTCTTCCAGTTAGCTGCTAACTGCTGGTGAGACACGCTCATTATAACATGTTTTTGAAAATGTTACACCCCTCTCCATAACTACAACATTTACCTAGACATTGGTTCAGACATGTGACTTCTTCACTGTCCTGATTAAGGTAAAAGGTACTTCAGGAATAAAGACTCAGCAAAGAATGAAGGCATCTCGTGTTAGCATTTTAAAAGCAAATCCAACTAAAAAAAAGAAATTTGGAGCCGGTTTTGGAACAACATTCTCATGAATCATCAAACTTTTCCATGCTAACAGAATAAACCACTGTTGGCAGAATCAAATTGGGAGCATTTTGTTTTTGCTGGACGAGATCTCATCCAGTTTTGTGACTCAAAAAAACAAACATTGTTGGACTGGAGACGGGACAGCTAAAGGGCTGCAGCACAGCCAGATGGATTGGTAGTGACAACTGGGATGCCATCTTCTTGTTGGCAATTTTACCAGCTGTCTAAACGAGAAGTTAAAATAGCAATGAAATCATCGAATCTTTGAGGCGTCTGCTTGATTATTCTGACAGCCTAACAGCAGGAAGAGAGACGTTCGGTGGTAAGACGGAGACATTGAACGAGATTAGACTCCATCATTAGAGTCTCTTTTTTATTTTTTTAAAGATATATTTTGGGGGCCATTTTTTCCTTTATTGTACAGGACAGCTGAAGAGAGACAGGAAATGTTGGGAGGAGCGATAGGGGGGAAGACATGCAGCAAAGGGCAGAGTTCGGATTCAAACCCACGGCCACTGCGACGAGGACTATAGCCTCTGTACATGGGTCACACAACATAACCACTAGGCTATCTGGCACCCAGAGTCTCTTTTTTAAGGACATATGTTTGGAGGTTGCAAAGGCATGCATAAAGAAAATACAGCTTCTTAAACTATATATAATAAATAATTGCTTGGCCTTGTTAATAGCTGCTAACTTTCTCTCAATGCGTCACTGTGTGTGACACACACACTTGGTTTAAATCCTTACAGTCAGATAGCCAACATAATCCAAGCTACGTCTTACTTTCTGGAACAAGTGAAAGGAAAACAAATGATGAAATTAAAAGCTATGAATTCATCTTTTTTCCTGCCTTCTTGACCTACATTCAGTCACTTACAGAGTATTTCCAAACCTGCAGGTCTGGACAGTGTGGATATAAATATAGATTTGTGTTCTCTTGTGTGCACCCACGTTTTGTTTTTCTAAGAGATAACACATGAGGGTGTTCTCTTTGGATGGCCTTATTATAATGTTTCACTGCCATATTTTCTTTTACATCTTCGCACCCCCAACCACAACTCCTGTCTTCTACTAGAATGATTCTCCCTTTTCAATAGTTGGAACAACTTATTTCAATGTATTTGTCTTTGCAACAGCACTTACACACAAACACTCTTTTTTTTTCGTGCTGCCAAGCCCACTGCTGCTGCTTTGCTTCCTCTGCAGAAGCCATTAACAGTTTTACTGTACTGTCACTTAACAGCACTGAGAAAGAAAGGGAGAGAGGGGTGGTATTGAACAGGATGGAGAGGAAGGGAGGAAAAGAGGGAGAGGTTAAAAAGCAAAGAGATGGATGGGACAGATAAATTAAGTTAAGACAGGGAGGCATGGAGGAGAGGAGAGGAGAGAGTGATCGAGGCAGAAAGGAAAGTTGAGAGTGAGGTGAAAGAGAGAAAGACTTTTAGTTTAGTAGGTGTGGAGTAGATAAGAGAGCAGAGTGGTGGTCAATGCTAGCAGCCTTGTAGCAGCATAGTTAGCGGACTTAAACTCTGCCAGGCCTCCATCGATCACAGGTCACCGCAGACCAAAAGGACCCAGGGCTCACCCTGCTTACAAACTTCAACTCCCACAATCCATTTAGAGCCTCACCTCAAGATGGGGGCAAACTCTTAACGTTTAATGAACTCTATAATACAGATCAAGAATAGAGCGTTAAGAAATTGCAGTAATAGAGTTAAACATGTTGAACACAACAAGACAGAAATTCACAAACCAGCGTGAGTGTGTCTTCATGGTGCAGATAGAGAGATGTCTGCTACTGTAAATGTGCATGTGCATTTTGCACTGAAATACTAAGAAAAACTACAGAGTTGACCTTTGTGTTTGTAATACACTTTTTGAAACCAAGACAACAAAATGATCACAGTGTTTGAAGCGACCGGACTTCTACCTTGCAGGACACAACAGGTGCTTGACTATGGAATCACACATTTCCATAGTCAAGGCTTACATTTATTCTATATTAACATGTTTTTTCTGAGAACGAGTACATTTCAGTTCTTTACACAAGATCTTAACTTTATCTATCAGATTTCTGCTGGGTCAACAACGCTAATTTTCCCGTTATGATGAGTTAATTTCAGTTGTATCTCTAGATCTCAAAAACTCAAGTCGCACTAACTGGAAAACCAGCTTTGTCATTCCAAGATAATGAGATAAATATGTAGAGATCTTGACAAAACACCCGCACAGATTGCCTATAGTGGTTAGTGTGCGCACCCCATTTACGGAGGATGTGGGCCTCTAAGAGTGCAGCGAATGTTCAAATCCTACCTGTGTCTCTTTTCCCGCATGTCATTCCCCACTCTCTCTCTCTCGCCCAGATTTCTCACCCTATCCACTGTCCTATCTCTAAATAAAGGCATAAAAAAAACCTTTAAAAAAGGTATGTCTGCTTAGGGCTTCCGTACTTGACTACTCCTACTTTAATTGGTCAGTTTTTTTACTTGTGTTCTTGTGTGTTAGACTAAACAATGTTGAATCCAATCTTACAACTCTGAACACACAAAATCAAAAACAAACTATCCAATCAATGCATTGTAAACTGTCAACCATGTGTTATGTTGGCTACAGTCAGCGTAATGAACTCCAGAGGCTAAGAAACATCAGATTCAGGTTTTTTTAAAAAGGTATAAGCGCAACAAAAGGTTATTTTTCTCTGTTAGTGTTCTTTCTGTCAGATACTTCTCATACAAATTGCATGCTGTCGTTGGCAAAAACAGGCATTCTTACTGGATATGCATTGATTGGAGGTACATACATCTTAGCCATTTGGCTAATCCCTCAGTGTTGGAGCTGCTGATAGAGCGATTCTAAACACATTTGTTCTTATTGGTTATTTAGACCCCAACATGTGCAGAAAATAGGCTCAGGTGGAAATAATTGGAAACCTCCTTTGATCCTGCAGAGAAGTGAAAGCAAGACATCATGGATCTAAACGCTTAGCTAAACACAACAGCACTTGAAGAATCTTTCTTGTTCTTATAAATACCCAGCTCCTTTCCCATTTCATCTCATGATGCAGAGCAATCTTTGTGCCGAGATTAAATATCCCCTCCACCCTACATCAGCCAGCCCTCCAGGCTCCATTAGCCAAGAGATGAGGTGAGAACGGGCGACATTAACTTAACTGAGGTGAATCACCTTCCTACCGGCTCCACAGGGGTTAATGACGCTCTCATCCAGGGAATGGGATGGAGAGGGAGGAGACGGAAAAAAGAGAGACCTTCTGTGCTGCACCAGTGTGGTCCTGGGTCAAGGTAAATGGGTGTGGTGGCAGCTTGTAATGAAGCAGGCAGACATGCAGGAGTCATGGTCACTCTCTCTGGAGTATATTATGCGTCTGTGCATGCATCATTTCAGTGCACATATATGTTGTGTGCTCCCTGTGTGTGTGTGTCCATGCATGCTGTCCCGTCTGAGGGAGTGACACTGAAGAGCAACCAAGCAGTAAATGAAGGCCATCCAATAAATGTCCATCCCTCTTTGGGACGCCACACAAATCATGTCTGTGTTATCTCCACCTGCTCCTTCAATTGGAAAATTGTATCAGAATGTTTGACAACATTTTCGAGAAAATTGAGACAAATTCAATTAAGATAACACAAAATAGTCCTCGGGCAACATTTGTCCTGAGCTGACAAAAATGTAGAAATGAGACAAAAGAGGGAAAAAACAGATTCATGAAGATGAAGATAGATAGGTTGAGGAGTTGCATTGTCAAACAACAGACATGCTCTGGTGAGAGGTCAAAGGTGAAAGTGAAAGCAGGTCAACTCAGAGTCTTGCAAAATTAAAGCAGTAAACACACTACAATGATAAGCAGCAAATCCTCTGTGAACAGTTCATAACTTTGAAGCCGCGCCATAGGCCGGTTTGTAGTTGATTTTCCAATCTTGGCTTCCACCGACCGATTCACTCTGCTCTTTGGCTAATCCTTTTGCGGGGCTATTTTATGCCTTTATTGTAGAGACAGGTAAGTGGATGGAGTCCAAAATTGGGGATAAAGACTGAGAGAGTGGGGAGTGACATGTGGGAAAGGAGCCACAGGTCAGAATCGAACATGGGCCGTCCACGTCGAGGACTACAGCCTCTGCACATCAGGCGCATGCTCTAACAACCTGGCCACCTGCGCCCCCACTCGGCTCTTTAAGGTTAAAATCAGTTGCTGATATAGTTCAGTGAATCTTGACACCCATAATTCTTGCCACTGTGTAGGACTCTTTAAGTCATATGAAGATGTGACTCCATGTGAATACAGCAATCAAACACAGTGAAAGTGTCTTCTTTATAAGCTGTAAAACCATATTTCAAGTTACTGTAGCAGGTGTGCAATTTGATCTGCAGATTGCATGTAATATGAATGTAAATATCTTTAACATTAAACGTGAAAAATCTGATTTCAGATGGCCAGTTTGATTGCTGTCCTCCAATCATCTCCACTGCAGATAACCTTTAAGTCCCACGTTAGCACCACTACAATTAGTGACGGGCTCCAGACACCTTTTCTCCTCGTCTCTGCTGCAGACGCACACACACCTCGCCCACCTATATGAAGTGACACTAATGGAGCGTTCCATAATCTGCTCCATCCATCTATCAGTAATGGGCCGGGCTATCAATCCAGCTGAGGTGTGTGTGTAGGGAGGGAGCAGGCTGAGGTGTGTCTCAGTAGTCACCCTCTTCGTAGCAATCCCTCATAAGGTGTGTAATAACCATTCGCCAGGGTAATCTCCGCCGTGATGGGACAGGTTCCAGCCAGCCTTGACCCCGGTGACACTGCGGCTGATGATGATGTCATTTCCTCAAATAGGCCTTTTGTCTTGTCTTGAGGTGTGTGTGTGTGCGTGTTGGTGTGTGTTTTGCGAGATGGCTGCTCATGAGTAGAGGTCAAAGCTCTGAGCTCATCCATCTCTCTCAGCACGCTGATTGAATCGAATGACCAGAGAGAGATACAGAGTGTTCCACGTTGAGTGAGCCTCCTGTGTGCGTGTGTGCGAGTGTGTGTCTGTCATTACTCTGAGGAGAATATGAAGCAGGTGTTCAGTTGATTCTCCTGTTTGTTAGCAGGAAGCAGGAGGTTTCAGCTCCTCCTTGCTTCCTGTATTAATGCGTGTGTTCCTCTGCAGAGACGGACCGCTCGCTCTCTCCCGCTGCTTTTTCATCTTCAGAATAATGAGGAAATACAAAAAGCATCTCTCCTTTATCTCTCTGAGTTCACATTAATTCACCGGCTGCTTTAAAGGCAGGATGCTGAGACTCCATATACAGTCCTGACACAGTCTGTGACAAAAATGAAATTGCATTCATTACAAAGCAACCTATCAAAAACCTTCAGATTACTACTTCACCTTTTTCGTTCATTTCCTTTCACTTGACACATACAGCAGGAGCTGCATGCTGATTATTTTTATCACGGGGACTGGAAACTTTTTAGGACTGGGTTGTTTTTTTATCAGCAGCAGAAAAATATACTTTCCTCTAGTTTTCTTTTCTGCCCATTTCAATGTGTTTCTATGTATTCAGAGTCAGTTCAGTTTCTGTTTCTGTCTGACTTCCGACTTTGAACTTCTGAGCCTGACATCAGTCATCATAATGCAACTTTTCCTCATGTATCAAGCAAAGCAGCATCTAACGGACGTAGGACTCGATTTAATTAAATTACATAAATGGTAACAAGACCAGCACATGCCAAAGAGATGGTGAGGTATATCTTGAAGTGGGGTTGTACTCTATGAGGTTGGTGTCGGCCTGCGTCGGCAGTAACGCGGGCGTTGTACCGAACCGTTGTGGTGAAGAGGGAGCTGAGCCTGAAGGCAAAGCTCTCCATTTACTGGTCAATCTTGGTTCCAACCCTCACCTATGATCATGAGCTACGGGTAATGACCGAAAGTTAAAGATCGCGGTACAAGCGGTCGAAAAGAGTTTCCTCAGGAGGGTGAGGAGCTCAGACTTCAGGGGAACACCTGGGAATCCCCAAGGAGGAGCTGGAAAATGTTGATGGGGAGAAAGAAGTCTGGGTTGATTCACTGCGCTTGCTGCCACTGCGACTGGAGCTAGGCGAGGCTATTGTTGCAGAAGGTAGCTAAAAAAAGCCCTGCTGTAAAAGCATACTATGTAGAGAAACTCACAGTGCTTTACTTTTCTGCTAGCAAGCCCCTTTGTTTTAGCACTATTTATCTCTATAGCTCATGGACCAAGGTAGTTATACTAACTAATGTAGAGTCATCGTTTTGAGGTGAAGGTGATCCAGGTGTTCATATTCTTCCTTTAAATTAGAAAAAAAACCTTTTAAATGTCTTGTTAAAGCTGCTTGCAGAGTTTTTTTATCGTTTCCTTCTTTCTTCTATCCCTGTCATCTTTCTCCCTCCTCCACCTCCTCCTCTTTTCACCTCCTCCCTCCCCCTTACCCCCTGTTTTGTTTTTCCAGCGTCTCCCTCCCGCTGACTCTCCTTGCTCTGTTTCCATCGCAGAATGTTTGTGAACTCATTGCTCTGTGTTACTCTTCTGTTGGACGTGTGCCGTGGGGTTTCCCCACCTCCCCTCTTTTGACCTTTGACCTACACCGCTTCAGACACAAAACACTCGTAAAAACAAAAAAAAGCTGTTTGTTGCTCCATCAAATCTGTCACTTCTTCTTCACTGCTCTTTAATAAGCTAGCATGTCTCTCCTCAGTTACAAGCATCAGCCTGTTAGCTTGAGTTTAGTCTCCCAGCCTGTTAGCTTGTTTCCTCTTCCCTCAGACGTCCCATGAGGCCGAGCAACAACCTCATTCAGAGCTGCCAGGTTCACTTTTAATCACAGTGTGCGTCTTTTCTAATAATAGAGGAGAGTGTACAGACACTGAATTCAGGTTACATTTAATCTTTTACCGAGTCAGATACAGGAAGAGTTATTCATGCAGAGAAGAGGCAAGTTAGTGTTTTGACTCTAAAATACATTTCTATTAGACAATCCAACTTTCACACAGGCACTAGCAGCGTTATATTGTGCTGCTTTTCTGTGAATTTATCAAGTGAATTTGGAAAAGCTTGTTTTTTTTTTCATGTGAAGATAAACTGCTGAAAAGGTTTTTTTTTTTAATTTCAAAAAATGGTTTTCTAGTAATATTGCTTTTTACTGGGGTTTTCAAATCATTTTACTTCTCAGCATCATGCTCAGCTTGTTTCACTTCCAAGTCCTAAATGTAAAATGTGGATTTTCTTTGAAGTTATGCAACATTTGATCTTTTCCTGAACCTAACAAAGTAATTTTGGTGCCTAAATTTTTTTATTGCATTTCCAAAATCATAAAACATGAATTGTGGCCAAGTTTTATCCAGAAAATATAACCGGATATGGTTTTTCTATGTTAAACAACTGGACTGCTTCACTTGGAAAGTCTAACAGTTCTGACTAAGGGTGCGTAGATCGTAACGTTTTAAAGTGAAGCCTGCTAATGAGACTGACATATTTGACGAGATGAGAGTGAGCCTGCTGTCATGCTTCATCTGGACTTGAAGCATCAGGATGTTTAATAGTGATTTACTTTTTCTGCACTGTACATGCATGTATGTGTGTGTGTGTGTGTTTGCATGCTCATGATGGAACTTGATGGTGACAATGGCCGCTTTGTTTCATGAAGCAGCTGTGATCGGTTAGAGGCAGACACACTGTGCAGACTGTGCAGACTGTGTGTGTGTGTGTGTGCTTGCCATAGCCTCCATGTGGTGCCCATGTGACTGCAGGACGGTCGCACCTCACTAATCATGACATCATGGTTTCCACTGGGCCGATTCAATCCCTCCTCGCTCTGTCCTCAACCCCCCCCATTCATCTCTACTGACGCTGAACTTCCTGTCTCTGTAGGGCAAAACGTCCCGCGTCGTCACACTCTACATTTTCTCTGTTTCTTTCTTTTGCTCTCTCTCTCTCTCTCTCTCTCTCTTCTCCTGTCTTTCTCCCTCTCTGTATGCATGTGGTCTGCCAAGGCAAAAGGGAAAATATTTCATGCGAACAGACGAAAGGAGTGACAGAAAAATGAAAGACCTGGATGAAAAGAGATGAAGGAAGGATGGAGGGATTAGGGCACTCAGAGCTGGACTGGTGTCTTTTCCTGCCTGGCACAGCACCTACAGAGGCCCACCCACAGCATCGAGAGAATCGACACATTCCTTTTAAGATTACCACAAACACACACACACACACACACACACACACACACACACACACACACACACACACACACACACACAGCTGCTTATAATCACTCTATGCATGCACACGTACACAGTTTAACAAGCATGCTATTTCCCCCTGCATAATCCTGCGTAAATAAACTGTCAGGCATATTTTAAAAGCAGACACCCACTGACAAACTTCAACATATTTTAAGAAATAGCAAGACGTTTCTCTTTGACTACTAAAAAAGATTTTTAGGTAAGGGGTAAAATCAGCAGGAGTCAAGCTATAAGACAAAAAGGTGAGTAGATCAAACCTGTAGTGCAGAAATACTGGGTGAGACCAAAACAATGAAAATCTGTTCCTGTCAAGGATCTATAAGGATTATTCAAATCGAGATGTTTATACACTTTGAGGAGCTATTTGTAGAAATCAGCGCACTATATGCTTTTAAGTTAGTTTCATTTTTTTAGGGGCATGAATACACAGTCATCCCTCTGAAAAACCACGATATCATAGTATGGTTGGCTCAAGAATGTCGACATATAGTGGAAATCTGCTTTTCTTTCCTGAATCAGTGGAGTTTGTGAGTGTCTACGTACAAGGGTCCAGTGGATGAAATGTTTTCATCAGCTCACATCAGCGAGGGTCCAGACTGTCTGTACAAATATCTTGAACACTATGTAGGCAGATACTCCGTGTAGTATATGTTCATGGTCCTGGGTCAAGGTAATCATCATTATGTGTGTTCTTATTATTCTTCTGTTTGAAGCACATTGAGCCCACGCCTGCAGTATCAAATGTGCTAAATAAATAAAGACTTGACTTGATACTTTAATATGCAGTATGTAGAGCAATTCTACAATTCACTTAGCAGACGCTTTTATCCAAAGCGACGTACATCCGAGAGTAAGTACAACGCAAGCAAGGATCTAGAAAAGAGGAAACACGTCAGTAAGTGCAAACGATCAGCTTTAAGTCCGATCGGACACACAGGTGCTGACAGGCATTACACAGAGGCAAAGAGGTATAGCAACAAAGCTATTTTCAAACAGACTGAACGTGCAGAACTTGTGACCTAAGTGCACCTGCATGAAAATACGTGTTGTACAAATTACATTTTTCTTTTGACAGCGGAATTGATTCCACCATTTTACCAGACTCTAGAAGAGGAGATATTTAAATCAGCTGGATGTGTTTTTCAGGGATTCTTTTGGTGAGGTGAAAAATTATCATTTGCCACACTTTACTCAAAAACTGGGAAAATTGTACCCCTGAACACGTACAAGTACTTCAAAACACTCACCAATTCTATTGACAACCCCACATTGGAAGCTGACAGTCGTATCCCATCGCACCCTCACACGTTCTCGAGCACTTACACAGCCTGGTGGGCCCCTGAGGTCACATTCATGCGATTACAACGTCTCTTCTGCAACAGGCAACTTTCCAGCTGATGCCTTTTTATTCACAACCCTCAGAGCTGCAAAGCAGTTGGAGGTTCGGGGTTAGTGACAGGGGAACAGCCCCGGGACAGTGCTCCTTCAGCGGGGGGGGGGGGGACGACTCAGACAACACCCTGCACTGTCATGCTGAAGGTGGTGGAGGGTTCAGGAGCGTCGGAGAGAAGCCTGAGGAGAAATGATCAAAATCAGTGACAGAACTTCTACCCATTTATTCCCTGTTGTGGTTCACCCATCTCCCCATTCTGAATAACTCGTGCATTTACCTATTCTTCTAACATACTCACTGTCTTTGTTTTTTTATTTAAAATTACTTTGTGCAATCTAATGCCTAATTACTGAAAGTGTTACTGCTTGTAGCTCCAATTATGAAACTTGATGATCCCAAATACCCTAATTCTGGTGTTGTCATGAATTGCACGTTGTTAGCCTATTCAACAACTCGTTATTGAATAGGCTCGTTGGGAGCAAATCCATCCTTCCATTAACTATAGCTCTTATCCCGTCCAGGGTTGCGGGTGTCTGGAGCTGATCCCAGCTGTCATTTGGGCGCAGAGGCATGTTACACCTTGGAGTGGTTGCAAGCAAATCACAGGGTTGGGTGCAAATGTTATTGTAAAATATCTTTATATGGTTCAGCAGTCATTTCTATTTCTATGAAACCTTCACTTTGGGCTTGTTAAATGTCAGATTGTTGCCAATGTTTTTCAAGGCCAATAAAAACTGTTCTGGACAAGTTTAACTGCACAGAACCACAACAGAGGTGACCCTAACCTGCTTCAGAGATTTAAACATTACAAATCACTAAATACAAGCTTAATATCACTCGTGTTGTATTTTTGAATGGCAGCCTTGAATGGAAGACTATTATTGACTCATTTGATCAATTGCTTAGGTATTATTTAAATGGAATAGCCCTTTAATCCCTGTCGCCTCCAATCCTTTCTTCATTTGTTCCTCCTCTCATTTATTCATCTAGATCTCATTAGTACATAATGGAAGATGGAATTGGTGCTGTCACCACCTATAATTGGTGGATAGAAATATACACCACTGACTGATTGATTTGCAGCGGACACTTTAAACCAGCCAAACGTCTCCTGAGCTGTAGCACGCAACTGGAGATGGTCATTATATGACACATTCTCACCCCCTGGAAATACTGTTTCTGGACAGACATTAGAAGCACCCAAAGTCTTTGCAACATGTTAAGCATCATTGATTGACCTCAGAGGAAATGAGCACTGCGTGAATATGGTAATGACATCTTGTGCCAGCACTTTGCGCTGAGTTTCACAACTTTAGACGTCTGCTTTTGTTTTTGGTCACGATGAGCCCAGATGAGCCAACAGTTGACAACAACAAACGAGGATCAGGTCAAATAGGGAGGGGTCTCTCATATCCCCCTTCAATATTGAAAGTATTTGGCCCAGTCTCACAGGCAGCGCTCCGCTCTGTTGCTGCTGTCTGCACTCGGCCAGACAGACTCGTAGGACGGTAGCCCGAAGACCATCCATACATCAACTACTGACAACAGAAACTGAAAAATAGAAACTCCATGACCCCCATCCAGTTTGGCATGGAATGGGTCGGCTGTTCCGGGGTCCTCCTAAACCTTCCTATGGCCAGCCCACTCCTGATTGAACATTTCACAGACTTTGTATTAGTGAACTAGCAGGGTAAAGTCTGTTTTAAGTCCAGATCAACTGATTCAGACATATCCGTTCTCACAGCTCCTGCAGGGGAGGTCTGGATATGTTCAGGGTTGATGTACATGTGTGAAAATGGCTTCGGTCCTCACCTCCCACTTCTGTCCCCATTTCTGACCTCTGTCCATCTTAACCTTATCCTCACCTTTCTTAGGATTTGCGATCTTTTTTTCATAAATAAATACATGAGTAAAGAGCGACAGGGAGGGCTACAGTATAACCGACAGAGGATGGGGCGGTGGAAGAAAATGAGCAGAATGACAGGTTGCCATCAGGGAAATTAAAGCAGGAAGGAAAAAGTAATGACAGAAGAGTAGAGAGGAATATGCTGGAAAAAGAGAGCTGAATTTAAAAAACCCTACATTTGCTTATGTTTGGAGTCAAATTCAAATCCAGGCCTGGGGGTGTGTTTGGTTTTGTAACTGGCTGGCTGAGTGGGTGGGTGACTGCCCTGTTTGTGGAATGCAATACTTAAGCTATACCACCAGCTGGGTATAGAAGCAAAAGACTGTATCCATAAATACAATTATTTCGATAATGGCAGTGGTGACGTCTTTCGTAGCCACCAATCATGTGGTCTCTCTGCCTGCAGGAGCTGCATTTTACAGCCACACATTATCTGCAATGATACTGTGGTAAATAAAAAGGTGAGTAAACTATTTTATGGCTCCCAGGCATAAGGCTGCAGCAACAAAAATCAATTACATTTATACAAAAGCGTATATTTATATATGGCCCTTAAACAAAGCCATCCTCCTATAACTTGCACAAGTTTTATGCTATTCTGTATAATGTGCACCATGAATTCTTATCATAAAGATTTTTATCATCTTTGAAAGGTGGAGAAAGGTTGGTAAACATCATTCTGCGCGCATAAAACAAGGTAGTTTGGGATGAGTATGGTTTACACTCCAGATCCGTTTGTTGTGGCTGAGGTCCCGTTTATTTCCTGACACTATAAAACCTTTAAACACTGTATCAGAAAGAGTTGGAAACTGTACGAGTAGCTGTTGTATTTAATAGCATAAGTAGAGCCCTTAAAAACAGAACGTGGGAGGGGTGTAGAAAAAGGTCAGCGGGCTGGATTTTGTACGTGCATGTGTGTGACTGTGCATGTCTCTAGCTGGCACTGTAACGAGATTACGAGTCATGAGAAAAGATGTGAGCGCTCGGTGATGTTGGCGCATTGCACTATGTGAAATATCACCTTAAACCTGCACTATCCGCCGACAAGACTTAGTTTTAGGTTGTTTAGATCTTTGATTCAGAGGGCACATTCAAAGGTCAAAATATTGATCCGTCTAATACTTTGGTTCTTGACCCGTACAGACCTATTAAACTAATGATCTCCCATGAGCCTCAGCTGAACTTTTTGTTCGATGTTATTCAGCACTAAGATGTTGGCCTTGTGGAAATGAGGAAACCCTTTGATGTGCGATAAAGTTCTTCAATATTTCAATGACAATGCAATGTGCAAAAATAAGAAAAGTACTAAACTGTGACTGACTACTATTCAAACCTGAAGTCTTCGCCAATTATTTTCCATTTCTTTACTTTCCTTTTCTCTGCCATCATGCTAGTTAATCTTAAAGTTCACACTAATAATCTGACATCTCTCCCAGACCAAGCTACAACCTCTAGTGTTTAAAAATGAAGTCAATGGGGAAGTGATGAAAAACTGCAGTTCCTTGAGTGTCCACTTGAGGCTGGCTCCAAAGTCCCATACACACCCCATATTCAAATGCCATTTTTCCAGCAGATAGGAACATGTTTTACAGCTTGGTTGATCTGAACAGTTAATGTCTTGATTGGCACACATTGTACACTGGATGAGTTTTTTTATCACTCAAATGTTTTATTTTTTTGTAGGATAAGAGGTATACATAATTAGGGGCGTGGCTGATCTGTCCGCAAGCAGGCGTGTCCTGAAAACTGGAAGCGACACTGTGTTAGCTCTAAGTAATCAAAGACATTCACATGAGTTGGTCATTTCCAATCGGGACAACATTGTATTAAAAATGTTTCTTTTAGTACGAGCTTCCTTTTCAGTCCTAAAGGCTGCAAAAAATATTTCAATGTTGTGCCCAATTTGTGTCTCAACTTTAACAGATGGAACAACAATATAACTGTCAGATGAACAAAGTTATGCATCCTTTGTTGTTACTCTGACAACGTGCAAATGGCCGTGTCGAACCAACATAACTGCCACTGGTCCTATCTGTATCTAACCTGGTGTTAGTTACAGATAGGACCAGCGTCTGGTTACAGCTCCTCTTACACTCATTACACTGATGGACTGCAACTCTATCTCACACACACACACACGCACACGCATACACACACACACACACACACACACACACACACACACACACACACACACACACACCATGCTGGTAATTAATTGACACAAGAGTTACGGCCCATGTAAACCCGAGGGAGTGTTATCAGGAAGCACACCAATAAAGAGTGGACACACAAACTGAATTCAGTGCACACACACACGTCTGCAATGAGCCATGATCACACACACACACACACACACACACACACACACACACACACACACACACACACACACACACACACACATAGAGAGAGAGCACATCTCATTTTTATGGTCAGCATAAATTGAATGATGACTCGTTTATGTTGGTTTCTCATCTTATCCTGCTACACTACGTCCTGCAGCTATTATAGCCATCTGTGTGTCCGTGTGTGTGTCTGTGTTTGTGTGTGTGTGTGTGTTTATGCATGTTCTGTTTATGTGGCCCAAAGTTTGTGTGTGTCACTGTGACAGTATGTAAGATATGCAAAAGTTAAAGCATGTGTGCAAATGTAAGAAAGAAAATCAAGTATGGTGAAATTCCTGTTTTTGAGTAAAGGATGACCAGGGGCAGAGAAAGATTGTTTCATGTGTGTGCTTGTCCGTGTGGGTCCGTGTGGGTGTGTGTGTGTGTGTGTGTGTGTGTGTGTGTGTGGGTGTGTGTGTATTGGCAGTGATCATTCCCCCAAAGCACATTCCACCGCAGACCACAAAATCCCTCCTTGTCCTTTCTGTAGCCCTCGTCTTATCCCTCTCTCCATCTTTCTCTCTCATCCTACCCCCAGCATTTAGACTATTTCCCTCCCTTTTCCTCTCTTTCTCTTGTTCTCCTCTCTCCCCCTGTTTTCCTGCTAGCCTAAAAGATAGAAATATATTCCTCTGGATTCAAACTCGTATTGTTTAGAGAAGAAATCAGTCAGTGCATGCATATGTACAAACAGTATCTGCAACAGTCCTCAGCTGTGAATGAATACATGAAAACAATCAAGTTTAAAGAAATAAAGTTTCAATCAACTCTTTTTCGTCAATCAGAAACAGATTTGTCACCTCAAAGCCAACTCTATTAACAAAAACAATAATTACACGTTGCAGAACGTGGGAGTTGCTCTTCTACTACTGCCTTGATCATTTTCTTGAATTATTGTGTATCTGTGGTGACGCTGGGAGAAGAGAGCCTAATGTATATGTAACAGGCTATGACGTAGAGGCTTTAAGCTGTCTTGGTTTTCGTATCAGGGAACCATCGCGTGGTTTGCAGAACAAGCCGTTTAGCGCCCTCTCGATCTGAAACCTCACCCACATTCAGTAAAGGCATCCAGCATTGTAAGACTATATGAGTTTTTTGAATGGGGATCAGCATAATAGGTCAACTTTAAGAAGGCAAGCACCTTATCAAACAAAAAAGGGTCAATTAGACATGAAGAAATGAACCTTCACAAACAAACAAAGACTTCATGGACATTTGTCTCAAAGGATTACATAGAAGTAATCACAGCCTGTTTCACCACGATGGGCTGAAGTATTCCGAAACATTTGGGGGAAACAGGTTATTTGAATTCATATAGAAGAAGGCCTAGGTTTAAAAATACCAGAATTACTTTTTTAAGACTTACTTAACCCATTACCCTTCCACATAAGCCTGAGTCCTCCTCCTTAATCTCCCTCTACAGCTGTCTACACACAGACATTTTGGCTGCTTGAACATGGCTTCCTGTTAAAAGGGAATGTGTCTGATTTGGACTGCGGGACTTTTTTTTTGTACTAGTTCATAGCTGTGTCTTTGCTATATCTGCGACTGTGATACCTCCATGCAGACACACTCACTACACAGCGGTGACACCACCAGGGGAGTGTGTTATTGTCTCCCACCGTATGGCTGTTTTAAATGGCAATTTGAAGCTCCGCTGGCTCTATAATTAGCTGTGAGCTCCCACAGGAGAGGAAAAAAACCAGCTTATCATCTCTCCTTTGTAATTACACATCCGAGTCGGGCGACAGAAACACACTTAACCAGACAGGAATTTAACCGGATGCACAGACATAGGAAAGGCGTGCACGTAACAGCATATACATGCAGGTTTATTGTTATTTACCACCTGTGCTAATGCGCTAAAGCTTCTCTAACAGTATGTCGTTCTGCCAAAGGAAGTGACTCAACAAATATGCAAAATGGTAGATGAATGACAGCCGAGCAGGGGGGAAATGGAGAGTCCAAATATATGATCACTTCTCTCCATTACGAGGCCACTCTCTCTCTCTCTCTCTCTCTCTCTCTCTCTCTCTCTCTCTCTCTCTCGCTCACTCTCTCTCTCTCTTGCTCTGTCTGTCTGATCCCAGCACGGAGGTGAGGCTCAGCAGAAGCAGAGAGACATAAAGAAGAAGACAGAATGTTAGAGGCCGAGGTCATTAATCCGACTGTCCTCTGTCTGTTTCTAAGACAAGAATGTCGGGGAGATGAGGAGAGAGAACAATGAAGCTATGTAGCATCTGTCCCAGAGAGAAGCTAGCTCAAAGATAGCCTATCAGCTGGAGACCAATAATATTTTCTTATTTTGATGCCTTGATTGATAATATGATTACTTTTTGTGTAACATCTTAAGACAGATGTGGGCTGGGTTTTAATGGTGGAAATGAAGTTTGAAATGAACAGTTTCAGACAGTCGGGGTCCATAGAAAGGATACTGGTGCATTGTGGGAAATATAGGATGCATTGTTAAGTTTTATCAGTGTTATAAATTATCTTTGCTGCTCTGTTTTGGATCATTTTTTAAATTATTTATAACATGTGATTCTTGCTAACGTTAAGGAAGAATTGCAAAACTGCCTCGACTAAGCTCAGCTGCCATCACGTCTTTGTACATTCATATGAATTCTGTGTCGGCGTAATATTGGTGTCAGTGGATTCACATTGCTTTTTGGTGTTGTGGAAGCACGGCACAGCGCGAGTTCCACATACACACACAGTCAGACATGCACACACACAGCGCTGTGCTCCCCTGCTGAAACCGTCTCGCCTCTGTTACTATAGCTCTGAAGACGGTACTGGGAGGGGATCACCTTGTCCCCCAATAACATTCAGATTGAAGGCGTAACGTCACAGGGATGTATATCACGGCTTGAAACGGCAGCCTGAAAAGGGCTAGACTAAAACTAGCTTCATTTTGCATCCTTCTTTACATTACTTTTGACTTTTTGATTTGCTTTTCTGTGTTGTACCATCACTTAATTAACACACAGGAGTCAAACCAATACTAACTAAACAATTAACCGCTGACAGAAACGTGCACATCGTTCACTTATTCACTACTATAACTTTGTGTTGATGTGTATAGATTCATACTTGTGTGTGAGAGTGTTCTAAGTAGCGAAGGCACATTCAGTGTGTGTACAGCTGCGATAAGCTCGTGGCCTTTGAAGCAAGGCTGTCCGAGTAGTGTCACTCTCATCGCTCTCCCTCTCCGTCTCTGCATCCCAATTTAATCGCTGTGGCAACAGGCCAGAGGAGGAGAGATGAAAGAGAGAGAGAGAGAGAGAGACCTTTATCATTTGTTCAGTGGACGTTCGCCCTGTGACCGCACCATGACATTGTTTTCTTTGTTCAGCTCATTCGGTGCCACAGTTGATAATTTATACGCACTGCTCCTTTAATAATGAGGCATTGCGTTGTAGAGGTGGGGCTGGCTCTTGTTTTTAAGAACACACACACTTAAAATGCTCAGTCAACATTGAGGTCTTGACCGCTCTCTGTCAAAGGCAACACACACACACACACACACACACTGAAGGAGTGGCAGTGATGAAGTATTCTTTTTCCTGCTGCTCCACTCAGGTTGATGCGAACCAACAGGATCGTGCTTGGGTGTGTGTTTGGGTGCGTTCATACAGACATAGTTTGTGTGTAACATCCATGGAATTTTATCCTTGAGTTTCTTTTCTTTTAAATCCACACTCCTCTGTTTACCTTGAAGACAGCAACACAGCGGTCCTCAAGGCCCACACCTTTCTGCTCTTGACAAATTGAGCTAGTTTAGTAGTAGTTTCTCTTCTCACTGCAGGGCAAACACACACACACACAAATACACACACACACACACACGTTACACTCACACCTACACACACTGCTAGGCTGCGCTTTACACAAGTGTGATCTGCTTGGCTGCTCATGTGTGTCAGCTGAGCTGGTACATCAAGGGAAAAAATGCAAAAGAGAGAGAGTGTGACAAGTTGATGAGAGAGCAGGGCGAGAGAGGGACAGATGGAAAGATGGCGAGAGGGAGAGAGAGAGGGTAAAACAAAAGAGGAAATGCAATTGTTTCCAAAGCTCTGAGGAGCGAGTAAGATGTGGTGGTGCCAAATCAGATACAGCGAGGAAAGTGAAACGCTGTGTAGATGCAAATATACTCACACACACACAATCATACAAACACACACACACACTTCATCGATAGAGCCAGAGAGATGAAGATTTGTCCTCACTTGTCGTCATCTCACAGCTGTCAAGATAAAAGTATTACGGTGGCAGGGTGGAAACAATAGCTCAGGGCCAGCAGTTATATTTGGGTGCAGAAATGCGTCCTCTGTACTTGTCGTTCTCTGTCTATTGACCCAAACTCTCCTGTTTCCATTTGAAATACCCAGCCTCACACGCTGCACAGAGCATCTGCAGACAGGTAGAAACTAGGGCTGCACAATAAATTACAATAGCATCATTATCGCAATTTAGTGGATGAAAAGTTGCTAACATACTGTAAGTATTATGTAAAAAAAGAGCAGCAGAAAGACATACAAATGCAGTTATAGATACTATGCACTCTTTGATATTAGTTCAATCAGTAAATGAACAAAGTGTTTTAGGACCAAACAGTTCTGGGGACTTTAGGAAGAGGAACTATCCGGTGGGGCGTTCCCTGCGAACTACACACCAGGCTGACTTTTTTTTCTGTCTGCATTCGCTCCGGTGCTGGGAGAGTGCCTACTCTGCAGCAGGAGCTTAAAAGGTTCCTCTAAACGGGTTTCTAGGAACTTCAATAGTTCATAGTTCCTGCGGTGCAGAATCAATAAAAAAAGGGTTCTAATAGTTCATAGAATAATAAAACAGTTCCTGTAGTGCGAAAAACCCCTAAAGGCTTTTAAAATCCAGTACTCAATCCTACATTGACATGTGCCTGTTTGTTCTGTACATGGGCCCAGATTGGGCAATGCACAACTAAAACCAAATGAAATTATTTTCAGAGCAGACCTGGAGTTGTGCGGTCATAGTGTCTTTAGAGCATGGAGTAAGGAGTTTGCTTTGTTGTCATAGAGATGAGTCATCAGCATGACATCTGAGGCTTTTCATTTCTCCACAATTTTTCCCCGACATCTATGTTGGCTTCAAATAAAAAAGATACACTTTTTTTGTCGACTTTAAAAAGAGTAGTTTGACTAAATAATCCTAAACAACTTACTAGATAATAATTAGCATCGTGAGAGCCACTGATTAGCTGCCAGCTATGAACTTATCTATACTTGTTTCTTTCTGACACAGCGTCTGAAAGTAATGATCAGATCCGACATGCACGAGACAGGAAGAAACCAAACAAGAGAGGTCATTCACACTGTATTCAATTCATCACTCAAAACGTGTCAGTAATTCATCATTTGGCTCAGCTCTGCATGTTGCTCATCGTCACTTCTTTGAAAATGTCATCATTACTCATCTCTCATTAGTTTTACTAATTACTCATCTTCAGCATGTGTTAAAATAACTCAAACGTGGTTTCAAAACAACCATAAGAGCTTTGACTGTCCATCTCCTTTGATCGAATTCTTTTTCCCCCTCGGAATAGTTGGAAGTGTGCATAGATCGTACCTTCCTTTGTCATTATTTGTTCAGAAGAAAGGAGACTACAAACATGATGATGATTTAGCAAAGTCACGTGAATATCTTTTTCAACATATATTAAACAAAACTGTCCGAAAACTTACAGTGTTTCAAAGCATTTCATGATTTTACAAAGTTAAGGTTACATGCAGATGTCGGCATGCCATTTCCCAGCTGATCCTAAGTTTCAAACCAGCGACCACATGAGTCAACGACATTCTGAGTGAGAGCGCATGCCATTAACTTAACATCGTCCTCCGCCTGCAGGGGCTGCCTGAGGGAAGAAAGTGTAGCTGCTGTTTTAGCACACAGCCAGACCTAGTTATGTCAGGAGTTTTCTCAGGGGTGGCACGGCACAGTGGGACCGACAGAGAGGAGGGAAGAGGATCCACGAAGAAGAAAACCTGCAGGAAATGTAATCTCATCTCATCTGCCACCGGAGAAAGATGACTCCACTGGATCTCGTTGCCAATCATCTCCAAATAATGATTAAATAAGTTGTCATTGCATTATTCCGCCGTGTTTGACAATGACACTTGTTACTGAAATATGTGGGACAGCATTGAATTAACTGCTCTTTAATGGCTCCCCATTGGCAGAGTTTTCCACTTGCTTTAAATGATATAAGACGCCGGCTAAATGACTGAAGATGACAGGCAGTTTGTGGTGCAAGGACAGAGGCAGAGAGATGGATATGCACTGGATGAAAGGGAGAAGAAAGGGAGAGTGAATGTAGAGATGAGTTGGTTAACAAGAGGAGGAGAGGATGTGAGAGTAGAGGGAGGGGGGGTGAGAGAGACGAAGAGTGAAGAAGCAAAGAGAACGATGCACGTGATGGTTGGAGGGACTGGTTACAGCTTGTGGTTATGATCTGAGCAGGCAGGGGAGGCGAGCTGGGTGTGTGTGTGTGTGTGTGTGTGTGTGTGTGTGTGTGTGTGTGTGTGTGTGTGAGTGCTGGGACAAGGCCTGTGAGAGCTGCATTGAAGGGAAATTCAAGTCCATCACACTTGTGAATGATTAAAGAGGCCTTACACCCGCAAACACACACACACACAGACACATGAGCACACAAGTGCAGCACGGCTGACAGCAGAAAAAGTACTGCACCCTGTCTTACTATCTGACAAGAAGGGAACAGATGCAGCTCTGGTTGTGTGTGTGTGTGTTTGTGTGAGTGTTATCTGCGTGCTCCTGACTTGAATAGAAAGAGACGCCCTCTGTTAGTGTCTTCTGGTTATAAAGTGTCATTTTATAGCACATATTCCCCAGCAGGGATGTAAGTCAAAAGGATGCAGTGACATTCTGACACTCCCCGAGCCCTGCAGCTTCAACGAGAGCTCCTAACAGTGCTAATAGTGCTAATCAAGCAGGGCAGGGGTCTGGGGGAGAGATGTAACATCAGTATTCTATTCTGTTGTCAAGTTTTACCTTCGAGGATTGTTAGTGTGAGAGTTACTAATTGCTCGTACTGATTTAGCCGCCCCTGTCACAGTCTGGCAAGTTGAGGCAGCTTAAAAGAAGCGCTATAGAGAGACTAAAGTGTCAACTGCTCCAAAAACTTTTTCCACTACTTGAGTCTTCATTTTTTACAGCTTTGGACATTTTCCCTACGCCTTATATAAGCATTACAACGACTAAGTTAATATATGAGTTCTTCGAAGGCGACAGTAATTAACATTTGTTCGAGTTTGGAGGAAAAGGAAGGTGAAACACGAGATTACGCAAACTGTTTCCTATCCACATGTCAAGGGTCAACTTGACTGAGTGTTGAAGTTTTGTTTTGTTTAAGACCCGTCTGGTTGTCTTATTACTTGTCCTTGTTTGACTTGAGCCTAGCGTACACTATACAATCATCGAGGTGGAAAGTCAGCTCACACTGTAAGACTGAAAAGAAGGAGTAAGGGGCGCCGGTTAAGCCCAGTGGTTAATTTATGCATCCAAAGATCCAAGGCTTTAGCAGCCCTGGGTTTGACCCCCCTTTGACTCTCTCATCCCTGAATCTGACTCTATCCACTGTCCTGACCTCTCGTTTAAGGCACAAAAATCCCCTCGAAATAATTTCAGTAACAAAAGTAATAAAATAAACATTTGAAGTTGAAGTTGTATTTAAAATGAACATTGGTTTGAGTCATTTGAAACCTTGTGGGGAGCTTTTTCCAAAGTCAGGAAGACTGAGAATCCTCTTTATGTGTTTCTAAGTTCTGCTTTCAGGAACTCTAATCAACTTCAGAGCACTTTATCTGACCCTAGCACCAAGCAGTCAGTGAACAAAGCAGCTCTGCTACGTGAATAATGATTCAAGGAAGAAGCAATAAATAGTTTCTAATATAAGAGTTGTGTTCGCACACAGAGAACACTTCCAAAAAGTCTGACCTAAGCAGTCACAGTTTGTACCGTACATTCCCCTGACCACACCTTGGTAGTGTTTTTATTTTTTTATCACAGCCAACTATTGTTAGCTGTTAGGGATACAGCTTCATAGTGGCATTCTGTCACCGGCCAGCTGTCTGCCTGTCACTCTTTGTGTGTGTGTGTGCGTACGTTTGTGTGTGTGTGTGGCGCGCATATGTGTGTGTCACCTGGGGCCGGCCTCCTGTTGTGAGAGCAGCGGTGCGACAAAAGAACGATGATTAATTTCACTCAGAGTAACCTGTCTCGCTGATATGGCTCCACCGTCTCTTATATGTGTGTGTGAGCGAGAGAGCTGTAGACTGTGCAGTCAGCAGGTGTGCTGTGATACTTTGAATGCCCTCCAGTCAGGGTCACACACACACACACACACACACACACACACACACACACACACACACACTGAGATCAGTACCTTATAAATCCAGTACCACAAACTCACATGGACATCATTCACTCTCTCTTTCTCTCTTTAAGCACATTCTCTCTCTTCCAACTCGTCAAATACGGCAGCTTGGTCTGTGCCCTACACTTCAAGAACATGAAGATCTATTAGATTCCCATCTTGGCCATTGTGGACATTCTCTAGCTTACCGTCCGTTTTGATGCACAGTTGAAGTCAGGCGATACAGTATGAGGAGGGAAAAAGAGGTGGTGGCGATGGATTAGTCCAGGACTTCTATCCTGAATACTGGATTTATTCATTCCAGTGTGAAACCGTATTAACTTCTTTAAGAAAGTCTGACTCAGAAAAAAAAGTACTGTCCACCCCCAGTGTGTCCCACACATAGCTGATACCCGGGCTGAAGTGCATTTGCGGACCTTTTCTTCAGTATACAATCGCCATTGTGCATGCAAGACATTGAAGGAGAGAATTCAGCTTGCATGTTACAAATAACGCTTCTCATGCCGTCGTGATATTTTTTGGAGACTGCTCACTGCGGATGTTTTTCTACAGTCTTAGTTTAGGATGAAGTTCTGGATGATTGTTGGGACGCCTCCACACACGTTGGTACCCTGACGTGATTATGAAATATTGGGTGGAAATTTGCAAAATGCGGTTAATTTTATTTGAGCGTCTTTAACATACTGCTGATGAATACTGTGAAAAGAGCAAAAACAGTTTAAAAAATGAGGCTACTGAATGAGGAAACAAGCTGCTGTGTGTGAGAGAAGAGAGGTACAGGTGTGTGTGTGTAGATAGGAGGAATATGGGAGCAGATTGAAGTTGTCTGACACACTGAAATAAAGCACAGTTAATGTAAACACACCTATTGTTAATATGTAACCTACGCTAATATAAATAGGGTCCTTCATCTCTCATCTGGATCCTCATTGTTGAAACGTGTGACTAGTTGCATGTGTAAAATTGACTCACTTTTTTTTTTTGTAAACAATAATATAAGACTCAAGTTCCTTTTAAAAGCTGCACCCTGCTGTAAGAGTTGTTAGCACTGTGTGGGTTTTTGTAAGTGTGTCTGTGAGTGTGTGCTACAACCTCCTCTCAACAGATGAGCCCGAAATCAATTTCATTAGGGATCACGAATACAAAGAGGACTCACACACACACACACACACACACACACACACACACCACCTCAGATTTCATTAAGGAAGTAACCCCCCCACCCCGTCTGCTCCATCATCAAAGAGCTACTTGAACGTTTAGGACCCTGGTCCGTTACTCGTCCTCACCGGTCATTTGTAACATTGGTTTCACTGAGAAACTCGAACAAGGTTAACAATCTCTTCCTATATATCTTTACCTCTTTTTTTCCTCTTTATATGCTTCCTCTTTTCCCTTCATCTTCCCTCCCTTTGTCCGGCGGCGTAATTAACTAGATGTTTAACAGCTGAGGTTAGACAGGGCACTGCTGTGTCTGGACACACATGCTGACGCAGACACACACACACACACACACACACACACACACACACACACACACACACACACACACACACGCACACACGCAGAAGGAGAATGAGGCCTGTGTTTGCGAGGAGGGGAAAAGGACAAGGGGGAGTGTAAGAGAGGAGAAAGGGGGGAAAGTGGGACAGAAAGAGAAATCTCCAGAGGGAAGAGGACAGAAGGTAAAAAAAGAGATACTGTGTGAAGAGGAGATATGGGGGATTAAAGGAAGTAGAGAAGTCTTGTGAGGAATTAAGGAGATGGTAAAGAGAAGTTGGGGAGTGTGAGAAGACGGCAGAAAAGTGAGGAAAAGTATAGAAAATAAAACTCAATTGGATGTTGATTTAAATTCCTATAAAAGGAAGCAGTGGAAACATGAAGGGGGGGAAATAAGGAAGAGGAAAGGAAGTGAAACAATGCCACCAGAAGAAAGCCGATCAAAGTTTGAAGGAAAACAATGACTCGGATAAAAGAAAGAATGACGAGTTCACAGCCTGATGTTGTGTTTTTCACTCTGTGCACCTGAACCAAAGGTGTGACCGGAGTTTGAACCCAGCGTGGCATTAATCACTGCACTCAAGCCAAACCTCATTACTTCCCTTTGTTCACTTTTATTACCTTGTCCTCCTCGACACACTCTTGCACACTCACACACACCAAGCGTCTATCTTTCTCTTTACTACACCTCCCACCTCGTCAGTCTCCACCATCATTATCAACGTTAATTTCATCTCGAAAACCAACTTAAATCCAATGATGCATCTCCAGTTTGCTGCTTTTTCTTAAAATGTAAACTGAGTGTTTATTGGTGCAGCTTCGTGACGTTTATAGGTCTTTATACACTAATGCCAAATGTCTCTATATTCTTAAAAATTCGAGGTCAAATGAATGACAGATTACTTTTTTTGCAGACTTATTACGGTACCTCTGGCTGTCTGATGACATTCCTTGCACTTCTAATAATCTCTGCTGTTACTAACATGCATGTAGAGACGATAAGTGGTGCCATCAGCCAGCAGTAGTTGGTCCACGAGGAAGGGTAGGACAAAGGATTTAATTTTTTCTGGTCTCTTAAGTTTTGTGCAAATGGCCGAAGAAAAAATGAAACAAAATATGAAATATGAAACTTCATACTTGTACTGCACACTCCATCCATTCATCTTTTATCTTTACCGCTTTGCCTGTTTGGGGTCGCTGTAGGTCACACTGTACCTGAACATTCTTTGTCATCCATTTTGTTTAGTTCAGAAACTTGTGTGTGTTCTTAGGTTTGCATTTTTCTCTACACTTTTAGAGCTCGGTTTGTCCGTGTAAGGGTTATAGTGTCCTTGGTTATATCATCGCTGGTTTGGTAATGAGCCTAATCCCAGGGGGACAGAGGAGACGGAGAGGTCCGAGGGACGGACCCAAGGGACACAAAAGAAGGGGGGAACAAGAGGGGATGTTACTCCAAAGTTAACGCTCCGGCTGCAGACTCATTAAGAAAGTCACCTTAAACTTTCTCTCTGATCTTCACTTTCTCCACAGTTTGTTAACGTAAAGTTGCGTAACTCAAGGTGGCCCTGAGAGAGGGGACTTCAACTGAAAGGTCAAAGACATGATGCATGTCTTATTTCACTGTCCTTATTCAAGACATGCAGCCTGTTCCTGCTTCCGCAATGTATATCACCATGATGAAGAGCTTTAGCTGAATGCCTGGAATGTAAATGAGGGCTATAGTAATAGCATAGAGTGCAGCACACCTGCTCTGCACGATAGCTCAACTTCTGTTTAAGTGACTGCAGTGATATGTCAATTTATCCTCCGTATACTCCACGTAAACATTGTGTTTTGAGGCTAATTGATTGGTGGATAATTTGAATGCAAATAGCAGCAATTAATGTTCACTGCTCTCTTAGGATAGTAGCACTGCTGAGCACGTAAAAAAAAGTGCCTGATTGTCTGGCTCTGAAGACGTAAACTAATCAGGAAAGGAAGAAAAAACAGTCTCTTTTAATGACTCCTAAGCTGTCAGTAACATCAAAGCGGAAACTTTTATGGGTTTTTCAGGTCTAATAATCATCCTGGGAGCAGTTATAAAAGCATATTTAATAAGCGCCTTTTAAAACAGGCAGACACTGCTTTTGTAGCAGAGTCTCTTTCATCTTATAGCCCGGGCTCTCTGTTAATAAGTTCCACAAAGTGAGAAACTGGACAAATGGAAGCATAAAAAGGACCCAGATGCCCCATGTGTCGCCCCCTTTTTTCACTTTTACGGCTTTGAATTTACTGAGCAAAGACTACAGAGAGAAGAGGTGGGATTTATGAAGCTGCTTCCTGCAGGTATTCCAGCTAGCTAAACATATGACATATACTTTTAACTCTCATAATAAAATGCTTTTTGCATTGGTCGGTTTTAGCGTAATTCATGGTATTTAACCAATGTCCTTTAAATTCCTATTCTCACTCCTAAATTGTCAAATACAGCAGCCGGGTCAGTGGCCCTATGCTTTTAAATATAACACTACCTCTCTAGCATCATTGCTGCATGGACGCTGTTCTCCAGCTGGTTGTTTGATTTGGAGTTGAACTTGGGTCATGTAGTGTATAAAGCTGGAATGTCCACTTGGGTAGCTGTTGTGTGGTGATGATGGATCAAACAAAAAGAAGACTTTAGTCCAGGATAATGACGTTCAATGCCTCTGTGAAACCATTACTAAATGCTTTTAACGATTTATTTTTGGGCTTTTTGTGCCTTTATTGTAGAGACAGGACAGTGGATAGAGATGGAAATCAGGGAGAGAGAGTGGGGATTGACATGCGGGAAAGGAGCCACAGGTTGGATTCGAACCTGGGGAGACCACGTTGAGGACTATAGCCTCCATATATGGGACGCGCGCATTAACCACTGCGCCACCAGCGCCCCGCCATTACTAAATGCTGACCTCCTTTAAGAAGTTAACTACTTCTCAAGTTAAGGTGCATTACTTAACACGTCACATACAGTGTGTTTCTTCTCAAAACGTTAATAACTGCATAACAAGAATATACTGTATGAGCTATAGTCCTGACTTGAACAAAAAAAGATGTTTTTCCATAATTAGACGAGACATTTGTTGCTGAATAAACACGACAATACTGTGACTGGTTCCTCACATGAGTGTGCTTTTAATTGTTGAAAATCCAAAAGTAATAAAATGGGAAACCCTTGCTGGCAAAATGTATTTTCAAAAAGGTTACCAGATGTTGCATGGTTATTACTAGAGCTTGTATTGTAATTACTAACTACCCCTCTAGCATCATTGCAGGACGCTGTTCTCCAGCCCACGGTTCAATACCTACCTCGGTTTTTTGGTCACGGCTTTCAGTTCGATTCTGATGGCCCGTGCTTTTGGAGTGTTTCGTTGTTGTTGTTTTTAGGGAGGGCGGGGGTGTATAGTGTGTTTATTTCAAAACTGCATAACAACCTTAAATGAACAATAGTCCTGACTTGAACAAAAAACAAACCTTATTTTCCATAATTAGACGAACAGACACAACAGACTGTTTCCTCACATGAATGTGTTTTTAATTGTTGAAAATCCAAAAGTCATGAATCACAGAGTCACAGATGTTGCATGTTTATTATTAGAGCTTGGAAAAAGTCAGCAAACACACGCTGATCACTTATTCAGGTGCTGAGATGTAAACAAACAAACACTGGATATGATGCACAAAAGACTCACAACACTATGGCTCTCAAAGGTATTTATTTGTTATATGCGTAAAACACGCTCAAAATGTTTTGTTCTTTTATGCATATAGAAAATAAATAAGTACAGTATATACTTGGGAGCTATAGTGTTGCGAGTCTTCAGTCATTTTTGGCACACAGAGCCCTGAACATACTGTACCATACTGACGCTGGAGATCTACAAGAGATTGTCATAGTTTGAATTGTTTTTCTGTGGAGCGACTTCCAATATTTGGCGAGTTTGAAGTGAGACGTGTTGGCTCTATATTTAGCGTGTTTGTTCTGTTCCACAGTGTAGAGTCAAAGTCAAATACATGAAAAGGAAATTTAATGGAGGGTTAATCAAAGTTTGTCCTCCTTAAGTGCCGCAACTTCCTCAGCCAGAAGTCTGTTTGGATACGCTAACTTGGAGAGTGCAGAGGTCGCAGAAGGAGAGCAGAGACCTGCAGGCGGGTAGACTAGATGAGAATCGACAGTCACCTGCTCCGGTCTGCGGTCCCCTCTGTGCCGGCTGACCTGAATCCCACTCCAACTGCCCTCTGCCCCGAGCTGTAGGGCACAACACGCTCCCCGCTCTTATTCCCCCTCCTTATTCTCTGCTACAGTCCTTCACTTATCACAAGTGATACGGAGGCCCAGGGCATGTAGTAGTTTTAAATTGGCCATATAAAGTGTTTTTTTCTTTGAGAGTATGTGTGTGTATATAAGTGTATGTGTGAGTCTGAGCTGGCCTGTACCACTGTTGACAGAGAGAGCGAAATCATTAGAGCCAGAAAAACAAGGGGACAAAAGGTCATACTTACATCGATAAAAAGTTTTATGCTGTGTTCGTGTGGGAGTAACAAAAGGTTCTGCTAAAACAAATGACCTCTGGTCAGTAAGAGCTGGGATGCATCTCCTAAACACACACAGAAACACACTTTTCTGGAAACCGTTTTCGACCTGAGCAGAGATGTCTAGATGCAGTAAACTCTACCAACCAAAGGAACGTAGTATTAACCTTGTTTATGTTGTCCGTCTGCCCCCATATTTAACATTTGGTGTATAATCCTGGTTTTATGCACATAAATGTCCCTTTGAATAACTCCTCAAAGCTTAATTGGAAGAGCACTTGACTTGTAACCAAAGCAGCTTCCTTCACTTTAAGAAGAAAAGCACATACAGTGATGGCAGCCAGTCTGTTAATGAACGTTCTGATAAAGGAAACTCTGGCAGTGATTTGGCAGATGATAACCGCAGACTGTAGAGACTGAGGCAGAAGAAACAGAGTTGACAGAGGCAGTTGAGGCGACAGGAAAAAAAACAGAAAAAGTTTTAGCAGCCTAAACTGCGGTGATGGATGAGCACATGGAGGTCTGGAAATTAGAAAGAGAAGGATCCAGACAATACAAGAAATAGAGAGGGAAGGGGAAGATTTCCTGGCTGGCTGCAGTTCTCTTGAAAAAAGTGCGTAGGCTTTAGCTTTACTCTACTCGCACTAGCCAGTTAGCCCGTCTCTGTATTGTTTGATACAATGGCAGAGGCTAAGAGGGGGAAGAAGAAAGTTATGGTTGAGCAAATAGGAGAAGAAGAGAGAGTGACCAAAAAAGAGAAGATTGTACATCCCTGCAGATATTATTCAGAGCAGATTATGACGAAACGTTTGGCTTTATCCTTATCGTGTCGTCGTTGTCTCATGTTAAGCAGCTTTACCAGGTGCAGAAAGTCTTCTAACCCAAGTTATGTCTCAGGCTTGTTTATCCATCTTACACCAAAAGTTGTCTCTACAACAGGTTGTAGATGCTAGCAGAGTCATATTTGCACGAATCTTAGTAATATTACTGTCCTGTGTAGAGGTGGGAAAAAACTGATTTATGTGAAAATCAAGATTGTAATCTTCTGAGATTTGAAATCGATTCATAACTTCCAAAAATCGATTTTGTTCGGCTAATCAGTCACTCCCTGCTAAGTGCTAATGCTAGCTCTGTAACTCAGCAGAACGCCAAACGGAGCAGCAAGAAATTCAGCCAGTCTCACAGATGACTGGAGTAGATCCTGGAGTATGGACTAATTCAAAAATAGACTTTGAATCACGAGTGTTTTTGAATCGAAAGTAGATTCATCGAATCATGGCCCCAAGAATCGAAATCGAATTGTGAGACACCCAAAGATTCCCAGCCCTAGTCCCTTGTCAGTCGGTCTCTGGTTTCCACACCACCAATCTGCCTGTCAACAAATGCATGTGTATTTGTTTATTTGTTAGGATCCCCATTAGCTGTACCCGAGAGCTCAGCTATTCTTCCTGGGGTCCACATTGTTGTCTGTGACGGGAAGCCATGACGGCAATTTGTGTTTTACAACCGTGCAGTTTCACTCAGAGACCTTCAGAGGGCGCCAAAGTGCACCAAACTAAATGTCCTACATAATGTTGCTTTAAAACCTTGTGTACAGTTCTTATTATATTCTGTCTTTATTAATTCAGGACTTTCATGAAAAAAAAAGTCTAACTCTTTTTTCAGGATTCTTCGCTTGCTAGAAAGAGGTGCCAGTGGAAACAAACAGCTGCACAGTTTCATTGGAGACAAAACTCCCAGAAGATGATAATATGTGGATTATTTTCTCTTGTTGTCGAGTTACTACCAAACATTAGATGATTACTAACCAAGCTCTTCCTTTGTCTTCTTTTCTTTCCTGCTCTAGATCCTGGTGAACTCTGTCAATCAGCCCGCCTTGTTGTATGAGAACGTGGTGGTGAGCAACGGGAGTCCCATCCTCAGAGATATGCTCTTCAGCCCAGACCATCAGTACTTATACGCTCTCACAGATAAACAGGTAAAGACACTCACTAATGATCCACAGCCGGGCTAGCTGTGCGGCTCATAATGCAGCTGACAGATGTTGTTGATGACCCTGAGAGATGATGGAGAAATATCAATAGTCATTTATCAGTCTGGTGGTTTTAGAGACAACCCTGTGATACATTACAGCCTACGGCATACTTAATATGCATGCAAACTTTACCTGTTGTAATTGTACGTTTTCAGCTGTTTAAACACTCAGATGCCTTCACACCCTGTCACTCCCAATTTGATATCGCTTGCTGAGTATTCACAAAAACATACTTCATACTGACAAGAGACGGAGTTTCAAAATCAGAGGCTAAAAAAAGAAAATGGTGAAGTAACACTTTGAGAGAAAAGACAAAGGCTATAAAAAAAACATGCTCTGCAGGAGCGAGCAATCACGATAATTACATACATACATTACCACATACAGTGTGTGAACTTTGCAATTCAAGCAGTAAAACACAAGCGTGCACAGACACACACACACACACACACACACACACACACACACAAACAGACATAAGTGCTAATTAATATCATTATTATTTAAAACGTGTCATATATAAAGCCTCCTTACCGCTCACACAGTCGTGAAACTCGATACATGCAACCTTTGAATATTAATTGCTGTGAAGAAGATTTATTTTTAGCACCAAGTTTAGGAGATGGTTGAAACTTTAAGAATTGCATGCTGTTGGAAACAGCCGTTTCCGCTGACGTGACAAACTTGAATGTTGTTAACAATAACGTCGCTGCCTTCTGAGGTACGTGAAACCAGAAAGTCCAATTTGGCCTAAGATAGCTTGTCACATTTAGCTGTGCTGCTTACTTCCATCCATCCATTTTCTTCCGCTTATCCAAGGTCGGGTCGCGGTAGCAGCAGGTGTAGTAAGTCAACCCCGACTTCCCTTTCCTCTTAGCAACATTTTCTAGCTCCTCCTGGGGGATTCTGATGCGTTCTCACGCTAGACGGGATATATAATATAATCCCTCCAGCGTACTCTGGGTCTACTCCGGGGTCTGCTCCCAGTTGGGCGTGCCCTGACAACCTCCAAAGGGAGGCGTCCAGGAGGCATTCTAATCAGATGCCCCCAAAAAATGTTTATTAAATCTCTTCTGCTCACCGAATTACAATATCAACAAATGAAGGGAGAGGAACACACCGGCAAACAGAAGACAAAGTGCAGCAGTTTAATTACGTTCACAGAGATGGACTATTCGCGTTCATACTCGCACCGCCCCACTCCTTCGATGTTTTGAGTTGAGCTGTCAAAAAACGTTGATTTTGATAAATTAATCACCGAACAAACAACACATTAAAAAAACATACAGATATGAGCGCTGGTGGCTGTTGTCCTTGAAGCGTGCAGCCCGAGTTCAAATCCAGCCTGGGGCTCCTTTCTCGCATGTCATTCCCCACTCTCTCTCTCTCTCTAATTTCGGCCTCTATCCACTGTCCTATCTCTCAAATAAAGGCATAACCCCCCCGAATAATCACACTCTGATGCCATACGTCACTGTTAAGCAGATGTGAAAAGGACAGTATCCGCAATCGTTTAATAAGTCTGCCCCGATCCCCCCACAAATGATGTGAGGACCGTCCACACACACACACGTTCTGAAGAGAATCAAAAAGCGAACACAAGCTTACATACAGATGTGTTCAGTTATGATCAATCTCTGAATGCACTGATTGAGGGGGAACCTTCTCTCTGCCCACATCTGATGTCATTCAGAACAACTTTCTTTTGGATCGTTTCTTTACTGAATGTTATCATCAACATCCTCCTCCAAACACGACTCACGTGCTGTCGAAACTGAACCATGAGGGGGAAAATCTAACTCTACATTTTTAAATATGACACGATACATTACGTATAGTTTGACACCAACATAATTAAGTTAGTTTGACTCTTTGACTTCTCATTTTCCATTAACCTCATCTGCAGAGCGATGAGCGATCAGTCCCGGCATGCAGCTGTTGTTATCTTGACTTGACTTTATTTATGTGGGATTAATGCTCGACTCTGCAGAGTTCAGTCACATCCTCTCGTCCTTCGTTTACCTGCTCTCTTATCTCATAACACTTAATGACTGCTGTGTGATAACCTTCAACAAGACTTCCCCGCCATGTAGACATTAACTGCCATGTGAGCGCTGTGTAATTTACCAGCAATTACACTTAATTGTCTTCCACGTGTCTGAATGAGCGCAGAGAGGAAGTGGAGTGTAATTGATACCAATGAACAGCGTCGATGCGACGGGGGGAAATAATAACTGTCGATCATGGAAAGTGGTCCAGGACGCTTTAATGTACCAGTTACTTTAAAAACATTATTATTAAAAAGTTATTGATTTAACTGATTTAACATATGCACTCCTGAAAGTTTCTAGAGAATTTCAGGAGGACTGCCCCTTAAATCCTCCTGATCTCATTGTTCACATGCACCTCACAGCGCCGGATTATCCCGGTCGATCAGGGCGGGGAGCGGAGAGTCTCCTGAGGCAAAACATGATGTAAAAAGATTGACCCGGAAGTGGCAGACGAAGCAACAGAGTCAGCTATATGACGCTATAATGTGAATATTTGCCTTTATATCAATGCTACGTGTCGTTCGACAGAATCATGTCAACCAAAGAGTGGAGAAGGAGATACTAGAGAACAGAAAACATAATCAAGCAGTTTAATTACGTGCACTGAGATCATAGTGGTTGCGTGCATACAGTCCATGGTTTTGCAGGTATCGCAGGGAATAAATGTCACCTACCCCTCCCACTCGCTTCAGGTAAATTCTCCAGATTGTATCCTGCTGTGTTTTCACATCAGCTTTTTCCGGAGTTTTGTGAAAGGGCTATTATTACTATTATGAAAGGACTTGTCCTCTAAAACCTGGAGAAACACGTAACTTTTTTTTTAATCTTGCTCGTAGTGGTTCAAGTTTTGCCAAGTTTCAGCAAACTGCAATACATTTTGCAGAGCGAGTTAACACAAGCAAACCAGACAACAATCACAGTTTACCTCAGTATCTCTAAGCTTCCTCCGTTAATGGTAAAGACGTACAGTTCACGTCAACATTCACCTTTTCACACACATTCAAACACTGATGTCAGAGACTGTTTTACAAAGTGGCAGGCTGCCCATCAGGAACTACTCTAACACACCTACATATTTGGTCCAGTCTTGCCCAAGGACACTTTGACACGAAGACTGCAGCAGCCGAGGATCAAATCGCCAATCTACCAATCAGCTCAGCTATGAAGGGTTCTTTCCACCTAGCTGATTCCAGGCATAATGCTAATAAGCTAAGCTTGAGCTTGTTCCTCTTGATGGAAAATATAAGAGTGGTCTGCTCATAAAGCTTAGAAAGAAGAAGAATAACCACATATTGTAACATTTCTATTCATTTAAAATGTATTATTCTTTGAAGTATAAATGTAATCCTTTAAAACTGAATCACTCAGTGTAAATGAAAGGGAATGACCATCTCTTTGTGCAGCCGTGATGGCCTTTCACTCTCCGAGCTTCAGCAGTGGACAAATTCACAGTCCAGTCAGAGAGTGAAACTGAAAAATAGAGAAGAAGAGAGGTGGTGAGAGCTGAAGAGGTGGGAAAATATAATTGGTTTGCAGGATATGGTCTGTGCCTCTCTCTGACTCTTCCTCCCTCATCTTTTTTTTACATTCTCGGGGCTTCGCTCTCCACGTCTCTCTCAGATGGAGTGGGTTTGTGGAGTAACTGTTCTCCCAGTAGCAGCTTCAGACAGCATAGAATAGAGCAAGGAGTCTTCCTCTGCCTCCGAATGATAACTTGTGCTCCAGACAGCACAGAAACCAGAGTGTGTGTGGAGCCTCCCCGGCCTGCCGATGAGGAGCGTCTTCCTAGCCCGAGGCTCTCTGGACATGAGATAATGCGTTGTGGTTTTAAGGTCGCTGGCCAAGTCGAAGGGTGTATTAATGTGAGCTCCTTTCAGGCCAAAAAACAAGTTTCTCAAATAAAAACATGTAGCTTCTGTCTGAGGACTTGTTGAATAACATCTACAGATTCAGTCTAATTAGGACTTAAAGGCAATGATCAGAAAAGGAACATCTGACCAGTTCTCTGGAAAGGATTTTCTGCTTCAAAATTGACTGCAAGGAAGGAAGTAGGAGATCTATTAAACTCACTTTCACCTTTAATGATGTCAGTCTGGGACACCTACTGAGTGGCATTGCGAGATCTGTAGCTCAAAAACCTCTTAATCCAAGTGATACCGGCGTCAGTAAAGTCCCTCATTTCATCCTCTCCCTGAAACAGTTCATTCCAGCTGCTGTCTCTTTAAGGCCCGCCTCACATGCCCACGTTCTTTGCTCTAACACGTCGGCAGAACCTGACGTCAAGTTCAAGAATCACAAAGGTCTCGTAACGTCTCATTCAGGAAGCAGGGAACCACGACCAGGGATTATGCCAACAACTGTGTGTCTTATGTTTAAAAAAAGGACACTTAACGCGTGTTGAACAGCTGCTGTAACTACAACACAACACATTCAGCTGTGAACAGGGTCACTCATTTAACCGATACACCGGGACCTGTGCTCGAAGGAAATCGTAAATGAAGCGAATGCTGACTGTACTGACAGTGTGTTCTCTTCACCGGTCATCAGTAACCTGAGTTGGTCTGTTAATATTAACTTCCTTGAGTGTCACCAAGTTTACAGTTCCCACACATCAGGTAGATGTATACAGCTTGATCTCTCTAGTGTGCCCTTTAGAGGTGTCTTCCAGTACCACGCATATATTCAGTATTATGCTCATGACACAGCTGGTTGCGTACGCAGATGCAAGGTTAAACAACAAGTATATCGATGGCCTGAAAAGTTGGTAAAGTAATATGTTTGCAGAAACCTGCCTATATGTACACATCCGACAGCAGATCAACATTAGCATTCACAGGGTGTAGCTTTTGTTGTAACACAATAAATGTCTGGTATGAATTCCTTTTTCCTCCCCACAAGCCTCTGAGGGAAATATCTGCCTATTTAGTTCCAAAACGCTCCACAATGTTAACCCATTTCTACTCTCAGGCTGATGTTAAGTGCTGGGTTGGTACGCAGCAACACAGTGAGTCTGTCCCGGCTTGATCGTTTAATTCTACTCGACATAAAACAAAAACAGTGTCTGCAGAAGGACGAGCTGCACTTCACTTCTGGCTAACCTTGGGTCCTCAGTGCGGTCTGCAGTAGTAGGTGTCTCTTCAACATGTTACTTGAAAGCCTGTTATGTACATACTTACTTTGATGACTACTCTTAGAAGTGAGGTACACCTTCACCCTGTTCGTCCTCTTCCTCCTCCTGCTGCTGCTCCTCTTCATCCCTCCATCCCTCTCTCCTTGTTGAATAATAGAAATGCCAAGTGATGAGAGCTCAGACATCAGAAAGCCCATTTCCCAGCTTGACAGAGCAATTTACCTTTCCCCATATTCACTCACACACATAATTAAAAGTGCTGGATTGGACCGCAGCGTATAGACTGCGTATCTGTATAAGTGACTCACATATACGCAGGCACACACAGTACGAAAACATAAAACTGTCCGATTCAGAGCGAGAGGAGAGTTTTTCGATTAGCGAGGGACGGATTTATACATGGCTGTCTTTGTGTCTCTGCTCCACACACACACAAACACACAAACACACACTCTTGCACTCAAACAGCCAATCTCTATGTTCTCGTAATCCAATGTTTCTTTACCTTTCTTCAGCGTTTGCTCTGTTCATTTAATGTCAGTGGTATCACATCCTGTTTTTGTGCTCATAAAAATAGAGAACGTCACTAAATCAGTTTGATCATTGCCGTTGTTTCCTCATTTACGTGGTTGAATTGTCCTGATCTAATAAAAACATCAGACTAAGAGAGATTTGTCATCCTGTCATCATCCTCTGCTGCCGACGTCACGGACACAGAAGTGTTTCTTCTACCCCTCTGTCTTTCTCTATGGATGACATCACCTAATCGCTTTAAAGTAAATGACTAAGTGTACTACAGATCATAATCTATTGATTCCTGCTATACCTTTGATCTCCTTTTATCATATAATTACCTATATTGCTTGCAGCTTTAAGGTGAAGCTTTTCATTCACGAATTTCTCAATATAATGAGTTATCCTTGTGTAACAGCGCAGCCTAATAGATGCCTTAGGACTTGTATTTCATGTGTTTTGCATTTGCAATCTACATATTGATGTACGTATACCCCTGTGAGGCCCAGTCTCTGATCTCCTCTCATAGCATTGCGTCACCTCCACATTTCCACTTCTGAGCTCACGGGGCAAGGTCAATCCTCTGTGCTTGTAAAACAGCTTCGTAAGGTGACCTGTCGGCAGGAACGTCTTCGCCCCTGCCTTGCAAGGCCCCCTCAGACGGTGGCATAATGGTCTGATGATGTACCTCGGTGTATCGATTCAGCCACAGTACAAAAATGTACTTAGCCGTACTGTACTGCACAGTGGAGAAACCCTACCCCTGGCAGCACATCAGAGAGGGTTCATATTCAATTCACTCAGCGTTAACTGCACTTGGAGGTCAGGGGAGAAAAGACTGCTGCACGCTTCGTTTTTAAGCAGTTTCTTTGGTGTTTGTCCAACTTTGAAGTTGCTAAAAATTGTTAGTGTAGACAGAGAGAGGGAGAATAATGAGGAGAGGATACTGAGATCTACTGGAAGTGCCCTTGGCCCTGTCGGCTAATTGGTAAGTGGAGTTTTGGAACAGCATGTCTTAGCAGTTGTTTGCGTGGGCAAGTTGAAATTAAAGCCAGGGTGGTTAACACCACTGCTTCAAGACACTGTCATTTCCAGCAGGAGACGACTTTGAATATCATCTCTGAAGAAGTGCGGTGGAAAAAGACACAGAAATCCTTCAGGGCAGCTGCTGTTTAAAGTTCAAGTTTCATACTTGACTTTTACTGACCACTGAGCCTCTTGTGGATTTAACCAGCGGCTTTCATAAACAATTTATTTCAGCGTTATTTCTTCTTTGCAGAATCAAAAATGAGTATTGGCTCCGTGGAGAGAAGCTTCTTTTTAGTTTAATGCAGTGGAGGGTGGTCCTGCGAGAAGTGTGAATAACAGCTGCTTCTGTGCTCATCAACACTTTCCACTTAATTTAGCTTGTTTAAGCTTTTGCTAGAAACACAAAATGTTCTGTGGAAACCTTGAATGCATGTGACTGCACAGTTTAGATTCTGATTCCACATAGGTATCATACCTTTTTTTTTCAAAGATTTATTTACGAGCCTTTTACGCCTTTATTTTAGAGACAGTGGATAGAGTCAGAAACCGGGAGAGAGAGAGAGAGAGAGAGAAGAGGGAGTGACATGCAGGAAAGAAGCCACAGGGTGGATTCGAACCTGGGCCGCCTGCCTAGAGGATTATAGCCTCCGTAGAGTACATGGAGCACGCTCACTAACAACAGGGCTACTGGTGCCACATTACCTTACCTCACTGACACACACACACACACACACACACACACACACACACACACACACACACACACACACACACAGGGCTGTCAGCAGTCTGTCAGGGCGGAGAGATGAGTGATCGGCTGATCAGAATGTGATTTGTGAGACGGTCAAAGAGACAGACAGCGAGAGAGGAGATGTCTTCATGTGGCTGAGAGGAACGGCGTGACTCGGGTTTAAACCAGGAAATAGACTAAAGTTTTTTTTTGAGAGACCTCATCTGAATCAGATTAAGAGCACATGGGTGATAAAGAGATTTGAAGGGACTTTGGAGGTATTTAGTCTTTAAACTTTCATGTACGTAGGTACGTGAGCTTGAATGCACAGATTTCAGGAGCCATGCTTTATGTTTAAAACATACAGTTGTAACTTGTGGTAGTAGTTAGCTTCTGTTTACCTGTCTTCAGTCTTTATGCTAAGCTAACTTTAACCCCTGCTGCTGAAGCTTCATATGAACAAAAGCATTTCAATCAGGAGAGACTTAAGAATGAATAATTATTTATTGAACAATATAGGAAATAAAAGTGCAAAGTCTTTGGGGATTAGACTCCACCATGACGACTTCATGCACTCATAGGGGCCGACAGCAGGATAGGATACCCCCCTATGGAGTCTAGACCCTGGTGGTGGTGGTGATAGAAGAAAGCAGGATGTGATGAGGAGTGGGTTTCTGAGGCTGTATCTGAACTCTGCTAAGCTGGAAAGGAGGTCACTGGGGCGAAGGAGGGTCGCAGCGATCGCACTGAAATAACAAACTGACTGTGGAAAAGAGAGAACAGATTTTTAAAATGTGACAGCTGCAGGATGATTGGCTGAGAGAGGATGTGGCGGAGTCGGGTTGGTTGATTACTTAAAGAGTAAATGCCCCAAATCAGCTGATCACCAGAGCAGGGAGGCGGAGGAAGTGGTAGAGAGGGAGAGAATGTGTGAGAGAATATAACCAGTCTTTGTGCTTGAACTGACGCTGAGCTCAATAAAAAGCAAACTAACACATTTCCCCAAACTTCTTCTTAACTTTTAACTTCAGGTGAGCAGAGAATAAATGCAGTACTCCTGTGGATAGCCGACATGAAACTTCTTTTGTATTCGTCGAGATAAAGGCTGCATGTTTACATGAAGTCATGCTGCATGCGTGGGGTTTAGATTGTATGTTTTCAGCTGTAATCATAGCCTGATCCAGATAATACAGAGAGTCATGTTATAGCAGCAATTCACCTCCCTCCATTATCTTCTTTGTGCAGCAGTGACACAAAATGAAAAGATGTCAAAGAGAAACATGTTGAGGAGGATGGCTGTAGAGGTTTCTCTGATCACGCACGCTGTCAAAGGCGTGTCGGGTTTCCACACAGCCTCTGGATATGAAACTGCCAAAGTTTCCCATTGTTCAGGTAGTATGCGTGGGCTAGTACCTGCTGTGGATTACAAAGTTTATGAAAGCAATTGTTGCTTTTTCTTCTGTGTTTTTTCTCTGGTTTTCCTCGTCTATTTCCTCCAAGGTTGTGTCTGCTGGTGTCGACTTTTGATTTATGAAGAAGAAGCTCAAATGCCACAAAAACTTTTGAGAGGTTTTTAGAGGTCTTCTTCAGGTGAAAAAATGATCACCCGAAGAAGACCTCGGGTCCAAATGTTGTGGTTGAATAAAAAGTGTGCGAGCATATCTTCTTCTTCAGTCTGCTGTTTCTGTGCTGCCCTGCTCCTACGTGATGCGCGTATAACTAGCCCTGTTTCTGACTTTTGATTTATGGTCTTATTTTCTGTTGTTGTTTTTTTCTTTTTTGGGAGGGGAGATGTCCAGCCAAATTCATGACAGATGAAAGCATAGCATAAAGACACAAATGCAGAGAGCAGGAAAAAGAAAAGGAAATTGAACGGACGAAAAAAATGAAATGAATGAATAGAAACGATCTGTGTGCACTTCAGATCCTGCTGTTATTTATTATACCGCTGTTTTTATTTATGTTCAGACTTTACTCCCAGCACATCAAATAAAGCAGCCTGGTCAGTGGTCCTAAGCTTCAAACAGTGATAACATCAGTTTTGCACATGCAGGGCTGCAGTGGAGAAGGTCATCAGTAAACCTCATTTTTAATTATGACTGTATATTATTGAAATTTGAAGCGCCCAGGCTGCCGTATTTGATAAGTTTTAAGTAAGAATTCGCCTAGTCTTCATACTGCTAATTTTGTGTATCTTCGCGGGGCGCTGGTGGCTTAGTGGTTAGTGGTTTGTGGTTAGTGGTTAGTGGATTGTTTCCCAATCTCTCTCTCTCTCCCCGATATCTGAATCTATCCTCAGTCCTACCAACAGGCATAAAGGAAAAGCCAAAATAAACCTTAAATCTTGCAAACAATGCATGTATCTTCCAGTCCAAACCAGTCCACTTTATTTAAATAGCACCGTTAAAAAAACAGCAACAAAACAAGTTTACCAAAGTGCTGCACAGTGAAGGAGAAAAGCAGAAATATAAATACACACATAAAGTCAAAAAAGGCACAAACAAAATGTCAAATAGAAACAGACACACAAATATCTTCATGCTACGTGGCCAGTGCCTTTCTTATCACTGAACTTTATAGCACCAGTACCAGTGCGGTGGCTGAGCTCTCAGCCTATGGTAATGTTGATAGTTGTGATGTACGAGTGAGAGTCGCGCTTCCAAACCTCCACTGGTCACTTGTTGTCTCTAATCGAGGAGTCTTTTCAATCGAACCAGCACTCCACAAGTTTACTTCCTGAACATTTTTCCATCATTTTCTTTAGGATGTTGGCACCAGTATCACCTGATGAGGGAGAAAAGAAGTCAAAAAGTGGCGCCACCTGCCTGGTCTCTGTTGTTATGTATCCCGGCGTGATTTGCACAGAGAAGCGGCTTCTTGCAAAACACAGCACACATGTCTCAGCTGTTTATACTGATATATTGGTCGCTCGTAGCAAACTTTTTAGATGATCAAAATGGTGTTAAAAGTGCGTCTTATCTAATACACCAAAGTTATTTTACATCCAGATGTTAAAGTTCATTTAGTTCTCTGACACACGTGCAGACCAGCTTTTTGTAAAGACTGCACATACCACAAACTGCATCTCACATTGTGTTGCTGTTACATGCGTGTACGTCTGGTAGGCTTAATATCGAGCCGGCTTGCAGAAATAAGCCATCCATCAACCTATTGTGTAGTGATAGCACCTTATATTCTCCACCGTATTATACAGATGGGACAATTACAGCCGGGCCTATAGCTGAGGCTAGCTGGGACAGCACGGGCCCCATATGTGGAATGAAACATCAGCGGCAATTACATTTGTGTGTCTTTCTCATCCATCCTTTCCTGCATCCCTCATCTACTCGCCCCCCCACCACCCTCCTTCCACCCTCTGCCCCCCCTCCTCTCATCCGCCACGAGGCAAATTAAGAGGCTCTCTATCATGACCCAAATGCGAGAAGCTCATTTGCTCTGTTATTTATTTGCAATTTGTAATAAGAAAAAAGCGGCCAAATCCCAGTGGAAGGTTGTTTTTTCTCTCTACAAACACTCTCCATTATCAGTTCGAGGACTAAAATTAATGCTTCAAATGGACATTTTCACACTGTGTGCTCCGTTCTTTCTATCTTCCTCTACCTCGACTCCTAATTCTCCTGTCCTTCCTCCCCTCCGCCTCCCTCCAATGTCCACAGATGAATGTGTTTTCCCTCTGCAGCAGCAAATGGGCCAAGATGAAAATGCCATATTTAATATAAATAGGTGGTTCTCACTTACTTATTGTCACACACACAGACACACACTCGCTCCACAGCCACCTCAGTAAGACAAAGAGTCTTTGGCCGAGCATCTCCCGTTTCCCATCCCATTATCTGTTTTCTAAAACTCAATAATTGAACTGTTCCATAGGAATACATCATCCTCCCCTCTACCACAAAGCCACATTGAATAAACTTCTCTCCCTGGCTGTTATGCTTTAGTGTGACATGTTTTTTTCCTCCTCCTCCCTATATCAGACAGGCTGTATTACTAGCACTAGCATTTGTCCAAGCGCAAGTAATGACTGCAATTTGCTGTTGCTATTCGGTGTCCTGTGAGAGGCCTGTGCCTGGTAATGGTAGCATTACAATGGTTATCAGACACAGGTTACTATTATCATGCTATGAATCTGCCATAAGCTATTGTGTCCAACTATACATCAGAGTGACACAGAAGGGGGAGATTACTGGTATCTGGTGGAGAGATGTGCTGTGAAAGCTGTCCAGGGATGTGACTTTATAAATATCATCACGTTAGGAACATGTGTCCTCCACACAAACGTCAAAGAAGAAAATATAGTTTACCTGTGACTCAAAAGAAAACCTTTTTTATCTGGGCGGCAGAAGCTCAGTCTGTAGGGATTTGGGTTGGGAACCGGAGGCGGTTGATAGTATTAAACTTGGAGAGGTGTCAGCTCACTTCTGGAGTACTGCCGAGGTGCCCTTGAACAAGGCACCGTACCCCCAAACAACTCTGGCGCGCTCCCTGTGTAGCAGCCCCACTCTGACATCTTTTCGTTAACCGATTTATCCCTAATTCCGCCTAAAAAAACACACCCTCTCAAACCTAAGCATTTTTTGACAACAACCTCCCAAAACCAGAGGATTTTCAGAAAAACGGCAAAGAATTTCAACGTTGACAAAATTATTAATTTCTCAGCTTTTGTTGCAGAAAGAGATATCAAATAAAAAATATTTGAAAGCTTAAACCATTGGCTTTAACTGTAAATAATTGCATGTGCACTAAAGGTCATTAACATGTTTTTAAATCATCAATCAAAAACAATGTTACGTGGCGACGTCGCACGAAGTCTTAAAGGTATGCGCACGCCAGCGTCAGATCCGGTCTTAAAGTTATATACACACAAACGCTGCATCCAATCTAAATGGGTTAATGCATGTCCACAGGTCCTGTTTGTGCATGTGTGGAATTCAGGCCAGTGTGTGTGAGAAGCATGTCTCTCAACAACAGAGTGTAAAACCAGAAGGAAGAAGATGATGAGCCTCAAGTGCGAGCAACTGGTGTTGAGATCAAAACTTCTGATCTTATTGGATGAATGATAAAGAAGGGAGAACAGAAGACATATACATGAAAAAAATAACGTGTGCATTAGTGCCTGATGAATCATGCAGAAAAAGACATGGAGAGAGTCTGATTTCCTGTTTGAAGGCAGAGAAGTTACATAAAACGATGCACGAAGGGAAGAGTTTCCTCTTTGAAGGTGTGTTCACCTTTGGAACTCACCCTCAGTCCAGCTCACCTGGTGTGCCCCCCTGCCCTAGTGCTGTCATTGATGTGTTGTAGTTCACCCTGACCGAGGCACCTGGAGGTTTGTGTGTGTGTGAGTGTGTGCTCATGCGGGGGACAGGTCTCGTGTGGTGAGTGATGTATTTAAGTATTTAACAACTGCCCCAGAAAACTTGCCTCTAACTCTAAATGTGGTCCAGATATTATAACTTTCTCACCAGTGTGTGTGTGTGTGTGTGCCTGCTTGTGTGAGTGCATGCCTGAGGCAGTTTCCTGTCTGTTAATCCGTCTGTCACGGACAAACTTCAACCAGCAAGATGAGATAACACACATTGAAGCTGATATATGGCGTATTAGACTTCAGTGTGAACAGGTATGATTAAAGCTTTTCAAAATGTCTTCTCAAAGGATAATTCTTTGACTTTAGAGAATCCTTAAGCTCAGGTAAAACTGAAGGTAACTTCCTGGTAATCATGCAGACAGATGGCGGATGGTTAAAATGCAGACGGCTGCAGAAAACATGTCTGTTTAATGAGAACTGCAAAGACAACTATCTGCAGAAACAGACTTCCTGAATGATAATTCCTCTCTGTCTCACTCTCTCTCTCCTGATATTCGCCTGTATTCTCCTTTAGTTGCAGGTAAATGTGGACAGCATTGTTCGATGTCCTTGTTAATACTCAAGTTCTCTGATTTCCCCCAAAGAGATCATTAAAGTTTCATCTTATCTCAGACATGCAGACACGCAGATGGCAGCCTGAAGAGATTTAGCGGACAAAGGGAGTAATCCTTGATGTTTATCTCAATGGTGTTAAGTACAATCGCACATTCTTTGCAAGTAATTCACAGGCATTGAGGGAACCTGGTCTTCTTATGTAATGATGAAGGCTCATGCAGAAATATGTTAGCCCTGTGTAAGATTCATTACGGAAAATAAAGGAATGATGGCTGAGTGCTGCAGCCCCTGAACATACGTTATCTCATATACTCATATTTACAATTTACACTGAAGTCTAGTGCGATAACAGGCATCACATGGACTTGGACTTGAGTATCCTGGTTTTGGTCGGGTTTTTTAAGTATTTTGTTTTTGTGTTTGTGCAGGAAAACATCATATCCCAAATCTAGAAACCGAGATAAGCCCTTATCCAAATTTTGAGAAACCAAGATTTTGCTACCTGGAGAAAACTGGACACTGTAGCATGGCCTTACCCCGGTTTCTGACAGCTGCTGACTACCTGCGCAGGTGCAGCCTCAGCCATGTTACGTAGCAGCAAAACAAACATGGCGGCTGCAATGAGAGGTCTTTCCCGTTCCTGGAAGTAGGAAGTCGGGGAGAGAGTGGAAAGTAGCTGCAGGTGGGATTCAAACCCGGGCCACCTGCTTGGGGCGTGATCTAATCTAGGCCTTCTGCGCCCCTAAAGGCCCTGACACACCAAGGAGATCATCGGCTGTCGGTCCTAGTTGGCACGTCGGTGAGCGGTCGTTGCCCTAGTTTTTGCGGTGTGTCAGGCTCCGTCGCTACTCGTTGGCCCCTATCTGCCTTTTTTTGGCCGACATGTTGAATCGGCGGTTGGTGAGAGGAATCTCTCTGATTGGCTGTACAGATGTTTCATTTATCTCCCGCTCTCGACAGAGGTTTGGGGAAAGCCCCTTGAGCATGCCACTGTAGCATCCATGCTTTCACCCTTTAGTGCGGTTTCTCCATATTTGTCGTCTCGGCCTCTTCTTTTCTTTTTCCACTAAAAGACCAAGGGCTGACAACGCCAGTGCCATTTTCAACTTTTGATCAGACATTATTCTCGATTAGAAGTACCTATATTACCAGTGGTGAGCGACAGCGGTGTAAAAATGGTCTTCTCGTATCATAACCACCGCCACCTGCTGGCATGGAGAGTTATTTCCTCTCACGCATGTGCAGAATGCATGTGGTGGTTGGCCATCGGCTGTAGTCTGTGAGGTGTGTTTTAGTGCAACTTTTTGATCAAGACGTGAGGCGACGTAAGGCGACGCAACAGGTGGCCTGCGTCGCCACTAGTTATGAGTACAGTTTACAACATAAAGATGTTTGTCAGAGGGTGTACTCTTCACTTGTGGATGTTTACATGTGTTTAAACTTCCACGTCTCCTCCTATAGCCGGTCTTATATGCAGCAGATCGGACTTTACAGGCAGCACCTCCAGAGCTGTTTATCTCTGATGGTCACAGTGTGCTTTTTCCTTTAATCTCATGTTCCTGACTCAGTACAGCTCCAGACGATCTCGCATACATCAGGCCTGAATAGAGTTGTTTTTTTTAAAGGTGGGGTGCTCACAGGGTTTATGTATTAACCAGGTGTGTGTCCCTGTGTGTGCTTTATTTCCAGGTGACCCGTGTACCAGTGGAGAGCTGTGAGCAGTACACATCCTGTGGAGCCTGCCTGGGCGCCGGTGACCCTCACTGTGGCTGGTGTGTGCTGCATAATGTGTAAGTGCAAATAACACACACACACACACACACACACACACATCTGGGAATCTTAGCTGGAGAGGAGCAAGTTCACTTCCTGAGCACTGCCGAAGTGTCGTTGAGCAAGGCACCTAACCATAGTCATGGAACAGAAGAAGAAAACTGAAACAACATAAACAGTAATCAAACAGAAGTTCTTCTTTTCCAGGCATTTGAGACAAAATGAGCTCAACACATCAAACTTAGACAGTCGTTCCAGTTTTGGCTCATCTAGCCAACCGGATATTTCAGCTTTTTGACAAGCTAGCCTCTTTCATGTAACAATAACTCTCTTAGGTCACTATATTTCGTACAGTGCTTAAGAAAATGTGACTCAGTTTCCACGTCATCCAAATCACACAACTCACAAAGTCTGTTTTCTCCTGGAATATTTTTGAATGGACGTCATTCTGCAGAGAGCATGCAGTGCGTAAAGTGTTCACATTTGTTGGGTTGTCAGTTTTCAAGAAGGTGCTGGATGCAGCAGCTCTAATTCAGACCTCAGAAAGAAGAAGGGGCTTCAGATCAGCCAACCTTTATCTCCAGATGTTGTCATCAGAGTTTAGGAAATGGCTTCTCTGTGTTCAGGGATGGACTATTTGGTGAAAGGTATCAAAGAAGGAGAGAAATAAAGGTTTCATCAGAATAATGTTGATAACTGTGAGGCTGTAAGGCCACCTTGTGCACACCTTTGCTGATAGCTGAGCAGCTGATAAATGAGCCTCTGATGGTGAGGCATGAATGAGCAGCTGGTGCCAATTAGCTAATGCAAGAGTGACTTTAGTGCTCTGCCTAAACCGAAGCTATGCCCCATTTGTTTTTTCACTCTGCCTGTGTATTGGGCTCTACGTTTCACTGGTGTGCTCTGCTATGTTTTATTAATCAATCATAATGTTACACAGTCAGACTTATTTAAAAGTACTACTAACCCTCAGTGAACTATGGATTGATTCTGATCAGTCTCTTGTTGCAGACGATGGAAGTACCTCTTACTGTCACTGATTTCTCTTACCATTTCATCTGTGCCCGTACCTTTAGATTTGATTAAAGAGTATTTCCCTTCTGTAGATGTTCGAGGAAAGACCACTGTGAGCGAGCAGAGGAGCCTCAGAGATTCACCACCAGAGTGGAGCAGTGCGTCCGACTGTCCGTCCAACCCACCACCGTCTCTGTCACCATGTCGGAAGTGCAGGTAAAATGTCTTTAGAGTATTGTTGTGTGTGTGTTTAGAGATGTCAGTGTGTATTGTTTGTGTGTGTATTCGTGTGACCGGGAGAGGGAGCGGGAGAAAGATGGACAGCAAAGTGAAAAAGATGGAGGTGAAATGGGATATAATGGAGCTTGTTCCTGTCTGATCTTGTAGCCTCCTGTCTGTCATTTTGAGTAGGAGCTGAGTAGCGAGTTTTGAGTCCCAATGTTTGAGCACAGTTTTTCCTGTGTGTCAGTAGAAATCTTGCTTATTGCATCATTTATGAAGTATATTGATTTTAAATTCGTTTTTCTCGCTCTTCTTTCTGCTCTCAGTTGGTACTTCAGACGCAGAATGTGCCCAGTCTGTCTGCAGGGGTGAACTGCTCCTTTGAGGACTACGTGGAGACGGAGGGACGGATCTACGGTGGACGGATCTTCTGCCTGTCTCCATCTACAAAGGATGTCGCTCCAATAACAAAGGACCAGGGTAAGAAGACACATTTGTCAGTAGCACAAAAAAACAGGGTGTCCCAAAAGTTAGAAATTGTAAAATGATGCAATGATTTTCCTCTCAGGTTTTTCCTTTTTTTGGCTACCTGAGGACTGGAATAAAATACAGCAATTGTTTGTTTGGCTGGTGATTTTATATCAAACAACTTTCTCCAGAGTCTTTAAAGTAGTATATAAACAGAAGATTGGAATTACTTTGGCATTATTACTACATCTAATGCTTCCTAACCAGCTTTCTTTGGGAGACTTCTTATACTTGGTAGTAGCGGGCATGTTATTGGTAAGAACAGCAGCATAACATACTTGTCCTAGGCCTCATTTTTTTGGCCCTCCCCCTTAACCCTAACAGATTCACGGGCACACAGAACTTTTGTAGACAATTCAACAACAAGCGATTTATGTCACCATGCAGAAAAACACCATGAAACAGTCCTCCAAACCAGCCTCTGATCAGCACCACGGACAGCAGCCTGATAGAACAACCTGCCTGGAACCACCTCAGCCTGGTTTCATTAAACAACCAAACATCCAACAACGGATAAACTGGCAGCTTACACTGCGTAATGATGAGAATTAAATAAATAGCCATGAAGACAAACATGGACACTTCACGTATGCTAACATGTTATGGATGACAGCACCTGACACATTTACATGCAGACTTCATCTTTTATCATTAATGACACGGCGGCCAAATCTGATCACAGACACACAGTAGGTGCACGATTTCCAACATATAAGAGGTGACACTCAGTAACAAAGAGTTATCTGTTACTCACCAATTACAAGTTCATCCTGCGGGCCTTTCAATCAGCAAAGTCTGTAACATCAAGCAAAAATAAAAACAACACAAATGAAGACCATCAGTTTAAGAGATTAGTATAAATACCAATCACATATATCGCATAATACAGGCAGGAGCATGACATATTTCTGAACTAACTCCTCCTACTTTACAGAGTGCTGACTGGCGCTCGCTAACCATTTTGTTATGAGCCCTCTAAAGCGTGTGGCATCATCCGCAGTTACGCCATTGGGTAAAAGAGTAAGAGGGAACTGGAAACACCACTGTCAATAAAAATCAACCTTAATAATTGGAATTAGGATATAATTGATAATTTGACATTGCACACTTGAGGGATAAATGAATAAATTAGTCTTGCCAACAAAGCCACCAACCTGGACGTGTCGTTTGATTGTGTGGTGTCTGGAAGTCGTACTCTCTGAGGGGATGAAAGTTTTCTGACGTTCAGACTTTAAACAAACGTTTGTTTCACAGAGAAGATCACCGTTCTGTTCAGGCTTCACGTTGAGCCGCACACGCATAAATAGTTTCCTTCAGTCAGCCGGATTATTCGTCCGTGAGAAACACGACTCATTCTGCTCTTTAAAGTGCACCGATTGCTTTGCTATTATCGAAACGAGAAACTGCGGATTCACAAACTTACTGCACCAAAGCCATACATTGATCCAGACAGTTGAACTGTTTCGTCCACAGAGTAACTTCCTCACCCGCTCTATTGATTCTGCTCCGGGCTCTGCTTACGCCAGCAGAAACACTGAGGTTTCAAAATGTCAGATGTACTGGAATGGACAAGTTACGATATAAATGAAGCAAGCTGTTAACATTTCACATTGTAGTGTTTCGGCCTGAGCATGATCCTGAGTTCATGAAAGATGTTCCCTACTCTCACTGTTTACGATAAGATCAGTGGGTCATTTACAGAAATATAGGAAGTCTCTGTAATAAGACTGTTCACATGGTGTTCTGTGACTTTTTATAGGGGACCAGCGTGTGATAAAGTTGTATCTGAAGTCAAAGGAGACGGGCAAGAAGTTTGCCAGCGTGGACTTGGTCTTCTACAACTGCAGCGTCCACCAATCGTAAGTGTTCCTTCAATTTTCAAGTTCAAAGTTTTATAATAAAGGATTCTTTGCAAAGTTTTAATGGAGTGGATATGAAAATAAAAGAGGAAAAAATCTCTGCATATGCATTTTTTTACAAAGTTAAAAACCCCCAATTCTAATTCCAATACTCAATATGATCCCAAAGCCAGCAGGGCGCAGGCTTGTGGAGAGCATCGATCATTGAAAAGGTGACTGTGGCTCTTTGCATAAAGCAATAGTTCTGAAATATTGGCCTGCAAATAAATCCTCGAGTGGAGAATTGAGAAAACAGCATGCAACCTCTGCTAATTCATTACTCGATGTATTCAAGCTTTTTTACAAATCAATTAGTTAATTAAATCTCGAGCAATGAAGCGACTACTGGTGAGTGAAATAATAAATCGATTCCTAACCATGCAAGACCTGAAAGGGCGGCCAAGCTCCAGTGGCTAAAATACATCATTCATGTTCCTTTGGAAAATGGAATTATCCCTCATTTAGGTGTAGGAATACTGATTGGCTATTCAGCACTGCATGGGGAGGGTTTTTTTTTTTTTTGGGGGGGGGGTGCTTTTACACACTGAGGCTGCGTTTCAGGAAAGAGGAAGAAACACACGAGAGGAATCTTCTACATACCACTTTAGAGAAGCTGTGTAAAGTCTGTGTGTCATCTATAATGTCAGTGATGTTGATTAAATATGACTTTTGTTAGGACTGTTAGGGATGAACTTTGAAGCCTTTCTGTCAAGACGACAACGTTTGATGAATACTAGTATTATATCTAAATGCTAAATGGTAAATGGACTTGAGGACCACGGTCAATACAGAAATGTTGAAAGCTGAGATCGGTAGGCAGTTTCAGCGCTGCCTGGTAGCCAGACGTGGTCAGGTTCTTACAGTGACTTTTTACATCTTTGTTTCATCGTATGTTCGTAGAGACAAGAAAACATATTCAAGTTAAACTCAAACCCATCTTGTTCCATTGTATCCACACAATATACAGGCCTGGAGCTAGCATCACAATAGCACTAATCAAATATCAATCATTAGCCAGGATGAAGTGTCTTAAGATGAATATTATTTGCTGTTGTCTTTTAATTCCTGTAAAGATTGAACACAAAGGAGAGGTAGAGGTGAGAGAGAAAAGTGCAGCAGCATTGAGATCTACCTGATAATGGATGAAGAATGTCCTCTTAATTGAGCTGCCTCGTTAAATAAAGGTTAAATGAAAACAAATAAAATGTCAGTCCCCTAAATGACTCTTGGCTGCTCCTGTGAAGTCTGTGACTGGGATTCACTCCTCACACTCTCTCTCTCTCCCCCTCTCTCTCTCTCTCTCTCTCTCTCTCTCTCTCTCTCTCCCTCTCTCTCCCTCTCCCTCTCTCTCTCTCTCTCTCTCTCTCTCTCTCTCTCCCTCTCTCTCCCTCTCCCCTCTCTCTCTCTCTCTCTCTCTCTCTCTCTCTCTCTCTCTCTCTCTCTCTCTCTCTCTCCCTCTCTCTCCCTCTCCCTCTCTCTCTCTCTCTCTCTCTCTCTCTCTCTCTCTCTCTCTCTCTCTCTCTCTCTCCCTCTCTCTCTCTCTCTCTCTCTCTCTCCCCCTCTCTCTCTCTCTCATTGTAGTATCGTCCGCCTGGCACAGATTCACATTTAGATATCTGCACTTTGTGTCGATACACTTGAAATGAAAATGCCTCTCCGGCTCACTCAAAGTGGATTTCTCTTTTGCTTGCCAAGTGAAGATTGATGTCAGCAGAATTCTCTCCCCTAATGTTTATATCATTTAAAATATCCTCCTGTTCTGTCCATTGTGGGCTTTCTTTTGTTTGCTCTGAAGGAGATGACTATATCATGTCAAAGAGAAGGAGAGTAAAAGAGAGATAAGAGTCAGCACCCTAAATCTGGTGCAGCTAAAAAGTTCAGTTCACCGACCACTATCGATCTTTTTTTTTTGTAAATAAAACAAATATATTTTTCATTTCTAATCAAAGTTGACGCTTAAAGCCAAAAAAAAGTTTTTTCTACATGCTGTAAGAGTTACATGTTCCCTGTTTAATTAAAAAATGTTTTGGTTAAAGCTGAGGGACATCTTGGGGGCATCTCGCGCGCCCCATGTACGTAGACTGTAGTCCTCCAAGCGGGCGGCCCCAAGTTTGAATCTGACCTGTGGATCCTTTCCCGCATGTCAATCCTCAGTCTGGGGTGGCTGTGGCCGATGTGTCCTTGAGCAAGACACTTAACCCCGAGTTGCGTATGCATGTGTATCAATGGGATTAGTTAATTCTGATGGTCACGTTGCATAGCAGACTCTACCATCAGTGTGTGAATGTGTAGGTGTGACCTGCAGTGTAAAAGCGCCTTGAATACTCAGAAGACTAGAAAAGTGCTATACAAGCTCAAGTCCATTTACCATTTACTCTCTCTCTCTCTCTGATTCTGTCCACTGTCGTATCTCTAAAAAAAGGCATAAAAAGTTGTAACCTTAAAAAAAGAAAAAAAGATTAGTGACGTCCATCTGTTGTAAGCAGCTGAATAAAGAGCAGGGTTACAATGATTTGTTCATTTTTAAACAGCATCTTTTCCCTCGTTAATTGACGCGTCGTAAACATTCAGTTTACAGACTACAGTTCTGTTCTGTTGACTATTTTTTAAATTAAAAACTCTGGCTCTTCCATTTTAAAAGTTCCAGGGACAAACGCTGAAAAGAGCTAAAAACTCAAACTGCTCATTATGACTCTAACCTTTAATTCCTGAATCCCTGGCATTAACAGTAAACAGTAATAAGGAGTGTAAAGTGCACTTGTACTGCTTTTATTCTCTTTCATGTGGCCATCCTTCCCTTCGGCCCTGTGGTACTCCGCTCCTCTCCCGCCTTCTTACCTTCCTTTTGTCTGCCTATTACTTTCTCTTCTTCTTCATCCCTCGCTCTCTCTCTCGACCCCTCTTATCCCCCTTCCCCTCTACCCCCCTTCTCTTGTCCCTCTCTCGTTCATCAAGCCCATTTATTGCCCGTGCTCTGCTCTCGGCCCCGCATATATCTGCATAGTAATAGGCGCTTAATTAGCTCGAGCCGGGTGCCTGTGTGGAGATCGTCATAATGGAGTGGGCCTGGAGAGAGAGCTCACCTGGGCCACTTCTCAGGGCCTCCAGGCCTGGTTCGATGGCTTTGAATCATTTTGAGAACGTGTGTGTGTGAACGTGTGTGTGTGTATGTGTGGAGTTTTCTATTTGGGAGTTAGAGAGTGAACAGTATGTGTCAAAGTGACTGCACTGTACTGTTTATTTATGCATGTTTGCGGGCATGCAGTAAGTTTTAATGGATTTGTGTGTTAGAGTTGGTGTGTGTGTGCCTCTTATTAACTAGCCCCACCACCCCCTCACCCCCTAATGTTGCTGCATAAACAGGCATGCTGCGGTTAAGCCTTTGATGTTGGCTCTCCCGGCCCCCTCAGGACTCTGCACGACTGTAAAACTACAGAGCAGATATTATCGCAGCAGCTGTAACATAAACCCACATATTATACACCACTCCCACTCTGCCGCCCCCTTTCACCTCTGAGTATTTGACCCCCTGCCGTGTGTTGGAGGGCTCAGGAGTCACAGCGTTTAGATAATGGAGTTCTCCTTGTGGGCGTGGTGGGCGGCTGAAAGTGAAGCAACACCAAACACACAGATGTACAGTATCAGCACAGATGAACAAGCAGAGCGGCCTGCAGGCATGTGGCCAGACGAGCACGTGTGGAGCTTCTCAAAAGCCTTGCTCAAAGGTGGATGCACCAGCACTTGCACATTCTCATGCAAACACACACAAACAGGTGCAATCACAGTCTGAAGGAGCACAGAGACAGAAGGCAAAGACTTGGTGCAGCAAATTAGGCTCCAAGCTATTTACATACACTGTTACAATATTGTATATTTGCATTAAAAAAGAGGTTTGGAATAGTTTAATTGAGCATGCGGGAGGAGGAATAATGCATGTTTAAAGAGAGGAAGAGAAACAAAACGGAGGGAGAGTGCCGGAGGGAAGAGCGGGACGAGGAAGAGAACTGTGAGCTCCCTGAGAGCTGATAGGAGGCATGAGGAGGGAAAGAGAGATCTAAAGCAGAGTGTTACCGAACCAGACAGAGATTGTGCCCATTGTGTCAGGAAGAATGTGTCCCACACAGCTAAAAGGTTAGCGCTGCAGCCTCAGGCCACCATGACCATTACAATATGAAAGGGCTGAAATCTATGCAGTGAAAAGAGGCACTCAAGGGAGCGGACCCGCCCACGCTCCGGCCCCCCAGGACGGGGTCTCACTTCCAGGCTTTTTGCCCCTCGTTCAGAGAAAGTCTGCAATATCAGAAACTATTTCAACTTTTTGCAATTACATCATCATTACTTGATTTATTGTGGCAATGGTTGCTGCTCCGTTTTCCAACAAGTGTGACCCGCTTTAATTAAACTGAGGGTTGAGACTTGCAGACTTACCGCTTTTGGACATTGCCGTGACAAGAAGCAATAATATCGTATAATGAGTCTGAGTCCCCTGTTGAGAATCTAAACTCCTCATTTGGTTCCTGTGCTTTATAACTTAATGATGTATGCATCCTTTTATTGCTGCTCACTTTGGAGCTTTATTGGATGAAACACAAAGAGGCCTATTTATAGCTCACGTAGCACAGCTGGTCCAATCTGTCTCCTAAACACTGTCGACATGAAGGATTCCTCAGAAATATGCTGACAAATGCATATAATCAGCATCACAACATGCTTTTAGCCACACAAGGTACAGATGAGCTTTTGAGAGCTTTATGCAATCAGCCCTTTAAACTCCTTCAACCCTTTCACGCATACTGGTCACTACAGGGGACAGCCATTTAAAAGCAGTTTCCTGCTAAATGCACAGGTTTTGTTGGAATGGTTTCACATCAGCCAGCCCAGTGGACTTTAGCACGTCAGCCCATACACTGTGGTCGACTCGCCAGCAGTAGTAAGTGTCCTAAAAATGTCTTTAAAATCAAAATGGCCGATGAAAACTCACAAATGCCATGTAGTTCAGGAATTTCTTGCAAATCCAGTTCTTCTAGAAGACCCTTGCAGGTGATACTTTTTTGAAACATTGAGTGACAACTTAGGAGCAGTTTATGAGCAACCATGTCAGCCCATACACTGTCGTCCACTGGCCAGCAGGTGTAAGTGTACCAAAGTGGCAACTAAGGAGTAACTTTTGGTTACGTCACATCAGTTATTTTTCTCCCATTAAATGTCTGCTGTCGTGCTGTTCCTGCAGCCTCCAGGCAAAAACTGTGCAGGTAGTTTGAGCTCATCTTTTTCCCTGTTTTAAACCAGAAAACTACAAAACTCTAAGACGGCCATCCTTCAAAAGTGAAATTTAAACGATTCTGTTCACCCCAGTGGACGTGAAAACTGAAAAATGTGTTTTTCAAAGGAAGACAAATCAGTTATTTTGTTTATGCACTACAAAATAAATGAATCAAAGTGTTTTTATTAAAAGTATTGAAGTGTTGGCCTGATGTCCTCTCTAGTGGACACTATAAATTAGAAACGTATAAAACAATGTCACTTTGCATGTCCTAAGAAGTGAAAAAAAACATTAAAGAAATGCTGCTACCTGATTTCATAATTCATGCATGAAAGATAACATCATAATAATTGATAGCAGGACTGAAATTGGTTTGTACATTAACTGAAATAATTTAAAGGATGTACAAAAGCTTTATTTTACTCCATTCTGAGCATCCTCATGGTTCTGTAAGTTGTGTAAGTAAAAGAATAAAGTGTTACCTCCAGAGGATTAAGGCTCTAACTTTAAAGGTTTTTATTTCGGCTCAAACAGGAAGAAGTAAACTTACTGCTTGTTTAGGGTCTGCACATGTTGACCCCAAGTCTTTATGAGAAAGACGTACCTCTTCATTTGAACAGAATTGCAGCTTCATGTTTGACCTTTTCCACGTTAGTCAGAATAAATCAAGCATATGATACTTCATTTCTTTCATTTGTGCAGCCGTTGCTCGCATATGAACAGCTTTGTTCCATCGATCCATCCCTCGCTATAGAACAAAAGCAGGGAGAAGATGAAAAGGCTTTTTGACCCGACTCTGTCGCTAAGGCTTGTTAAATAGCGGGGGATTTTATTGACTACATTGCAGCAGTGCAGCCACTTACCCGAGCCAGTTGTCCGGGCATTGACAGCTCCACTGTAGGACAAGTCTCCACTGCCCAGGTGACTCGGAGGAGCGCTGAGATGTCAACGTAGGTGACAGCTTGTGTGTAGAAGTGTGTTCTTTAGTTCGTAAGTGTTTGTTCAAGCAGCCATGGGCGTGCATACACAAGCCTGCGGTTGTGTGTGTCCTTGCTACAAGAAATCGATAAACCCTGGGGTTAATAGTGAGGAGGAACTGGCTCACCAGCTCTACTAACAAACATCAGACTGTTAGCATAACCTCCCCCCCCCACCCGTCTCCCCATGGAAATCCACTGGCATTGATTGTAAAGCTCACGCTGCAGTTCACTCTAGTCTCACTGGCTTAACACCAGCTATATGAAGCTTCTACCACTCTGTCACTCCAATACAGAAGATATAGAAGTTAACCCTCCAAAATCTGAATAAACCAAGCACAGAGGGACAAAGACAGAGTGAGTGAACTGGAATATAAACCCTCATGGTGGCTCATTACTGTAGCCGTTTTCACATCTGCACTCCTGAAAATATCTACATAATTTCAGGAGGGCTGCTCCACTAACCTGGCTGTTCACACATGCTCCTCTGACATGTGGCGGGAGACTATCCCTGTCAGACAGGAGGGGGGGGGGGCGGGGGGGACTCCTGAGGTGAGACATGACTTAAAAACAACGAAGCGGAAGTAGCGGACCAAGCAACAGAGTCCGCTATACGACACTAAAATGAGAATTTATTGATATAAAATTACCTTTATATCAATGCTACATTTAGTTTGGCGGGATCACAATATCAACACAAGAGAGACGAACAACATACTGGAGAACAGAAAACATAATGCAGCCTTTTAATTTCGTGCATGGAGATCGTAGCTTTTGCGTGCATGCACTGTGCGCCATGCAGCAGCCACAGTATATAAACGTCACTCTCCCTCCCATTGGCTCTAGGTGAATTCTCTAGAGAATATTCTGCGGCATTCTCACATCAGGTCACTCGGACTTGCTGCGGAAAAATGCAAGGGGACTGATAGGAGAAACTCCGGGTGAAGTCCAAGAGAAAATGTGGCTGTTTGTGTTCACACATGCATCTCCTCTGGCAAATATCAGGAGTTTTTCAGGAGATTTCTGCAACTGTGAAAGCTCTATATGTTTTTTTTGGGTTGACAGCTGAAGAGAGACAGAAAATGTTTTGAGCAGAGAGTGAGGGTTGACCTGCAGCAAAGGGTAGAGGGCGGATTCGAACCCACGGCAGCTGTTAACGAAGTCTGCAGCCTCTGTACATGTGGCGCACTACATTTTCAGGTTTTTTTAGCATTCGACTTGTCAGAGATCACTTATCAAACAGGGAACATGCCGTTATAATTTAGTCTTTGACTGTACTGTGAAAAACTTTGCAATTCTTTAACTCCGTCCAAGACAAAACACTTCTTCTCCTCCAGGGAAAGGTCCTGAAGTAACAAAGAAAATCACAGCACACACATTCAACACAAAGCCTGGCTAAATGAACAAATATCACACAACATTTTAATAAAACTTAGACCACCTCAAACCATTTGAACAAACTTTTCTTCCCCTATTATTATTATTATTATTATTAGATTTTAAGTGGCATTGTTTGAATGTGCATATATTCATAAAGTCTTCTCAACTCTGAAGAATAAGAAAAAAAGTGTTATATAAAAACCGGCTTATCATGGTGCGCCAGCTTAGTTCAAGAAGCCTTCCAGCATGGAGAATAAGAAGAGGGGAGTGGGCCTTTGAGTTTCTCTCTCTCTCTCTCTCTCTCTCTCTCTCTCTCTGCCGTCTGCAGAGTCCTCCTCGGCCTCGCTGACAGCTGGAGTCAAGTCTTAATGCACGACGACACGGTCACACTTGTCATTCCAATGTGATTCCTGGAGATTTGGCCATAAACATTTGATGTTCTGCGTCGGTGTTGATGTGTCCACAACCCGGCCTGTCGGTGTGTGATACTTGTCCCCGTGTTTCTTCTCTTCCTTTGCTTTACTTGGCAACAGTTCTGCCTGAGAACATCGTACCCAATCGAAGATTAATTCAGGTCATAGTAGCTGCATTTCCATCAGTGGACTTTCATGCTGCTGTACTCTTAAGGAAGGATTTTGAACGTAGGAATGAAAGCGGCTCATTTGTGAAGATTTCCTCAGAGATACTTAAAGGTTTAGAGGCCATTTTATTTTTCAATGAATATGTTAAAGTCTACACATCAATGTTTTTTAATCATTTATTTAAGGCTGAAGTTTTTTGGCATGCTGGCTTGTGTTAGTACACCAACTGTCAGTCTTTATTAAGAAAAACAAAGAGGTGGACCCAATTGCAGAAAACCAAACTATTTAATTTAAAAAAAGGCAAAAACAAGGCGAATGAGAAAACTGGGAGTCACGAGGAAACACTAGGAACACCGGTAGGTAGACGTACGAACCGAGGCCTAGTCATCACGTAGGCGGGTATTTTTTTTCCTCGTCTGTTTAAAAAAATAATCCCGTCCACACGCTCAGTTCTCAAAAACATCTTCGTCCACATGATAACGCAAAACGCCCTGTTACGGCTGTCATGAGCACGCCTTGACATGCGAAAATGTTCTCGCCAATCCTCTGCAATGATCAATTCTTTTACAAAGTTATCCGCCTCTGCTCGTCAATATAGCGGGAGAGCAACTGTGTAATAATATCAGTACATTGACTCGTCAGATTTAACTCATCCATCCTGCTTTGGTGTTTTGGAATAAAAAGTAAAGCAGCACAATCAGCTCGAAACTGTTGAAGAAAAAGATAAAGGGTATTTGCATTTAAAGAAAAAGTCCAGAAAATTGTTTCACTCTGCAAACCACAAAAGAGGATTCAATTAAAATGATGTACAATTCTACAATTCACTTAGCAGACGCTTTTATCCAAAGCGAATATATTTAAACTAACTCCTCTTACGCTTTCTCTTCCCTCTCTACAGGTGCCTTTCCTGTGTAAATGGAAACTTCCCCTGTCACTGGTGCAAATATCGCCACATGTGCACCCAGGACGCCAGCGACTGCTCCTTCCAGGAGGGACGAGTCAACACCTCAGACGTGAGTTTTTCAGCCAGCGCACACACATACTTCGCACACGCATCCATGAGCACATGTAGTTAAAACATGCTGTCACACAATGACACAGATTCAGATGCAAAGCAACACATGAATACATTTGCTGGTATTAATGGATGTGCAAACACCTCACAGAGTTTTTTGTATGGCGGCAGAGTAATGTCGCTGATGCAGCTGGGACCTGTAAGCATTTGAGTGTGGGTACATGCAAGTGTGTCTGAATGAACGGCGCTCTGAGTGGCCCAGCAGCAGCTGTTGTACTCCAAGCAGCGCTAGATTTATTCACTTATAAACAAGTCGGGGTGAATGAGTATGCAAATGACAGTGTGTACCATCATCCCAAATGTTATATTTGCATGAAAAGCTTCATCAATCCATGAGCCTGCACTCTTACACAGTCCCTTCTCTCTCCGTCTAAGTTACTAAACCTCATTGTCCCCTGAAAACACGGAAATTCACACTTAAAAAAAACACAAAATAAACGTTTGTGTCTTCTGAAAGCTCCAATTAACACTGGAACCTCAGCTTTTCTAATTCAGCCAGGAGGTACGAATGGCTTTCACTTGTATGCAAACTGACAGGAGACTTTTGAAGACTTGTTTTTCCTTATTGAGTCCATTGGAGTGTGTTTTATCATCTTTCCTCTCCTTGTTTTTTTCTCTCTGTTACGTGACTGTGAAGGTGGAGAAATCTTTCTTTGCTGCTCAGACTAAATTAAGGGAAACAGATTCAAGATGTCCCTCTTTCTGCTCTCTTCCCTAACCTTTTGTTGTCTTTACATTTTCACTCTGTCTTTCTTCTTTCCTGAGCCAGTTATGATAAAACTATGTAAGCAGGAAAAGTCTGTTTCCAATTTGGTGTTTTCCAATTTGCCATTTGTATTTTAACATTGTATTAAAGGGTTTGAATTAGTTATCTCTGTGTGTGTGTGTGTGTATGTGCGTGAGCGAGTGCGTGTTGGTCAGAGGTGTGTGTGTGTGTGTGTGTGTGTGGGGGGGGGGGGGGGGTGTATCACTTGACTCCACACACCCTGTCATCACATGTTACACCTTCCTGTAAACACACCAGGCTGACATCCATCCCCATCTTGTTTGGAGAGCCTTGTGAATTCATCCTTTTATTTTTTGTTCTTTCCCTTTTTTTTTTAATTTCCTGCACTCCATCTTTTAATGCAGCGTTGCCACGGCAACCGAGACACTTTAAATGTCAGGAATGGTTTGCTGAATTTTGATAGACACACACACACACACACACACACACACACACGCACACATGAACCATCATTCTGACATGGCTTAGTAGTAATAATAACACAACAGACTTTAGGTGTTTGTCACAGTCATTTGATGTGTTATAATTAGAAATAATGGAGAATATGTATCCTGTATAAAGGCTATGTTTAGGTTTATTCAGTACATGTTCGCTGTTCTAAATGACTATAAACTTGCTTCAGTAGATTGCTTCAGTGGCAGAAAGAGGCTGTAAAGGCAGCACAGTCGTTGGTTAGGGCAAACACACCTGAACATGGTCTGTGCACTGAAGTGCTTGTTCTTCCTATTGACAAACGTATATTAAAACTCTGATACTGTAGTGCTTTCACACTCGCACAAGAAGCCTAAAACACTCTGTAAGTGTTGAGCTGTACGTGTTTTTTTCTGCAGAAAGTCCGAGTGAGCTGATGTGAGAATGGAGCAGGATGTTTTAAAGATACAGTACATTATATATATTGAGATGTTTTTACATTTTTAAGAATATTTGAGAGATTCATTGGCAAAAGAAGCACTTTAAGAAGACAGCCTTGAATCGGGCACTGGAGCAGAGATATTGTCAATACAGCTGGTTCAGCAGCTGTGTGAAGAAGCTATTGGAGCAATTCCAGCAATTAGTGTTAAGACCCAAAAATATATGAAAACCAAAAAATCAGTTTTAGGAACTGCAGAATTCCCTTTTAATGCTGACAGCAATAGTTTTGTTGTCACCATTTATCTCCTCCAGCCTTGATTTTGTTCCCATCTGCAAGTTCGTAGCTCCTGCTGAAAGCAATATTGCCCATCTCTGCTGCCTGGAAAAATTCCCCCCCTGTGTCATTAGCAGTAGGTTGCCAAAGTGATTGAATTCACACTACACTGGTTATCTTCCCAATAGGGATGTGTCATATTTCTCGAGGCTGACTTCACTTCATATCTGATCAAATTCATGGCATCTGCAAATATGTGCCAAAGGTACATCACACAAAAATACACTTTACACTCCAACATAGCACCAAGAAGATAAACACTTCTCTATAAATTGTGCTCCCTTAAAGTAAATATAATTCTCTGTTGTCGCTTCCTGGATATGTAAATGTATATAAATCAGCTGTGTTGTGACAGCAGATAAACAGAGAGGCCTATTAGGGGCGACCAGGCAGAAAATTGCCGGAGTCGCAGAAACACTTGAGACGACCATGAACAGAAATGTGTGTAAACACAAACAATGAGAGAAACAAACACCGGGACAAACAAACACATTCTCTCTGCTTCACTGACATCCAGCGTTGGGCTGATGGAGCGCACTGGGACGATGTCGGGTCTTGAGGTTTTAGTTTCAAATGACTTCACATTGGAAGACTAAAGCCGGGCGCAGCCTCTACCTTTTCAGCCCGATTTTTAAACGGTTTTTGAGTCATCCCTCTAATTTAAATTTTTCGCACGTCTTCAGTCGTGCAGTTTACACATGATCAGCATGACAGCAGATCACGACCTGATCAGCTGTTTGATATTTTGGTCGTACCACTGCACACACTCGCACAATGATAGCAGAGCCACCAGCCGATTCCCCGACTCCAGGATTTTACCCCCCTGATTTCACCTGCACAAACTGACAGACAGTGTCTATAATCACCATGGCAACAGCTAGCATGCCTGTGACCCCCCTCATATTCATATCATGAAAGAAATTTTGGCAGGAAATATCTGAGCTGAGCATAAGAGACAACTGAAATACACATAGATCAGAAATCAACCTCCGTCTGTGGGAGTTTCCTTCTTTACTCATTGAGTGTAGGCTCTCAGATTATGCCGACAATGTGAGCACTACAGCCTCCGTACAAGGGGCGCGACTTTACTGCTAGGCCATCTGGATGAAAGAAGAGGTGCAAAATGTCTGCACAGTAACTTCGCAGCCCTCGTGCAGGCCATCTCTCCTCACCCAGATCCAGATCCAGTGCTTTGTTCCTTTTTGTACACAGACTGTTGAAGTGTATAGACCTTTCTTTAAGTTTATTTATTCAAGCATTTTAGAAAAACGTAGCTTCTGAATTTATTGAGGTCTGATGTATTCGTTAAGAAGCAGCCTGAGTGAAGTCATCTGAATCTGTCAGAAGGAGTGCTCATTATGAGCCAGAGCTTGTTCTGCATCAGCCGTTCTCAATCTGTTTATTTAACTTCCCAGGCACTGACCTTTTCAAAAGTGCAACTGCAACTTACCCACTCTGAATGTTCTTGTTTGCTTCTTCACTCCTTTCCTTCTTCTCTTTACCTACCGTCTTCATCCTTGTTATATTCCAACTTTTTATCTTCTCCTCACATCTATTTCAGCCCTCCCCCTTTCTTCATTTCCATCCTATCTTCCTTTTTATCCCTCTCTCCCTTCTTAAGAAGCCTGACCTCCTTACATCTAGTAAAACACAGTAGGTCCATGATGCATTGCTGCTGCACAGAGGATTGAAGTGGTGGCTTTGTAGCCTAGCCTCATTGATAATCATTAGCAGGCCGTGTTCGTCTCCAGATGAACAGAAGGTGAATATAGATATGTGGATCAGCGTTAGCCTCCGTGCTGCTAATTAGAGGATGAATCACCATGATGAGTGAGTTGGTTAGACGCTCGCGTGTGTCTGTCAGGTCACCTCGCTGCTGCAGGCCAACAGCCAAAAGCCTCCCACAGTATCACTGCTCATAGACTACCACGCACCTCGCCAGCCATCTCCACACGGGGGTTTCATTTCTGATCTCCAGCCCTCTTCCCTCTTGTTCACCCACTCCCTCATTCCTTCAACAAGTCAATTAGTAGAAGCCAGACATTCTCTCTTTTCTCCCTCAGCTGAGGGTGTCAGAGTTACAGCTGGCTTCCTTTGTTGCTGGTTGCTGCAGCTCAGGCTGGTGCACAGCTCTGAGTTGCCCAGCTCGGGGGCTCTGGGTCTGGCACAGAGCATCCTTCCCCTCTCCCTCTGGGTCTCTCTGGCTGGGGGAGGCTGCCTGCCACTGATAGACTCAGCTGTGTGTGTGTGTGTGTGTGTGTGTGTGTGTGTGTGTGTGTGTGTGTGTGTGTGTGTGTGCGCGTGTGTGCGTGTGCGTGTGCGTATGTGCGTGTGTGTGTGCGCACTCACATTTGTGTTAATTATTCAAAGTGTATTAAAGCTTAAAGATGCATCTCCAGATGCCTCTCTGATCGTTGGCGTGTTTAATGGAGAGAGACAGATGAGATGAGAAGCGAAAGGTGGAGCATCCACAAAAGCTAATGGGAGGAGGGCGGCGGTGGCCTAGTTGTGAGTGAAGAAGCAAGCGCGCTCAAACAACCAGGGGCTTCATTTATGAAACTATGTGCACACTGAACATTAAAAGAAAAGAAAGATAAAAAATGAATTTTTCAAAGAGTAACTCTTGCACAGCTAAGAGTGAACTTCCCATTATGCAAGTTTTTCTTCTGAACAAAATTGAGTCACACAAATCTCACATCTGGCCTCAGTTCCACTGCGAATGATTCGGTTAATTAAATGCATATACAGAAATTCACTGACATGACCTCTGGTAACCCTTCTGAAAGTTACACTTAGGCTTTTTCTTCTCAAGAAGAAGTTCAGAGGACAAAGTACGATGCATGAATTCGGGGTCAAAGTGCTTTTAAATGCAATGACAAATTGCAATGCGCATTTCTCCAGAGTTCCTGAAAGGGCTTCCTTTATTTAAACAGTTTGCACTAGTTTTTTTTACATACGTGGTTGATGGTCATATGACTGGACCTTTTTTTGTTAAGGAGAGATCATTTTTAAGTAGAAAGAGCTCTTACCTCATCACCTTTTCAGAGCCACCAGACACAGTTGACTTGGGTGCAGCTTGGGTCCAACACAACACAATAAGACGTTCACCAATTACTTACCGACCAGTAACTCCTGGGCTCTTATCGCAAAATTACTGTTTTTGTCATTGGAGCCTGCTGGCTTTGAAAAGGGAGATTCACTGCTGCCTCTCTTTTTTTTTTCAAGTTTCTCTACTTAACCTCTGAAGTGAGCTTTTCCGTAATATTATCAGACACTTGAAGTATCCTTCTGAACCTTTCAGTGTCTTAAACAAACACTTGTATTGGCATTAAATTAACTTTAAACACCTGGTTGAAGCAAATTCTGTAATTGTATGTATATATGTAACAACAGTCACAAGATTTAAACTTTTAGTAGAAATGGGAACAGTATAGGGAGCATTTAATATGAGGAGTGCTGTTTGAAATACAAGAGGCGGACACGGAAAGGGGAGAACAAGAAGGACAGATTAAAAGAGAATTAACGATTACACAGAGACATCAGAGTTGGAGGGACAAGAGAACTGAACAGGAAAAGAAAAAAGGATCGAGCTCGGTAGTATAAGAGAAGGACAGAGGCGTGGGAGGAGGATGCAAGAGATGTTTAACCATTCAGAAGATGAAAGGACACTCGAGGGTCATGACACCACCCGTGCCTCGTGTCTCTTTAGCATATACTTAATAATTCCGTATCATTTATTTAATGCTATCTGCACTACTTTGCATGCTCAGCTGCTGAAAACCATTGAGTTGCATAATATGTTTGTATTTACCGAGGCAGAACTTCCTCAGTTTTGTTGATATAAACAGAAAATATTCAAATCTTACTGATGATTTCGTCCCATAAGATCCCCTTGTTTTCGCGTTGCTTCATAGTCTGCCTTTAATATATTTGCAGAAATAAGCTGCTCCTGATAAATGCATGTAAATATTGGGTTTCTTTGATGAACTTGTATCACTGTTTTCTGTCTGAACCCACTTCTCCTTCCCCGCTGAAGGCTTAATAAACTTCTCTCCACTGTTGCACTGAAGGCACATGGGTAATCATACGTGGGAAATTAGTTTTGAAAGAGTTTTGATGGTGCTCACTGTCTCAGTGGATAAATTTAATGGCCATCAAACTTTTGAGTGCTTCACTGAGGAGGAGTGACGGGGGAATTAACTGTGCTATCATGCTCTTCAGTCCATTGTTCTGTGCCAACATAGTTCTGTGCTTTTTTTTGTCTGCAAACTTTACTAGTAGAAGATTGGATATAGTCAATGCCAAAGGCTTGCAATGTGGCGGTGTTGCTGCTGTGGGATACAGACTCTTAGGTCAAATTAGGGACATTTGTGACTTTTATGTTAGAGTGAATGAATACGTTTATACAGGTAAAATAAAAATGGAGGCAGCTTCTCCAAACCAGAATTTAATTTACTGAGTTCTGGCAATCTTGATTCAGCTGCAAAAAGAACAAGGTACGATCTTGGCGACTGTGGCTCAGTTGGTAGAGTCGGTCGTCTCTCAACTGGAAGGTCCGGGGTTTCATCCCCAGCTCCTGCAGCAACTTGTCTGAAGTGTTCTTGGGCAAGACACTTAACCCCAAGTTGCTCCCGCTGCTTCGTTGGCGGAGAATGAATGTGTATGAATGGGATAAGTCATTTCTGATTGTCACTTTCGCAGCAGCCTCTATCATCAGGGTGTGAATGTGTAGGTGTGACCTGCGGTGTAAAATGTTTTGAGTAGTGAGAAGACTAAAAGCGATCTACAAGCTGCACATGAGAGGTTCAACTTGTAACATATCATGTCACAGCTTCGTGTTCTACATTATCTTTGGTTGGTTTTGTTGATAATGACGTTGAGAGGGTTCCTCATGAGATAGGAAAACATGTCAAATCATGTCTTGATGACAACGTTTTCTTAAGTTTCCAGAAGAAGGTCAAATTGGGGAATTGTTCTATGACTTCTGATAAAGCTGTAACAAACCCAGTGCATTGTCTATGTTCATACATTCATGTGCATGCCAGAGTCTCGGTTAATAACAGCTTGAACTCTTTTTGTTTTATCTTTACCGTATCACCCTTCTCCTGCCTCTATACTCCCTGTGGTAAAGGGTTGCTAGGAGTGGGTGGACACTCCAAAAGGCTTCTAACACAGTTCAAAGTGTCTTTTATGGAACAGAGTAGCTCCTAGTCAGGTGCCATGGGGGTGCATGCCCTCCTTCCACCTGAGACTACGACTGAGGAACTCGGGTCATTTGAGCAAAATAGATGAAAAGTATTTTCCGCTGAAATGAAGCACGGGGGATGAGTCACATATCTGAAAAAAAAGATGAAAAAGGTCTCGTAAAAGAGGAAGCTTTCAAAGTTTGTGGCCCCAGTGAATTTGCATACGAGATACCGAGATAGTGTTTGTTGTGAAGTTGGCTGTGTTGCTTAAACTTTCCGACCTAGAACCTTTGGGACCAAGTCGCTCTTTCTGTGGTTCCAACTAATAGAGGAAATAAACCCAAATGCATGAAGGCAGACGATGAGGAAGTCTGTGTGTTTATCTTGGGTTTTATATTGACCTTGAAAGGTTGGCTAAGACGCTGTTGGGTCGCAGAAATCTCTTATTATTCACTGGGTCAGGGTCTAAACTGGGTTGAGTCTGTTTTTGGTTGGTTCCCACATGACAGAGAGCACATTTTCCTCTCACAAGAAGAAACCGAATTCATGAAATTTTAATCCTGCGGGCTGACACAAGAGAACACAGGGACGTTTTTAGTGAGGCCATCCTGAATAGCTTCTTGTTATCTGTCATGTATTATCTACCGTGTCGCCCTCAGAAATACACACCCACAATACAGATTGTGTATTTTTAGAGAATCCTATCGATCCACTAGCTGATGCTTATCAGCTACATCCTCCTCCACTTTGACCACCCAGACCTGATAACATCATGATACACACACTATCACACTTGGTCATCAGAGATACCACACAGGGCAACGCTATTCTAATGGAGACGTGTGATCAAGAGCTCTTTAGAGTCGAAGGAGGGGGGGTCTTTTCCCGGCAGGCACAATTCCTATTCTGTTGCTTTATCAAGAACAAACTTGAACTGTCGGACAGCTTAAGGTTGGCTTATATAATATCAAAAGATGCTTTTCCTTTCAAGTCATTGGGTTTGTCATGAACACTTGGACGTTGCCACCTTGGTGTAACGCATTGGTTTATGGACTACTGTTTTAAAGCCTTGAATATAGCCTGAATGCTGCCTCGGTCTTGTTTATTTGGAGCCTTTCACCATTCCTCTTGGTTTCAAAATGTAGGCAAATAAATACGTGCCTTACACCTGCATTCTTTTAAATGGCCAGCAGGGGCGAATCCACTGGTAGCATATAAAAAGCCAGATTATAGGAACAATTATGAGAAGAAGCGTTACTTTAAGGTTGGTTTATTACCTCAGTTAACATTTTCTTAAAGAGTTGATGGTCTGAATTACGAGTTTCAAGTCTTCTTTAAATCAACATGATCTATATTTATTTAGTTATAGTCCAATTTAGAGAAAATTATAGAATCAATAAGGGAAAGCTTTGGAGCTCACCTTGACTGACAAGTGGCAACCATGTTGATCTGTCAACCAGGATAGAGATAGTCATGCATATCCAACCTTTTTTTTTCCAAATATAAGCAATTTGGCTCAAATGATCATGATAGTGACGGTCAAGTTGCCCAACAAGGGGCTTTCAAATGGTAGTCCACAAGGTTATTTTAGGATTTTATTGATACTGGTATTGATAAACATACTGCTTCAATATAATCATTTAAGGATACCTTTCCGATAGAACAGGACAGCTGTCATTAAAAGAAACGCATGAACACCAAGATTCCTTTAAGTGTTTGTGTCGGTGTCCTTCTGCCCCCTCCCCAAAGTTCTTCATCAGCACAGATACTTACGGATACTCGTATCGATACTCTATTACTCCGTATTTGGTGCAAAAGAAGACTTAAAGGGCAGGGTTGGTAATTTTCGAAAACTAGCATGATTTTTAAAGTAGCATTCCCTCAGTGCTCCGTCTACACCCACCCCCTCCCCTCTGTGCTCCCTCTAAAGCCACGCCCCTCACTTACATGCACGCGCGCCGTCACTCCAGAAGCGGACCTCAGTTCATCGCTTGCATTGTGATACGTCGTCTCATGTCTCATTCAGCGTTAAGTAAACTCACAGTATAAACTCCGTCATCCGTGATGTGTTGAGTGCGGGCTAGAGCACGCAAGGGGTAGAGAATGAGCAGGGAGACAGGGAGGCGTGATTGGTTCATCAGATTGGTACCTCGTGGCAGACATTAGTTGAAGTTTTTACAGGCTTACAACTGCTACAGATGACGGATTTTCTTCTTTCCTTTTTCAGAGCACATGAGTTATTAATTTCTGTCAGGACCTAAAGACAATTTCAACCAAAATCTTAAAAAGTGGATCTGGAGAAAATTACCAACCCTGACTTTAACGTGCCAGTACCAAACAAATCTCTGGTTATCTGTCCCTAGTCCACACACCAATGGATCAAGCCACAGTGACTATGTCCACTTTTTAAGAACCAGTCTGTGGTCAAAGTCTAAAAAAGACCAGGAGCTCCTGTATTGCTATTTGATAGGAGGAGCAGAATACTAGAAATTAAACATTATATATAATCCTGCAACAGCAAAACAACGCTGCTGGATCTGAGTTTGTGCCCTTTGTTTGACCTTTTTCACTGAACATAAAAAGATATACAGCATTTAATGTGCAGGCAGACACTTGGGAGACCGTGGAAACAGAGTTTGTGCTCGTAGAAGAGCGGAGAAAACTGGATGTCATGATGTAGAGGTTTATAAATTTCCCTGTTATGACCTTCTAGTGTTTTCTGTGGAGTTAGAGAAGACAGACACCGAGAGATAAAAAACAAAAAAAAGTTGTTAATGAAGAGGGAGAGAAATAGACTGAGGAGCAAAGATGTCTCTGAGTAGGAGAAAATGTTTGAGATCTATATAGATACTGGTTTATGACCTGCCTGTGGGATGATTGAATGGAGGGATCTATTGGGATTACTAGCAAAGAGTCATTGCACACTGTTGTGGTTCTCTGGTGTTTGTGAGTACGTGTGTGTGTGTTAGATTTATTCTCCAGGGTTTAACTATATTAGTGTCTAAAACTGAGACATTGCTCAACAGATGACTCTTCCTCTTTCTCTCCTGGGAGATGTGGTCATCATATCAGGTCCGTTTCTTTCTGTATGTGTGTGTTTAGTACGTGTGTGTGAGTGTGTGTGTATAAAAGCGCTGGTCGATGGGGTCTTGCCCCCTCCTTTCTGAAACGGTTCATTGGACTGTAACGCTAATCCCTCGGGACGTCTACACTGTGGTGACCCCCCCTGACACTCGCACACATAGACAAACACACCCAGCCTCTCCTCATCCATCATACTCGGAGGTTGTCAGTGCCTCAGCGAGGTGGTGACAGCCAGCTAGCCAATCAGGGCTTTTGCCTCATTTCTGACATCACAATGAAGGGGTGACTCTGTTTTCATCAGAGGTACTTCTAAGAAAGGGAGGAAAATAGATGATATGATTATTTTAAATGTGTAAAAGCTTTATGTAAATGAGGTGGAAGAAGCAATCCAATTTTCTGAATCCTATTGAATCGCCCCCTGCTGGCTATCGGAAAGACTGCAGCTTTGACGAACCTCCACATTGGCTTGACTTCTGAAACAAAGACGCAGAGTCCTCTTGTTATGCTTTTGTGTAAAATCCTGATTCATTATATTTTAGTGACGGCCAGTTGTGCCTCGTTTCCCATCGTGCTTTATGCAAAATGGTTTGTTAAATGTGTTGTTTGTGTTTTTAATCATGTTGGTGTTCATCATGGTGTTGCTATATGTCAGTATTCAGAGTTCTTTAATGCCGTTAGATGTCAAACATACTTTTTAATTTTAGTGAAAAGCTGAATCCGGTCTCTCTTCCTGAAAGAGTTGCTGCAGAATTATGGATTATGATTCTTGATGATCGTCCTGCAGGAACTACTGTAAGACTCTTAAGTTACCGTGTGGCTCATAAAATGTGTTATTCAAACAGTAACACGAGAGGAAGTGATGTTGTTCTGTATGTCAGCCATGGTTTGGTTTGTTGGTCTGGTTTCTACCCCTCACACATCACGGTAAAGCAGCTAACAAAGAGTGAAGGATGTGAGCAAAAGGAGGCAGTGGAGGAGAGGAAAGGCAGATATGGAAATGCAGTCCTAGCCAGCAGGGATTCATGGCCTCAGGCATCGTACTGCAGCTCGGGTAAACAACAGAGCAGGTAGAAAGCAGAGGGTGGGACGGAGGAGCAGAGAACAGAGGATAGATGTAAAGAAAGAGAAGAAGAGTGAAGTGAGTGACTGAATCAAAGTGGCGTGGTCAGAATGGATGAGACATATTCTGCATGATGGATGGATATTGATGGTTGAGTTGAAGGAAATGAACATGACGTCAGATACATCTGGTCCATCTAAAACCTCATGTCTTTCATTATGCAGCAGATTGTACAGTAATGAAAAATATTTTTCTTTTATTGCCTTTAGACTTTCCTGTTATTGCAGTGGAAATTACAAATCAATTTGCTCATTTGAAATACTTCCTTTAGTTTCTTTAAAAGATTTCTCACTGACTGTGCAGATTGTTGATTTTTTTTTCTTAGCTAAAGCTGGCCACACACGACGATTTTCAAATCTTAACTGATTTTAAAAAACGTGGGAGACCACTGACATAAGGACAGTAGCAACCGATTTTTAACATTATAATCCTCCGCATGCACACACTAGACGACATGGCTTGACCGGGAGAAGATAGATACGAGATCTCAAAGAAACTTGTGTGATCAAACGTCACTTCAGAAGAAAAAAAAGTGATGGAGGACGATTGACGACATCAGCTGGCTGTCCTGCTGTGTTTTGCTTTGCAGTGAAAAACAGAAAATGAGAAAAACAATACGAATTAATTCCTGACTGAGAAGATAGATCATGTGCGGCTTTATACAATTTGCAGCAAGAGCTGTGGGTGAGATGTCCAGGTACGCAACATCCGGTTGGTGACGCGTCCAAGTCGGCCTGCTCTCATTGGCTGCTATTCCGTCTGAGGCAGTTTGACCTGAAATCGATATTTACGGGGAGGCTCCGACTCGACTGGGGGCAGTAAACTAATCGTAGTGACACTACAGACTTGAGGATTCCTTGGACAAATAATCTGATACGACAAGCCTCAAATCCAGCCATGTCCTCCCCGATTGTTGTGGGGGGCAAAATCTAGCCTACAACCGCCTAGTGTGTGGCCAGTTTAAGCCATTTCATTACTGTTCAAATGTTTATTGCAAGTCTATCCCCTCTAATACAGTTTTGACATCCAGGTAATATTTCAAACATTTCTCTGAAGTTTAGCCCGGGGGTTCTGCTCAATGTTTAGTCCTGCAGATGCTGGAAGCAGCTGATAGAGATTTAACATCGCAAGTAAGGAAGACTAATTTTTTTTTTTATCCGAAGGCTTTCCTCCCCACCTTTGATCACAGTGTGTGCATTTGGCCCCAAGGCTTCTGTAAAACACTCCACCGGCCTAAGACTGCACCATCTCAGAGCACAGAGCCAGAGGGCAGGATTTAGCTTCTGATCGCCCGTGTGTGTGGAGTTGAGGAAGAATGTGTTTGGTGTGTGAACATTGTGTGCATTTTTTGTCTTTCAATCTATCTAGTTGTTACATAGATTGCGTGTGTATCTGTGTTTCCCTTGAGGAAAATGGTTTGGTAATAAGCGATGTGTACGACTCCCATGATGCAGCGCTCCGCCTCTGCCTTGGTCTGATGGGATCTTGACCTCCTCCGCTCTCATCCCCCTCTTTAATAAACGAATCTATGGCTCCCAAGATCTTCTCAGCTCTCCTTCCGTCTTGCATCACCTCTCCTCACCCTTTCTTATCCCATGGTTTATCTTATGCTCAGCCTCTGCATCACTGACCTACAGTGGAGTTAATTTATAGCTCAACAAGGCATTTTTCACAGAAGTCCTGAGAGGATATAGTAAGATAAAAAGACATCTGTGGATGCTTTTGTATTTTCTAAACTGTTTTCTGTCCTGCATGTGTATTTGTTGAGTAAATGTTTTTGCCTGCATGATCTTTCCTTGCTAATTAAAACTCATCTGAGAAAAGCATCACTGCTTTCAGTAATGTTTGGAAAACTTGAGCCTCTCGCTTTAATTCATATCACATCGACAAATTAATTAAAAAACACACACACACATCCCTAAGTGGTGCTGGATCCAAAAAGGAGTAAGGATAAAGAAGCAAAAAAAAATCCCCACACCAAGGAGCGCCCGTTTCAGGATTAATTAACACGTTTGGAGCCAACACGCTCTTCCTCAGACTTGAAAGTGTTGTGAGTCGCAATCTTTTTAAAGGTTAATTTTGGGGCTTTTTATGCCTTTACTTTAGAGAGAGGACAGTGAATAGAGTCAGAAATTGGGGAGAGAGACATGTGGGAAAGGAGCCATAGATCAGATTAAAACCTGAGCTGCCCGCTCGTACGACCGTAGCCTCCGCACATGGGGCGAGCACGCTAACCACTGGGCTACCGGCGCCCATGAGTCGCCACTTGCCATTTTAAATAGACATAGACAAACACGTGTCCCCACACAGCTGAAATACATTATTTTCTGAGAAGGTCCCAAAAAACATAAAAATATACATTTTTTTAGGTAGCATACTAACTTAAAGATAAATTCAACATAGAAAAAGCTTCTGTAAACACGGACATCCATAACACGCACAGTGTTAGCCACAGGATGGATTCGAACCCAGGCTGCCCGCTTGGACGACTACAGCCTCCGTACATGGGGTGTGAGCACTAACCTTTCAACTACCGGCGCCCCATGTACAACACATTTTGTACAGTGTTCCTAATTAGTTCCAATCCTAATTTCAATAATTGTTATTTTCAGCAGATTGTCCTGGTTATCCTTTCGTATTTGGCAAGACTAGTTATTCCTAAAATCATTAGGCAAGTTCTTAATAACTAAAATTTGTGTGGATTCTGAATGCTACCCTAAAATTTGAAATCATGTATTCATTTTTCGTATTTGAAGTCAAATTTTCAGTAGCTTTCAGGCTGTTAGAAACTTATTTTCCAGTTGTTCTTTAGATATTAAGACTCTAGGATAAAAAGTAATATACATCAGAGTTGGAGATTGAGATTGGGCTTCCATACATTTCTGCCGCAGTTGTGGGTCTGTAGTTTTACGAGGTATTTTATGCAGATAACAACTGGGAACCACAAAGTGTGACTCAGAGGAAAGTTATGTCTGGAAAGAAAAGGAGGCAGCTCAGTTCCTGGACAAGATAAAGGTTTAAAAAGCAACAACAATGAGACAGAAAGAAGAGAAAGATAGAAAGTAAAAAAAAAAAACAGATCAAGTGAGAGGAAGAAAGAAAGAGAGAAGTGAGAGCGGAGATTAGAGGAATCCCCCAGGTAGAGGAGATTGTTGGGTCTCATTGTGTAGAACTGCTTCGCTATCTGATGCAGACTTAGCTCTGACACCTGTCACCACTCCTAATGAAACATCTCCCACAATCCTCTGCTCCTGGATCTTTTGTCCCACCCCCTCCCTCCTTTATGTCTCTGTGTATGTGTTACCATTTCTCTTCTTCTTTATATGCTTGTGAGTCTTTGTGCTGTAGATGTAGGTTTCTCTGCGTGGGTGTGGGACGCCTTTATGTGTGTGTTCATGCATATGCGTGTTGTGCATATAATCATGCTCCTCAGAGGAATGTGCTTTTTATCCCGACTCTGATGCATCAGTAATAAGAGAGGATGCGAGCGTGTGTTGTTGAAGCAATAGGCAGACGAGTGTGCAGCAGAGAGGCACAGATGTGAAGTGGTCTAAGTGCGTGTATGATTGTGTGTGTATGTGTGTGTGTGTGTGTGTGTGTGTGTGTGTGTGTGTAGCAGCCAGGCAGGATTTCTATGCCACTCTTTGAGCAGATGCTTGAGCTCAGTCCTTCCAACATTAACAATGACTGTTACTTCAGAGTGGATACTCTCATGAAAATATCTAGCCTAACACACTTTAAAACACACACTCCTTTTCCCTTTTCCTTTCTGGGCATCTTTAGTCCTGTTTTCCATTTTATTAGAGGCTAGAAGCAGTTCATTAGCGGTCTGTCGCCATCTGTGAATACTCTAAACTTTGACTGTCAGCCTTACTAATTGACAATCTGCTTCACTGGGCTCACTTGCATTGATTTGATCCCTTCTTCGTCTGTCTTTTCCTCGTTCCTCTCATCCACCTCCTATTCCTTCTCTCTTACTGCAACTTGGCTTCAATACTATCCTGTTAAAATCTCTGTGAATGTGAGCTGCCAACTGGGAGAAACCTGTTCATCTGAGCCTCACACTGTTAATTACATGTAGGAGCTTTCACATTATATCCCACTGTCGTTGTGAAATGGGCTGACTCATTGGCAAACATAGCAGTAAAGTTATTCTTAGACAATTTTTCAGTTACTAATAACCCAAAAAAAATCGACTTCCAAAAAAGCAATCAGTATTTATTTGTACTTAGTGGAAAATAGCCTGCACCTGGTGCCTTAAAACTAAATAAATGTTGCTTATAAAGTAAACCCTTCATGCCAGTTAAGACCATTGACCGTATAAAACATGGATGTCGTCTCAGTGACATCGTCCATTGGCTTTGAAAGCTGAGTTTTAAAGCCCAGTGGTGGCAGTCGCCATATTGGGAATGCTGTCAACGGAGTAAGAGACATAAAGGTGGAGCTGAGGCGGGCCTTTAGCCTCCTGGCAAACAGCTACAACACGCCCACCCGTCAGTCACGCCCATAATTATGCATCATTCTTAGCCTTCATATAATCAAAATGGGGGAGTTAATAATTCAGCTGCGTGCAGTGTGTACCAACAAATCCATGAGTTCATCAAACCTAAACCTTTTTTTAATCAGGCTGTAAGAAAACAGAAAAGTCAGCACACTCAACATCCTCTAACGTTATGATCTGGGTAGAGCAGCAGCGTACAGATCAACAAGAGATGCGTTTCAGCACAAAGCCTTCATCCGCGTTGATGAAGGTTAACGGAAACTTCAGTTATGTTATCTGCCCTGTCTAAAGGTAAGAAAACACTCAGAAAACAAATTGAGAATGATTTGTCCTAAATTGTCAGCGGGTAAACAACGTGATTTGGTTTGTTGAGTGAAGCTAACATTAAGGGTGCTAGCACCGCCAACCCTCGGTAGTCCCTGCTGAGTAACATCCACATGCCAGGGCTTTATGTGGTTATGCATTGCTCCAACCCTAACCCTAACCTGACACAGCCTACGTACAAATTTATCTCAGTTTTGAGATCAAAGCACTGCCAAAAACACACTGCTCCTACGAGATGCTATCAGTTCACTGTGCTTGTTTACATCCCGGTTGTAGAGTGGGGAGAGAAGGCACATTAACCAGAGCTACAACCAGTGTATGGCTACAGCCCGAGCTAGTGGCGTGTGGCTGTGATACAGTTTCACCATGTGACCGGCATCAAAGGCAAAAATATGAATAATTCGTTCAACTGACTTGTAACTCTGGTGCTGACTAGAATGATGACGTTTAGTCGATTAAACGCACATATCTGTATTAAATATTTAGAGCTACTTATGAAAAGCAATTTTAAAAGCTTCTATTATCTCTAAATAACCACATCTTTTACTTTTCCAACCTTCACCCTCCATATGCCCTCAATGCTATCGGGAAGAGAGAGTGTGCTTTAATGGGTTTAAAGGGAGCGGAGGTGTCTCTCGGTGCCATTATGTCCAAACCTCTCTCTCCCCTCTGTATCCTCTCTGCCGTTCCCAGGCCAATCTGTAAGTCATTACCGCTGCTCCATTAGACGGCACCTCTGCAAGGCGCAAGCTCTTATTGAGAGTGTGAAGCAGCTGCCTTGGTAAAACTTTAGGTACATTCCTGTTTATACAGGGATGCAGTTACCACAGATTTTCAAATGCAGATAAACCTTTGTACCAATCTAATAGCATGATTATGGTTTACTTAACGGTACTCTAAGTGGAATATGACTTAATTCTTATGTTCTAGCTTTGTATTTGAATGGCCTTTGTGCTCGTTCACTGTGACTCAGGGAGAATACTGAACACACATAAGTGGATCAAAGTTGATCTGTGGTAATAACAGCCTTTTATGATATTGCAAAAGCCTTTTGTGTCCAATTACAGACATAAAGTATCTTACTAAGTCTCACAGCCTTTTTACAAGAATTAGTTGAAACAAGAATTTTCTGCAAACAGTAATTCCACATTTTGAAACGACGATTAGAAAGGCAAACTAATCCTTTGTTTGCAATAAAAGAAGACCTTCTTTCTTGACTTTTTTTTAAACATTTTTCTGTCACTATCAATGAAAGTGAACATCCTTTATTTTAAAACGTTGGTTCATAAGGAATAAAGACTCAAATGATTCAGCAAGACACTACACATTTTGTTAATAATTTCACATTTTCCCAGTCTCCCATTCTCACTACAAACATTCAGGTTTAGTAAAACTAATGTAAACTTTGCCGCATCAGTCCTCTGAGTTTGGAGTCAACCGGCTGATTACCATTCACTTTAGTCTGGCTTATATCTGCAAGCTAGCAAGGGAGAGTCATTGTCAGCATGTGGTGCATAAAAACAGGTGTAATCTTTGAGTGCAGCAAACAAAACACAAACCTTCTGCTATGTTTGAGACTGCGTATCGGTAACTTACTCTCTGCTGTAACCCATGATCGTGGGCTTCACCGTGTCTATGGTACATCCTCGTACTTTGACTCACACACAGGAGAGACTAGCTTCCCGTTACAAACCTGCAAAACTACTTCACATGCATACTTTACCCACTGGGCCAACTTTCTTTTAAGGATAGGGCCGGTTGGTAACACTACACACAGATGTAATGAACAAAGAGGGTGAGGGGGTTTGATGGCTTTTCTCCTGCAACCTTCTGACTAATGAAACCTTGGTAGGCTGAGATTATTCTCAACAGGTAACATTTTAGTTGACCATTTAGGGGTAGCCCTACTGTAGGATCAATGGCACACATAGACTCGTTGGATATAATGAAGCATGCATTGCAGCTGACAGCTGGGTTTCGTCTCATGACTTGCTAACAGCTGTAAAGCTCCACCAATTAAAATGCAGTAAAAACCATTGTATCAGCCAAGTTTTTTCATTGATTGAAGAGCAGCGAGAATTTGCTGAATTGAGGCGCTGACCCCTCAGACATCTCACTCTCTAATCCGTTACACTGTAGCTGTTAAACAGTACAACACTGAAGCATTAGCACTGTCCGTGTTCCTAAGAGACGCTGCCTCAGGCTCTCAATTCTGTCCACGCTGTAAGAATTAGAATATCCTTTTGGTGCATTCATTTAGGCAAAAACATCCCTAATATCCGTAACAGCCTCATTAATACTGTGAAGGGTTTGATTCCGAAATGGCTTGTGCTCATTTTGACAAGTAACTGCCACAATTAATATTCAGTGGTTCGTAAATAGGACAAGAGTTGATCCTCGAGAGTGTTGATAATTTGTGAGTGGAGGTTTTAGGCTGCCTCATTCTTCAAGCATAGTCTCGATTGAGAACAAAGGAGACTGAAATGCATCCTGAATCATGTGCTTATTTGGAAGGAGGCTCTGGGGAGCAAAAAGAAAAGGATTCACAGGCAATTGTTGACATACTGTTATGCCATGGCGCTGTTGGAGATACACAATTTAAAGTTTTCAATTTGGAATAAATAGTTTTGTTGGATATATTTTTGTGCTATATTTATTTTCCTGTCAATGAAGAAAATGTGATTTCCCCTATTATTCTCTCAAACGGCATTGTATCCACAAAGATCAACATCCCACTGAGACATCCTACTTTCTTTTTCACTCACGTCTTTACATTTCTTTATTCTTATTTTTCCTCATCTCCAGGAGTGTCCTCAGATCCTGCCCTCCACCCAGATCTACATCCCTGCTGGAGTCATGAGACCGATCACCCTGCTGGCCCAGAATCTGCCGCAGCCTCAGTCCGGTCAGAGGAACTACGAGTGCATCTTCCACATCCAGGGCAACACACACAGCGTCCCGGCTCTGAGGTTCAACAGCACCAGTATACAGTGTCAGAAGACCACGGTAAGACGAAAGAGAAAACACATTCATGTGCAGACAACACAGCACATACTAGGAATTTGAAAATAAATTCACCATATTATCACAGTGGCCATTTTCCTTCCGGTGCATTACAAAGCTACAAAGACACGCGACACTCAAGTATGTAGTGCTCACAACAGCATAGACTACTACGGCATAGATTCAACAAAGAAGAATAAACCAGGCTTTAATGTCCTTTATAGAGGGCTTTGTTATCAACTGACTACCATCTCAGCCAATCCTAATCTCCTCGCTCAACCCTGGCCAACCCTGGCCGTTTAATCTGCAGGCATGAGCTCTGTTCAGGACAGCCATACCGCTTTAATCATCAGCTGCAGTGTGAAACAGAAATACCAGCTGTGATGGATTGGTGTGGCAGAGACTTGAAGCTAAGGTGTACAGCCACAGGGACTCGATGTCTCGAAGCCACTCTCTCTTCATTCCACTCCTCATTCCTGCCTTTTAGCCCTCAGTCAAACTGTCACCGCTAATGGGGAGCAACCATTTCAGCAATGTTAATTTCCTCGGCTCCAATCAGGGCATGAGGCAGAGGGGAGGCATTTAAATGACACCAATTATGACTTGCTTAACGAGACATATGATTAACATGGGAGCTGCACACATCAGCACTCAGTCACGGTGATAGGTCCAATAGTGAGCCTGTGATGTTAAAAGGCAGCCTGTGTGTGTGCACAAGTGTGCATGCGCGCAGTTTTGGCAGCTTTACCGAGCGCCTTTTCTTCAGCCTGTCACACACTCGTCAGGGGCTCCAGGTCATTTAGTCGGCTGCCCTATTACCGCTGGGCTCGGAACACATCGCTGATTTGCGGCCACTTGCTGTTTTTGAGCTCTGCTCAGTCACTCCCCATTCTCCCTGCAAAGGGAAAGAATGAGCGTCAACTATGTGATCCTGGAAGTCGTTTTGACTCTGATGTTGGATGGTGACATGAAAAATAGTTCAGGGGCACATTACTGAAGTTGACTTCCAGATCGTAATGATGGCTCCCATGGTTCTTTTGTGTTTCAGAAAGGTAATTTCTGAATATTTAGTCACTTGTGTCTCTATAATTGCTTCATGCAAAAGAATATTCTTTTCTATTTGACTTTTTTGGGTTGTTATTTCAGGCTTTTGTCAGATGTGTCCTCAGAGACCTGAGAACTTGAAAGCCTGTTGAAAAGAGAGTGAGCTGCCAAAACAGTAATTGCTGTACACCAAGTTGAATGTGTGAATAATTTGGACAAAGTCAGATGCAAAATTATTCTACTAAAGAATCTAGAGCCTGACTGAGACATCAGTTGGCCTGCATTATCAGCCGACACGGCTCTATTGCACATATATCAGTATTGGCGTGTACGGCCCTGTTTGAAACTTTGAGTCCTGGGTGAACAGATCAATAGATCTTAAGTTGAGTCTGAATGCACCTTAGACACATCGAGGACACATTAAGATCTGATCACTGTGTACACGTGTCCTGGGACACATTTAAGGACCGTATTATCTCTTATCTAGGGCAAAGCTCACGCCTGATTTAATGTTTAATGTACTCTGATTTGATCTTTCCTTCCTTTGTCTTGTAAACAATCTTTTGCCTTTATAACTTTGTATTTCATTTCCAGCAGAGGCAAACCCAGCGTATGCATTAGAGCTTTATCTGAACAAAATATGGGACAAGCCCTGCCCTGTATTGATTCAGTCAGGGACAGTGCATTTTAATTTTCAATACCGAATGATCCTGTGCAGACAGGAGAAGTGGGAGAGGCGGTGCCTGGATGGGAATGAGAGATGTGACCCACAAGCAGTTCATGGTAGTAAACAAATTGCAGCACAGTGAGGATACAGACATTCAATAGAGGAGATGATGGTATATAACAATGATGTCTCTGTTTTTTTTCCCATTAACAGACTCCAGTCTGTGGAGTTCATACACTCTCTGATAAAACAGGGAGCTGTAGAGGAACATTAAGCTATGGACAAAGTTATATATAATAACATCTTCTGTCCATATTTACAGCTCGTCTCTCTTTCTTTGTTAATAGTCTGCATCACAGTTTTTATCATTTCATGGCTATTAAATGTCATTGAAAACAACAAGAGGTCACATTTGTATTTGCACACTTAAAGGCAGGGTTGGGAATTTTCTCCAGATAGACCTGTTTAAGATTTTGGTTAATAACTCAAAATTACCAACCCTGCCTTTAAAGATGTTCACTTGTGATTTGTTGTAATACCAGGTGTAAAAAGGCTCTATGTTTGACGACATGCTCCAAACTGACATTTATTTTAAAGGAACATATAATGGTTTCATGACATAGTTTTACCAGTAGAGTATTCTCAGACTTCACAACACTGTCTGCAGCACATGTATGATCACAGCTGAGCAGACAGTGGTCATCAGTATAACACATGACAAGGTTTTATAATGTTGTTTGATACATTCACACACATTCATTCCTGCAACAGTTCTTCTGCTGAGGGCTGCTGAGGATAGAGGACAGACACCTTTCTCAGCAAATCTCTGAGTCACTGGCAAACTGAATGGCTGCACACACACACACACGCACGCATGCACACACACACACACACACACACACAGACACACACACACACGTATCAACTTCCTCATTTATTTGGCAAAACATTGATGCATTGAGCCAGGAGGAAAAATAGTAAATACAGCCTAAACACAAGTTTAAAGCTGCTGATGAAGCCAGACATGAGGGGATTTTAACTGTGTGTCTGTTTGTGTGTGTGTGTGTGTGTGTGTGTGTGTGTGTGTGTGTGTGTGTGTGTGTGTGTGTGTGTGTGCGTGTGCGTGTGCGTGTGTATGTGTGCGTGTGCATGTTTGTGCGTGTGTGTGTCTATTTGAGCATCAGTGTGGTGCTGTGTGTGTGTGTGTGTGTATGTGTGTGTGTAAGCTTCAGTCTTTCCAACCCCCCGCCTCTCTCCTCGTCAGGTGGGACTGTGATAGGATCCAATTAAGGGAGCTGTAGATAAAATGATGATGAATTGCAGTGGTGTTGTAGACTGACAGACACAAACACACACAAAAGGCTCTGAAACCAGAGAAAAACAGTGAGCAAAAAGACAAAGAGAGAGCCAAAGAGGAGGTGTGGGAATTAAGAAAAGACAATGACGATGCAACAGAGAGAGTGATACAGAGGGAGAAGAAGAAAGAGAGAGAGAATAAAGAAAGACAGAGGAGGAGAGAGAGACTAAGCTCAGCAGGCCGGCTGAGGGGAAACAAACAAATGAGGGAGAAACAGATGGAGGGACAGTGTATTTGGAATATAAAAGATGTGCATGTTTGAGAAAGTGATGAAAAGGAAAAGAAAATCATGATCCGTGCAAAAGTGAAAGTGCTGAGATTAACCAGAACAACAGAGGGTGGAAGGGGGGTCGGGGTAATAGAGACTGGTTACACAGTTTTTCCAGCCATGCACTGTTAGTTTTCTGTTCGGTTGTACAGTACAGTACAGCAGCAAGGTTAGCAAGTTAGTTATGCAATCTATTTTCACCTTCTATGACCTGTTGGAAAGTCTGCTTGCAATACAGGAAAGTAAACAAGGCCCCAAATTCTACACCTAAGATGCCTTTCAACGAGGTACCATAACAGCAGTTTGAGTGATGTGGTGTGTTCATGCTGTGTGGTAGATTTATGGCTCTGTTTTCCTAAAGGTTGCAGACAAAGTCTTATAAAATAACTCTGATTACATCATCATGATTGCAGCATGCATACATTTTAAAATCTGGATACCTGACCCGAGGATGCTGGGGGCGGCTCTACCGTACAAGAGCGTTAATGTAGATGATGTTATCATTCTTTTGTTGCATTGTTGTCTTGAGAAATCAGCTGCCCACATCTGGAAAAAGAACTCATATGTGCAGTGAGAGTGACCCAGTTGCGATCCTCAAAACCACAACGATGCGTTAAATAAAAGGGTAAAACTGCGAGAGTTGCACAGTTGGATGATCATTCATATTCTCTGTGGGTTTGTGGCTACTAACATCCTTTGTACATTTTTTAAACGGATCTTAACCAGTTTTTGACGCTGAATAACATGGCAAGTGCAGCTTTAGGAGGCAGAGACTTTGAAGCAAATGGGTATTGGGGTAATGGGTATTATTATGGGTTTAAATTACCCTACTTACCCTACACTCTTCAGATTCCCATATAGAGAAAAAACAGAATGAAAAACTGTATTAAAAGGTTCAGCACACAAAGATCCATGTATGATTGAGAACCTGTATACTTGTGACTATTGTGTTCAGCATTCTCAGTGGGGGATTGTGTGTACATGTATCACAGCTGGCTGCGACTGGGACAGTGGAGTGTAATAAATCACAGAGAAAATTAGCCAGCAGTAGATGTACAGTCATCCGCTCCATCTTACTGTCTCTTTGTGCATTATTTAGCCGCTCCGCAAACACTGAAACATTGAACTTGCATACTCAAATACACCAGGGAGCCCAAGTATGCATGGGTGCACACCAGGATGTTCACAGGAAAGCACACTCTGGTGAGCGCGTGCACAAACACACACACATAGCCTGCATCCAAGTTGCATGGAGACACACTGGTTTGTTCATAAAAAAAACACACATACATATACACACCCTTCTTCCTCCCCAGGGGTTTGGAAGCCCAAACATGGAGCAGACATATGGAGATTCTCCACATGATCTTCTTCCTAATCATGTGGAGCTGACGGAGATTGTAGCATCAGCAGCAACCGGCAACCTGCTTTACATGATTTATTACACTGACACACATAGGCTATCAAACACTGTGTGTGAGTGTTTGAACTCCCCACTGTAAGTCCATACATCTGGAACTGATAAGCACAGCATATTTTAGGAAGGTGAAAGATGACAGGTTTTTTGTTTACAAATTGGTCTAGACTTCACTGAAGTCTAGACTTTTTTCTTACTTTTACAAAAACTTACATGTAGCTCACATACAGTAAACATATGACACACACACTGCCTCCTACATTGGGTTAGGGTTCATCGTGCTCTGACTAATACATATCAGGCAGGGTAAATGCTGGCTAGCTTACTGTACGTTGATAGCAAAGACTGTGAAGCCATTGCTTAAGTGCTTTAAACCTCCATTGGTACTAATGGCCAACAGGGGGCGACTCCATTGTTTGCAAAATTGCAAACAAGACGGAGAGAAAAGTAACTAAGGCTGGCTACACACTATGTCTCTATTCAAGGCTTGACACAACCTATTATAAGTCAATGCGATTATTTTTCTGCTTCTGATCGAGTCAAACAATCCTGATCGTGGGTATCAGATACGGCTGCCTCTGACAGAATACCAGCAGCAGCCAAGGAGAGCGAGTAGACCAGTAATCGTCACCAGCCGGATGTTGCATACTTTTACAGCTCACAAACAAGGGAGTTAACATAAACACAACTGAGCCCCGAGCTGAGTGGAGAATTAAAGAAGAGCAGCTTGTGGAATTATTGCAACAACACAGGTGCTTTTATAAAGTTTCATGCAAGACATAGATGTCGATAGTCCTCAAGCAAGTTTCTGTGAGAGCTCGTGTCTGTTGACCGGTCTCACGGTCTGGCTGAATCGTCTAGTGTGTTCAGTCGGAGGATTATAATTTTAAAATCGGATGAACTGTCCTTATCTCTGTGGTCTCCCATGTTTTGAAAATCGGTTAAGATTTGAAAATCGTCTAGCCTGTATCCAGCCTCAAACAGTGCAATTAAAAAAAATCTAGAAAAAGTCTCAGGTAAGGCTTTAAGAGCCATTATTTACATTTTTGGAAGAATAGTACCAAAAAAACACCATGTCTCAAACAGACTGGACTGCTCTGAAAGGGGGGACTTTGTGTGTGTGTGCTCAGTGTATTTTTACACTCGCTCAGGTATCCTTCAACATGACTAATTACATGAGGGTGACCTGCTCATGGGCGCGCACACATATGCACACGCTGCTCCGTTTTCCAGCCATACCCCTCCTCTACCAGCCAGCTGCTCTGTTTTGTTAACATCGGCACTTTTCAGTACCTCAAGCGCACACACACACACACACACACACACACACACAACCCAGCCGTATCTATTCATACAATCCATGGAGACATGCAGTCCACGGAGACGATTCATGTAGCGGGAGAATAAACGAGTGCAGGAGCAGATAACGAATGAACCCGAGCCAGCCTGGTATGTTACTGTAATGAGGCCAGGGACGGCTTTGTGCTCACCTTGTAGTTTTTACACCTCCTCCCCTCCCTCTCCTTTTTTTCTCCTCTTGTCACCTCTCCTCCCTCTCCCTCCCTTGCATCCTCGCACCTTTCTCATTCCTCATTTCCTTCTCAGTACCCCAATTTTCCCTTATTTTTCCCCTTGTTTACACTATTTTCTACTTTTCTTCTTCCTCCTTCTACCAGCTCTCCTCTCCTCTTCTCCGTCTTCGTCCTCCGTATCTGTCCTCGTCTGCCTTCTAATCTCTCCTCCTCTTCTCTTAACTCCACACCTCTTATATCCCCTTTATCTCCTCTTTAGCAGCCAGCCATTTGCATGCACCCAACTTTCCCCGACTGTATCCCCCATCCCCTCCTCCTCTCCTCTCCTCACCCATACTCTCCCCTCTCTTCCCCAGGGGGCCCTACACTATGAGCTGGCTCAGGTAGATTAATTACATGCAGTGACATGGAGGAGCTGGCCAGAGGCTTCAGTAATGAGTCTGATTACTCATCTCCAGCAGCTTCGGGCGCTCAGGGGAGGAAAGTCAGGACGGCAGTCCAGCAGAGAGGCCGCTCAGTAGGGGGTAGTGACTTCTACCGACAGGGTTCAACCACAGTTTTTTTAGCAGCAATGGTGCGACTGCGTTGAGATGAAAGCTAAAACAAAAGTCATGTTGGTGATCAATAGCTGTTCAAACCGATAGTTCAAAAATGTTCTCAAGGGAAATATTTCAACCCCTCAGACATACCTGACCACATGTGTTCGTAGCTGAACCCTTTTTTTCCAAACAAGCTGCAGGTCAGCAGGTCGAAAATGTAAATACCTAATCACCAGTAGACCAGAGGAATTGACTAGTATGGAAGAAATCCTGCAAGGAGGCCAAAGAGGGAATCCAGAGTGTGATGGCTGGAAGACAAAATTATCATTGAATGCAGAAAATGTGGAAAATAGAAGCATGGATAATAAATCACAGACGCAACAGATTGCCAAGATATTTTTTAAACATTAGGAAAATTATTCTGTTTTCAGCCTGTGAGTAAAAAACTAAATAATGGATTACAGATTGTTTTTACTCTCTTTAATGGTAAATCCAACACTTTACTTTTGCTTTATTTTGGCGTATAGGTATTTCCTTTTGTCCGTTTACTTGTTTTATTCTACGTTTTACTTTCACGTTTCTCACTTTGGAAACAGAAACTTTGTCTTTTCCCTTTAACATTTCTTTGCTTTCCTCTGTGCATGTAGAGCACTTTGTAAGTTGTTTTTTAAAAGTGCTGTTAATTACATTATTGTTATTGTTATTATTATATTAGGAAATGCATTCTCATTAGCTACAGTTAGATTAGATCCCATTGCAGGTCAGGATAGTGGTTGAACCCTGTCTGTGTCCTTTCTGTTTCCTTCTGGAGATCCAGAGATGCAGGAAGTTCAGCTCGGGATAATAAAATTAACACATACATTGACACACATGACCTCCACATCATCCAGAGTGGTATGCTGCAGGAAAATACTTTATACTGGGTTGGTGGTGGTGCGGTGGTGCAGTGGTTAGTGCGCGCGCCCCATGTACTGAGGCTGTAGTCCTCCAAGCGGGCGGCCCGGGTTCGGATCTGACCTCCGGCTCCTTTCCCGCATGTCATTCCCCACTCTCTCTCTCTCCCTGATTTCAGACTCTATCCACTGTCCTGTCTATCCAATGAAGGCATAAAAAGCCCAAAAATAAATCTTTAAGGAGAATACTTTATACTGACAAGTTATTTGAGTATTTGTCTTAGATTGTCATTTTGGCCATCATATTGCATGGCTCGGGCATCTGATCAGGATCAGGGAGTCTCCTGGTCGCCTTTCTCTGGAGGTCTTCCTGGCACATTCAGCTGGGAGTGACCCAGGAGTAGACCCAGAGCTCGCTGGAGGGATTATATATCCCTTCTGGCCTGGGAGCGCCTCGGGAACCCCTAGGAGGAGCCTGAAAACGTTGCAGGGGAGATGAACGTCTGGGGAAACTTGACCCAGCTCCTTGATAAGTGGAAGATAATGGATGCATGGAAGGATATTGCAAAACTTTGATCGAAAAAAATACTCACAAATAGGAACTTTCCTGTGAATTGTCCATTTAACTTAATTCCTAAGTCGTGTCAAAGCGCCTGCATGTAAAGTCGTGGCCACCACTCTTACTTCTCAATCTCATTTAATAAGAATTTCAAAGTTCAGAGGTGAGAGCAGAGTAATAAGGAGTGACTGACACCACCGGTGAGATACTTTATTAAAGTGTCAGCTCGTCAGAATGCTGTCCTGATGTGACTTCATGAAGTTTTTAGAGAAGATTTAATCCAAGACTGCGAGCCTGGTCAGTCCACCACTAATCCTAAAGACTGTTGATGATTTACTCGTACATTTGGTAGAATAATTATGATGATGATGAAGCTATAAGTGCTGTTTTTCTTACTAAAAAGCCTTATACAGAGCCTGATTGTGTGGCTGAGGACTCTTCATGGTGCTCATTTCTGTGTCTTATTCCATGTTTCTCATTTCTCATTACTTTGCAAACGCGCTGTGACACCTGTGGTTTTTTCTTTATTCACATTAGCTCCCCCAAAGTTGTCCCTTTGGTCGACACAGAATCAAAACATCAAAGAGATCAAGTGGCGTATCAGTTCTCGTGATTAAGCTCATCTTGTGTCCCTTAAATCTTCTTCTGCTGCTTCTCTTGATTCATTTTCATTCTCCTTTCTTAAATTGTATGTATTAAAGTGTCCCAAAGTGTCTCCCTGGTAGTCACTTAGCCAGTGGGTGCTGCTCGGTTTGACTGGGTGGCACTGGGCCGTGGTGTCACAGTGTGGTTAGTGTTGGCGTTTTAAAACCATGTGACAGTATGAATAAAGCATGATGCGGCGGGCAGCAGGGTGGGAAGGGACTGACAAGGGAACAAGCTCAGCCAGTGTTTTGGTGACGGCAGACAAGTTCAGACCCTTAAAGTTTAATGGGGGCCACACCGCAGAGAGAGGAGGAGTGTGTGAGCATGTGTGTGTGTGTGTGTGTGTGTGTGTGTGTGTGTGTGTGCGTGTGTGTGTGTGTGTGTGTGTGTGTGTGTGTGTGTGTGTGTGTGTGTGTGTGTGTGTGTGTGTGTGTGTTGGTCCTGTGGTTTCTCTGCAGCTGATGCTGCCACACACTGGCCTTTAAACAGTGGGATGTAGTAGCGATGCTAATAAATTCAACAGCCTTCCTTATGTGTGTGTGATGGGTTCAGGGTCACACTGAACTAGTGGGAAGAAAAACAGACCAATCAGGCGCTCCTTTGTGGCGTCAGAGTGTTTGGTTCAATCCCTCCGCTCTGGGGATGCTGACCTCCCAGAATCCTGTGGTATCGTGGGTTTGTGCTGCTCTCTGTTTCTAAAATGTCTCTATAGACATCCAGACTTACCACACTCCTCCATCTGTGGCTCCTTACAATGTCTCCTTTTTCCTGTTTTACTTCTGTTTGGGTTGTTTTTTCTTCCATTTGTCCCTTAAGCTGATCTCCCACAAGACTTTAGGCTGAACAGAAACCTTGACCGGCACAAAATAACACCAAGTTTTTTCTTAATCTTAAAACTTTGGCACTGTAATTTTTTGATAAGAAGTCCTAACACAACCCTCCTAAAATGGATTGTGCAGTGATGAATATTTGTTTTGTATTTTTCACATCAACTTCACAAGGAGAAGTTTATACTGAACCTGTCCCAGCTTTTCACTGCCAGTACATATGTGTATGTTGACTGTGTCTTCAATACATTCACTGTCAAAGTACTTCAATCGTTTCCACAATCCAAACTGGCAACCAAAGCATGGTTTACGTTTTCATTTCTACATTTAGCCCTCAATCTACAGAACTGAGCACCTCAGACCCCGAAGGTATACTTCCAGTCAGATCTCACAGGTGCTTTATGATACCAGTCAGTTTTTCTGTGTTTTTTGTTCTAGTTTTAGCTTAAAAGATTTTTTTTCTTTAATTATTTCAAAGAAAAATGTCCTTTTTGCCTGTGTAGCTATTTTTGTAGCTTCAGCTACTTATTAGGTTCATTTTTGCAATTAGCTATTTGAGTACCACTCTATCAAGAGTTCAGACACACTGTCAGTCATTTTAGAGAAGAGAGAGTTTCCCACATATTGGGGCACCTGTGGCCTAGCAGTAAGTGCGTGCACCCCAAGTACGGAGGCTGTAGTCCTGTAGACCTGTAGTTCAGACCTCCTCCATCAGGGAGGTAAATATATTCACATGTTTTTTAAAAGGGTGCGATTCTGAATGGAACAGCTACAAACGAGTACGAGCCTGCTGGTTAAGAACATGTTATTGAATTTATCAACACTGGTTACCTTCTGTCGTGTGTATGACTGGCGTGTGCATGTTGAATAAATATGGATATATTTATTTTGTATTAAAGCACATTCTAAATTGTATTCGTAGACAGAATCTCAGACGTCTTCTGTGCACTGCTGATAAACATGAAATATGTTGGTAGGATGAGGCAACGACAAGTCAAAGAACTGGCACAGTTGGCACAATGACTTCTGTTATTTTGAAGCTTTGACTTCGTTCATGCAGAACCCTGAAGTCATACACCTCTTCTATTATCAGCTGACAGCCTGCTCCATTTAAACATGACTTCCTTCTCACTGATCCCTGCTGCAACAATGCTGCTCACAATCCACTGCTACTGGATCCTCCACCCCATCCTCCTCCTTCTATGTTAACCTTTGGTTCACACCCTTATACGGGGGTCAGCTTATGTTTACATTGCGCTCCCTAGTAGAGGCCATAGCATGCTGCTTGGCTAACCAAGGGAACATCTTAAGAGTGGACTGCATGGTTCTGACTGAAATATGATTTTCACAATAAAAGAAGCCAAAAAGAAGAAGAAGAAGATATTCTTATGATCCGGCATATTGTGTTTTTTTTTGTCTGTGTTTTGGGAACAGGAAGTTCACAGCTTTGAATTTGGACTTCAGGACAAAATCAACAAGTAACAGGATTCTGTTCACAGTGTGATATATTCAATCTTTGAGGCATGGCTGTGAATCAGAAAAGGGTAGGAAAAAGTGCTCTGGAAATCACAAGTGTGTAACTGTGTGTGTGCGTGGGTGTGTGCATGTGTGTGTGTGTGTGTGTGTGTGTGTGTGTCTCAGGCCCCATTGGCCACATGGGATGGTCGAGCCCCGTCTATCAAATCCAGTGTGTCAGGGAGCAAATTGGAAATGCCAATTTCACTTTACACTGCTCCGTATCTTATCTCTGCCTCACCCTCATCCCACCACTTAGCTCATGCCTAAATGAATAAGGTCCTCTCGCACATCTACCACTGTCTGATTTCAGCTTGCCTTCACCTCTCTGACCACCTCCCCTCCTCCTCCTCCTCCATCTCCTCTTCCTCCTCCACTTCTTATTCTCTTCCCTTTCTGTTCATCCTTTCCTCGATTTCCCTCTCGTCACCTGTCTTGTCCTCTCTCCCTTCCCGTCTTGCCTCATCTCCTCTCCTTCCCTTTCCATTCTTGTCTCCATTCTTCCATGGCCATTCAGCTGGAACCCATCTGTTATTTCTCTGCGTGTATTTATGAAATATGTCTGTTTTGGTAAATATGGATTTATGCGTGTGTGAATGCTTGGGCTGTATCGCCGTCTGCAGCGAACAAGCCCGGGCGAATCACTATGCAAATTAAACAATATCTCATGCAATATCCCAAATTTGCATTGACTCCATTATAAATGAACTTTTTCTTACACGCTCCTTTTTTTGTGTCTGTTTCAGTACGACTACGAGGGCAGTGACATCAGCGACCTGCCAGTCGACCTCTCCGTGGTGTGGAATGGAAACTTCGTCATTGACAACCCGTTTGACATTCAAGGTAGATCATTTTCTTTTCTTTGTGTTTCGTTCTCTTTTCCTGACTCTCATTTTGGTCGGGTATTGTTGCTTGTCACACATTTTTGAATCAGTCCTGCTTGTTTATCTGCCTGTAATGATTTTCTGTGAACACCGTGTGCAGCTTTTCCCCTTCATAAGAAATGTGTAATTTCTTTTTTGACAGCCATCAGGGAGAGAAGGTGAAAGTGTACAATCCATTTAGAAAAGAACGCCATTCTTGTCTGAGGTATGAAAAGAGGGGCAGAGGGAGTGATTGATGGACAGCGATGATAACAAACAAACATCCAACACAGAAATTAATAGGGATGGTTGCTAGAGAGGAGGATAAACAAATGGCTAAACTATGACAGGTTTGATAAATGCAGCATGTAATGGCGAGGGGAGGAGGGGGGGCGGAGGGGGGGGCTGGTGAGAATAAAGGGATTGATAAAGAAAAACAGAAACTGACATAGAGGGACGGCATTTATTATTTTTAATCCCTATGTGTGCATGAAGTGGAAAACAATTACCAATTCTAAATTCTTTATCAAGTGTAATACATTGGGTGGCGGAGGCTAATGATTTTAGACGTCCCATTACACAAGATAATAAAAGTCTTGCTCTCAAGTGTGTCACGCAGTCTTTTCCTCCACATTTGCATGTTCAGAGTCAGATTAACTAACCCTTCCTACTCTTCTCCCCTCCAAGTTTTTATATTCCATTCGCTATCCGTTCTTTATACGACCCACGTGCACATTTTCATCTCCCTTCCTTTGTGTTCCATCTGACCTCATTTTGATAAATGTCACACACGCAGTTCATTTTGCAGATTGCTTGAAAATTAGTTGCTTTTCGGTCGTGACCTGATTATTCTGCCTGTGTTATTTTGTTTAAAATATGCTCCTGTAGTTTTTTGTGTCCTTTGTGCTGAAAGCAGCAGCGTAACAAACTTGTGCTGGACTCCGGTGCAAATAGTGTTTTTTTAAGCCCTCCCCCTTGCCTCGAACAGATGCGCATGCTGATTTATACTAACATGCACGGACCCGCATATCCAGTCCAGACAACACCACAACAGACGGTGTATGTCACCATGCAGAAAAATTTCTAAGCTGTCTGTTTCTACCTTTCAGAGTGCTCACAAGCTGTATCATTACTTACCATCAGTAATGATACAGTATTATAATCAACTGACAGTTGCTATTGGCCCCCTAAACCCCGTGGGCACCGGTGATTTGCACTGATTTCACCGACGGTAGTTAATCCATTGGCTGATAGAAATTTTCTGATGTTAAGATTGTAACTTTAGAATATTGGTTAAGGGGGGCGTGATGGCCTAGTGGTTTGATCGCCCCCCATGTACGAAGGCTGTTGTCCTCCAAGCAGGCGGCCCGGGTACAGGCCGAACTGCCGCTCCTTTCCTGCACGTCATTCCCCACTCTCTCTGACCAAATCCTTACTCTATACACTGTCCTATCAAACAAAGGCATAAAGGCCCAAATATTAAAACATTTATTTTTCAACCTCAGTCAACACTATGCATGATAGGGCTGCTCATATTCATAGGTTATTCACATCTTTTCAGTCTGTCAAAGTTGAATCATCTTGCCTTTGGCTTACTGTTGGCGTTTGATACTTTACAACATTTAGATCAAAGTGTCTTCAATCTCAGGACTAGGTGATACAATCCCTTGTTACCTGCATTATTACCTGAGATGATGTGAGTGGGGATGATCATGCCTGCTGAGGGTTTTCAGGGTGGGGTGCCATGATGGGTACTTAAGGCAGCACCATCACAGGGGTCATCAGGTGGGCACCCTCATCCCTAGGTGTTTCCATGACAGGCCCACAACACCTCTCAGCAACATCTGGCGTCCCAGGTGTGCCCCCCTCTGCTTTACCAACCTATACTCACCTTGATGCTGCTGTCGTGAGGCCCATGTAGTACTTCTCCTCTTGAGCCAGAGCGAACGGCTAGCCTGTTTGATATCAAATATGAAGCTGGGACTAAAAGTCAGACGAGAGAAGGACTGCTCAGTGTAGAGATTTTGAAAATGAACGCTGCTCATAATGAGTTAAAAAAAGAAGAAGAATTTAGGGACACTGGTTACCACGATTATACTCTTTTTTTCCCCCTTAAACCCTTTATATTAAAGAAAATATAAAAATATGTAAACAGGACGTTTTCATCCAGCTAATTCTGGAAACAGGCCCTAGGGATCCGTGCCACAGTCGGCCCGTTGCATGTGACAGCAGTAGCGTTTCTCTCGGAGAGTTTGGAAGTGTGAAATCCAATGATCTTACAGTTCGGAGTGTGTGTGGACTTGACAAGTATATTCCCCTACAGTTGTTAGGCGTAAGCAAAGCTGGTTACTTGAATGTGCAGGTTGCACAGAATGTATGCAGGAAGCTTCAATGAACTAGTAGGATGTTCATCCCAATAAGCCAAAGATATGCCAGGGACAGGTTATGAATGAGTAATTGGTATGAATCACAAACAGTATCACAGATAAAGTTATTGTCCTAAAGCTTCGAACAAAACCTGATGGGATTACGAGCCCAATGCAATGCTTAGCGGTAAACTCCTTTAAAACCTGCATTATTAAACCATCCTCACTCACACAAATCTCATAAAGACCTTCTCCTCCTTTTCTCCACCTTTTTTCTCTCTCCATCCTCTATTAATCCCTCCCCTGCTTCATCCTTGTCCTTTTCTCTCGGATTCGAAGTCGTATTATCCGTCTGAGGCAGAGCCGCTCGGCCCTGGCCCGGCTCTGCCCCGGTGTAAAGTGGAGATGTTAATGTTAATTAAATCATTCATTTGGTTCAGATTAATTAGCGTTGTGCTACTTTTAAGCTGAGCCGTGGCTAATCAGATTAGGCCGAGCGGACGGCCGAGGCGGGCAGATGGATGCGAGAGAAGCTGGCTTTGAAGTCCAGCCGCCGTCTGTCTGCAGAGGAGGAGGAGGAGGAGATTCCTCCGAGCTCTGGTGCTTTTTTTTCAGTTTTTCCACTTTAGCTCATTTGCAATCTGTTTAACTGGTGTGACAGCAAACAAACCTGCCTGCAGGTAAAGACACTGTAGCATCAGTGACAGATAATTATGATAGAGTTTAAAATGAGACAAACAGTAACAAAACGAAAATCAAAAAAACTCATCCATGCACTTGTTCCTAGCCCCTCTCGTTTGCATGTGTCTCCTTTATTTGTCTTTGCGTTTTTCTTTACGCACACACATTCTCTGTTATGCAGGATCTCTTTTTTTCTCCCCCTCGTTTTATCTCAACCTCTCTCACTCCGTCTGGCTCTGTTCTCTAATTCCATTGTCCTCTCGGGGCCTCACCATCTTTAAATTCATAACAACTCTTGTTGCTGTTTTGTTAACAAGCGCAGCTAAAATGTATACCCCTCCCTTCCCGTCCCCTCCTCCCTTCTCCCTTTCATCTCCCTCCTCTCGCTCCTCTCAGGTTTTTGAGGTTTGATTATTTATTTATCCATGTCTTAATTCATTTTTTTTTACTTTTAATGACTTTTTCCACTCCGCAGAGTTTGGGGAATGTTTTTTTTTTTGCACAACCAATTATCAATCCCCTCTTGGCGTTCAAAGACATTACCTGTCGAATTAATTTCTGTAATATCCCCGTCGGATGCTTGTTCATTTTTTTATTTTTTTTATTCATCCATTGAAACAGTTATTTTCTCATCCTCACAGCCTTCAAATGGTAATTTCCACAAACTAAAGGTTTAGGTTGTTAGTCGGGCGATTAACATTCATGGAAGCCGTTCCTCTGTTCTCTCTCGAACAGATTACTTACTGTCAAACTTCTTGTAGATGCGGCTGTCTTTCAAATAAACTACTAGAACTTTGTGGTGTCCAATATTAATCTCTAGTAATAAAATAAAATGTAAAGTTTGCTTATTCAAACAAAACTTAAATGCAGTTTATTGTATCACATTTTATGAGGGGCTGCATAGGTTAGCGCTGTAGCCTCACAGAGAGGAGGTTCCTGGTTCTAATCCCTTCCTGACAGGAGCCTCTCTGTGTGGAGTTTGCATGTTCTCCCCGTGCATGCGTGGGTTCTCTCCAGGTACTCCGGCTTCCTCCCACAGTCCAAAGACATGCTTGTTAGGTTAATTGGTGACTCTAAATTGCCCGTAGGTGTTAAGGGTTCTCTATATGTCGGCCCTGTGATTGACTGGCGACCAGTTCAGGGTGTAACCCCGCCTCTCGCCCAATGACAGCTGGGATCTGCTCCAGCCCCCCCGCGCCCCGAACGGGAAAAGCGGTATAGATGGATGGATGGATTTTTTTGAGGGATACCAGCAAGAAAAGCGTCATTTTTAGTTTGAGTTAAAGATGGTACATCTCGCATTACGTCCATCTCAGTGCAGAAAACCCAAAAATTGTGTCCAAGCTTTCCCAACATATTTATTATAACTAAACACATGCAAAGCACATTAGAGAGCAAACCCCAGCAGGCAAGAACATGGCTGCAACTTGTCTCCAAATGTAAAAAAGCTGTTGAATTATAGCAGAGTTTAAAAGTTCTTTAACTCAAAGAGGACAAAGAGAGAGAGAGTAAGGAGAGTTACAATCCCGCTGCACTTGAGTTAGCCTTTGTTTTAAATGTCTAACTCACAAGTATAGGACTGTAACGCTGCTGTTGGCTACCTGTTTTAAAGGGAATTGTCCGCTCTTCCATTATGTATGTTACCTTTTCAAAATGTTGTTGCTATGTGACACAACAAAAGCTAGCAACTTGCAAGTTAAAAAAAGGTTTGGCAAAGATTTGGATTATGCAATACAGCTGGTTGCTAATGGCTCAACATTCATACAAAGAATAGCTGCAAGAATTTAGCCATTTTTTATCCCAGGGCTCATCTCCACACGTGCAAATGTTCCAACAAAACAAACTGCCCCCGACATTTTACAGCGAGGGCTGTGAGGCAACAACTCGGGCTTAGTGCCACCTAAGATAATAATGACTTAAAAAAAATTGATAAAAACAGAAAGCAGAATGAGGACAGGTTCAGGCAGACCTTTATCCATTGCCAACACTGCAAAAATAAATGTGTGGAGGTGTATGGCGTGTGTGAAGTGTACAGAGACTGGCCTATAAAATAATGATATGAGAAACACTTTGGGGAGAAAAGGATTTTGACTTTCTCTCTTGATAAAGTTGATGCTCTTGATGCTAACCATAAAACTTGTCATGGTAAATTAGCCTTTTTTTAGCTACTGTAGATGTGGCGTTGCTGATCTGAATTCAAAGTATGATATAAGCTGCTTTAGTAAGCGTGTTTGAAAGTATGCCAGACCTTTATTATTCTTTATGTTAGGTCCATTCATTGGTGCTGCCATTGGTGTTTTTCCTTGTATCTGTCGGAGTCATATTGTAACTAAAAGTTAAGGTTGGGCCTTCATAGCAGCCCAGCAGCAGAGGATTTTGTTCTGAAATAACTCCACTCATGCTGATCTGTCTTTCTCCCATTCTCCCTGTTTGTCGACCAGCCCACCTGTACAAGTGCAGAGCGCTGCGGGACAGCTGCGGTATGTGCCTGAAGGCAGACCCCAGGTTCGAATGTGGTTGGTGTGTCCAGGACAGGAAGTGCTCCCTCAGGCAGGAGTGTACAGGTGGAGGAAACTCTCACCTCCCTCTGCAGCTGGCTGAAAGTGGAGGGTGGATGCACGCCACCTCTGGTAACAGCCGCTGCACCCACCCAAAGATCACCAAGGTAAGAAGTGTGTGTATGCGTCTTGGTATGGTTGCATTAACAGGATTACAGTATATCATGCTATGTGTACGAAGCAGGCTGTGAGACGCGCTGATATTGTGAGTATTTTAGATACACAATCACACAGTTTTGGGTTAGACAAATTATTCTTGACAGAAACCAGCATGGGCTCTGACTTCTTTTCCAAGGTCATGAAAATTCAACAGCAATCCAAAACTCAGCCATTTAGCAATTTAATTTCTGTTCGCACAGATCAACCCTTAACTTAAAGCTGAAGTGGCAGCAGCAAAACTTAATATAGATCATTTTTTTATGTAACCAGAATGTTAAAAACCAAATAGATGTTTCCAAATGAGCAAATCTCAGGGCTCAGTTGGTAGAGTCGTCGTCTTTCAACCTGGAGGTCGGGGGCTCGATCCCCAGCTCCTGCAGCTTCATGTCAATGTGTCCTTGGTCAAGACACTTAACCCATCCCGCTTCTTCGTTGGCGGCGTGTGAATGTGTATGAATGGGATAAATTACTTCTGATGGTCACTTAGAAACCTCTGCCATCAGGGTGTGAATGTGTAGATGTGACCTGCGGTGTAAAAGCGCTTTGAGTAGTCAGAAGACCAGAAAAGTCCATTTACCATTTACCAAATCTCATTCTCCTGCTCCTGAATTAGGTTTTTAAAGGAGATCAATGTTAAAAAAAACAAAAAACAGAATCAATTTCATTCATCACTGTTCATTTTGAGGTCTGGGTGAACAAACGTTAACTTTCTGCTAGGCTTCTCATTTCTTTGCAATGGTTAGTCCTTGATTATAACTATAAATGCTTAAAGTGTAAGCTAGTTTTTCATTTATTTTCATTGAAACAATAAACGTAGCACTACGCAAAGTAAACGTGTCTTTTCAGGTTGATGTATTTAACTCAAGAATGGCACCATTATTGGTTGAGACACAGGAAATCCAATATTTATTAAGCCTGCTTGGTGTGACAAAAATGTGTAGTGTTGGATAAAATGGTTTAACATTACAATAATGAAATCCATCCATCCATTATGCATATCGCTTAACCCGTTGGGGGTCGCGGGGGGCTGGCGCTGATCCCAGCTACCATTGGAATGAACCCACAGTTTCGAAGTCTATCTGCTGTTCTTCATTTTTTACTACGTCTGCTCAGAATCCCCCAAAAATCCCTGAAAATCTGTTTTCAGGATTTAATTGGCACCGATTAATCTGAGGACAACTGATAGCTATCTTTAGCTTCATCCGACTCATCAGAAATGTTTGCACTTAAACCCCAGGCCTCCATGCAATAGTTTAAAAATGTACCAACGCTGAGGGAGAATGTATTGCTTGTTGACATTAAAAAGTAGTTCCTATTTATCGCGATAGATTCAGGTGAATGTCCATGTCCCTATAGCAATTAAATGGCAATCTAGCAACGATACAACTCTTCTCATCAAAACTACTCTCCATGTCACAGTTGTAAAATCCACTACAAAGACAAAGTAGCAGAGCTTCTTTGAGCGCCACTTCATGATCTCGTCAACTCATGAGGAGTGTAATGTCACCTGCCGAGATCCAAGCCTGGTGAGCCTTGATGGGCCGTTGCATCAGCTCTCTTTTCTTGAGGCCCCCGTGGTCACGACAGCACTACGTGTCCTGAACTGAGAACGAAAGCTGTTCTATTTTAATGTGCTCCCATGTTGGGACCTTGCGCCTGCCCTTGGCACAGAAATGGTATTATTACTCCGTGTTACATCAATCTGGTACTCAGGAGGCAGAGGCACGTAGAGGTTTGTTTGGTTTTGATCCTTTTTTAAACTGTCTTTGGAGGTATGCTCGTCTTTTACGTGTCACTGTCTCACTGAGTATCGATGTTTCAAAGGCTGTTAGGTTCAAAACCTAGAATTGGTCACATAGATTTGAGGTTCATTCATTCCTGCTTTTCTTTCTCTTGGTTTTGTTTTTGGATCTTGACTTCCAGTGGGTGAAATTAAGGAGAAGGAAAAACAGTGCTACTGTCTACACTTGTTATTAAAGGAGGAATACATAAGATATCTACTGAATAAAATCATAAAGTGACCTTACTCTATGATCAGACATTAAGGAAATTATGTTGAAGTGCTGGCTTCTCTGACAACAATGCAGCAGCCAGTATGTCCTCCTTCTAACTTTAGATTCTGGTCCTGAATGGTCTGTTTTTGTTTGGACCAGAGAAGGTAGGCGGTTTTAAGGCACCCCCACACGGCCGTTTTGGACGGCCCTCAGTTTACCAGGCAAACGGCAAACCAACAGGTGTTGCAGCGATGGAAGCGGGCAAGAGAACTGTTTCAGATAGAAGTGATTGTACCCGACCTAAAAAGCCTCTGCATGTTTCTAATAAGCTCCACGAGCAGAAACGTGCTCAAACTAGGATCAATATTGGAGATGCTTTTGAAAAATGGAGAGAGGTTAGAACGGAGAAAGGTTTACAGACCGATGCAGAGCTGGATAAACACTGAAGCTTCAGTGTCCACCACATGGCGACCTGCATGCACATTGACTCCGGGAGGGGGAGTAACAGCTCTTTCCAACTATTTTCCACTTAACCTATTTAGACCCAAGGCCACATGAAAAAACACCCTCTAAAACCTAAGTAACGTTTGAAATCAATCTACAAAACCTGAAGATTTTAACGTTTACTAAAATCTTTATGTCTCAGCCTCTGTATCGACATCAAATTAAAAACATTTGAACGCTTAAACTCTTTGCTTTAACTCTAAATTTAAATTGCCTCTGCACTTTATGTCATAGCCCTTCGTCAAAAATCGTAAAAAAAACAAAACAAGAAGGAGACGCAGACGCAGACATCTCATCAGGTCTTAAAGGTAGAAGCACGGCAGTGTCTCATCAGGTCTAAATGGGTTAAAGGAAATTGAAGCCAAAGTCCTAATTAAAAAAAGTCTTTGCATCAGATTGCATGATAATGTGTTTTCCAATGATTTACAGGCGTATCTTGATTCAGCATTTTTCAGCTTGTTCTTGTCTTGTCTCATTATTTAAAGAGCATTGAGTCTCACTAAAGCCTCAGGACTTAAACAAATTCATCAAATAATACCATTCCTTTTCTTGCAAATGTCTATTTTGACTAAGACTGAAGCAACATTAACCTTACAGTGGTATCTCAGTACACTGTGGGTTTCTTTTTTGTCACTCAAAGGGTCCTGAAATTGTTTCTGACACTATTGTTGGATCTGTGTAGTGGGATATGGTGAGTTTCTGATCCTTTATCTCTCTTGACTTCTATTGCCACATACGTAATATAATGGTAAAGCCCATACAGCTTTGAGTTGACGGTTAATCGTTGAGATGACGAGAAAATGATGTAAACATTAATGTGATGGAAGAAAATGCAACACGAGGGTCGTTTTCCACACATTCTCCATGCGTCTACTAGTTGTTGTTGTTAGTGAGAGTTTTGTGTCTTTTATCTGACGTCCCCGAAACCTGCTGACAAATTCAACTGTTGTTTTGCACTCCTGCTGCACCTTAATGCTCGGTGTGTTTGAGAGAGGCTGCGTCTGTTGTCACATATCCGCCATCAAAATGCATCTCCATTTAAAGACAAATGTGTACCTGTTTATCCATGATCCTGTATGTGTGTGGGTTTGTGTGAAGACAAGGACAAAAGAAGGGGAAGGGAGTATTCGATTGTTTTTATTGTGGAGTTGTAAAAGTGTAGAAAGAATGGGGGTAATAAATGCTGTTAGGAAAGCATGAAGTGAAAGTCGTGTAAACAATAGCAGATTTCGTCCTTATCATGATTCATTGATTTGTCTGTTGTCTATAACTGTAATTATTTTCTTTAAGGCAGTATTCTGACGGTTATCCCTGTTCTGTTGGAGCGCCGAAGCAGAATTCCCAAGCTAGTTTCTGACCACATAAACAAATTCCCCAGTTTTCAACAGCTGCTGGACCTCCATGGTTCATGTGGTAATGGTTTCAGCTCAGACCACAGCAAGATTACTATGTTACAGAACACATACACACATGCATATACACAGGGTGTGTGTGTGTGTATAGGTTGGATGACAGACCACCAGAAAACCACTGCTATAATATTGACGATTTGATGTGGCTTCCATGGTCGGGACTGCAATATAAACTCTGAACCACCACAGAGTTACACCACAGTACTCCACTTCCAGTTGATTCTTCATTGGTTGTTTTTAAACACAGGAAGAATAATTCTGTCAAAGATGAAAATAATTAATTTGATTTAGTGCTCGTTCAACACTGTTCCCCATAGGCTCCATTACAGTAATGCAACACTTCATCCCTGTAAAGGCTCATGCAAGAGAAGCAACAGAGGAAGGACCCAAATGCAGACAAAAGAGGCAGACATGATGCAGCTGTATGATTTTTATTTTTTCAAAACAAAACTGAAGATACTTAGACTGACACCGTTGTGAGACAAGTAAGGGTCAGACCCAGACAAGAGTGATCAAACATTCAAACAGAACAAAGGCTAGAAATCAAAAGGAGAACAGCAACTTCAACTAACCTGCCAGGGAATGACTGGAACTGGGTTTTATATGAAGTCAAAGGCTTATGACGAAAGAGGAAAAAACGTTTGGGAGTTGGTTGGAGGAAGCCCAGGTGAGGAGAATGAAGTCATTTGAGGTCATATGGGTGTTGCAATATCTGGAAAACAGGTACAGAAAGACTGAAGGCTGATGGTGGAGTCATGGCGAGAGGATCCATGTGCAGAGCGTGGCATCTCTGCAATGTTGGTCCATCCCACAACTAAAACCCGACCCCACTGGGTCGATTTCTGAAGCGTAGGTACAGCAGCGCACAGCCAAGAGCAGCTGGACTTATGTGTTCACAAGATCACGCTGAGTGGTGCCGTTTGCAGGTGCGGGAGACTGACTGTGGCGCGTGCAGTGGAAACACTAGCATTGACTAGAGAGGGCGTGATCAGGTCCATAGTGCGCAGCACAGACAGAACGCGGCACAAACAGATCCTGTGGAAACTACCAGAAAGTGGGGTCAGACCACAGGAAGAAGACACAAACTATGATATCTCCAACTATGTGTCTAATGTAATGGACTCGGTGGAGGGAACTCTTCTTTTGCTTTATCCAATTTTGCACAAATTCATTCTAAATTTCAGCTTTGATTCCCTACAAAAGAGACTTAACTTCCAGAGGCAACCACATAACTTGTTAATGGAATCATAACAAAATTGACATTCCTTGTGAATATGATATTTGCTGCTCAGCTCCAGGGTTTTGTGCTTAGTAGTTAGTATCTGGCAGAGATTGTGTTGTACGTGCATGCATCCTTGTTTCAATGGAGTCTAAGATCAGTTTGGCTGCTTGCATGGCATAACTTTATCTATTATCCTTGCAGTTATGTCCTCAGGCCCAAACAATGTGGTTGTGTTGTATCAGATCACTTTCCTTCCAAAACCGCCAGAGGTGTGTCTTAAGCTTCAGGGCGTCTGTAGTTTGCATTCTCCAAAGAGTGGTGGTTCCGTTAAAGCGATACTGCTGTGGTAAATCACTGCAACACGAGTCCAAAGCTGCTCGAGGTCTCATTTCCACACTGTGGCGTCCGCCTGCATGCCCACGAGCTTAGTAAGCACAGGCTTATTTGCTCTGTGGTGCCATATTTCGTTACTTCCAAGAAGTTGTGAGGTTCTAATGGAAATCTTTAGGATCACAGAAATGAGAAAGTGGTCAACAACCATAGCAAGCTATGAAATGTTAGTGATCTGTCTGCTTCCTCTGAACCACTATGATCGTGTTTCAGATACCAGAGATCTTATTGTATCATATTAGAGCTTGCTTTAAAGTCTTGTTGTTCCATGAAGTATGTTAAGCATCTGTGTTTGATTGGCAGCCCTACTTACATTTGGTTAACCAAGCTGCACCCAGAAATGTCATTTTGCCGTCATTGCCCCCCCACCCCCCTTCAAATGTTTTTGAGGTATGCTGGGGTTTCCTGTTTCAGATTGAGTTCCATCATGATAATACTGCTGAATGCATGAGCTGATATCCTGCACAAATATGCCTCAGCTACCAAAACTTCGACTATGCTATTACAAATATGTACGATAAATTGTTTCGAAGCCACCGCAGGCACCAGGGCTACTTTAGCAGCTTACTGTAGCAGCGAATTCAATGATTGTTGTATACGTTTCTGAGCATTCAATGTTGACCAAACTTTCAGATTTCATAGAGGACAGGAAACTCAATTGTTGAATTTGTAATGGCTCTTGTGTCAGAGACACATCTAAACTGACTCGGTGGCCTAAAGTGGGCACTGATTCATGAAGGGGTGGCATGAAGTTTACACACACATACACACAAACGTTTGAATATAATTTATCTCCCTCTCCATCTCCACACATCAGAACGTTAAATACTTACATTACAGTATCTTGAAGATGTTATTAACTACAAATATGAACACATATTTTTATTCTTTTAGGACTCAAAAAGAAGATTTGTGTCCAAAATCACAATTTAAAGTGAAAGGAAACGCAAAGTAAGCTACTAGCAGCCGGTTTCAACACAGCCAAAACAGTTGATTTAAACTTCAAAGCTTGAGCCAAAGGCAACTGGACTGGTTCAAGATCTTCAACCAGTCCAGTTGCCTTTGGATCAAGCTTTCGAAATTACCATGACCTGGATGACTGAGAACCTACACAGACAGTTGATTTAAACACAAATTAGTGTGAAAGTCAACGGGCTTATACAGTTTAAGTCTGCTCTCTTTTGAATGGATTCACACAAAGACTTTGGAAAACATTGCCAGTTAAAAGTACAGTTTCATACAGGATGGTTTGACGTTATATCTGTTATCTTAAATTTTTCCTTTACCATGCAGACTCTCAATATGTTGATCCCATGAATTCTTTGCACATTAGTTTCCAAAATGTTATCGTCTCATCATTACTGATATATAGTTTATGTTGAATGTGCAGAAGAAACACATTTTCCACTGCGGGGTTTGTGTGTTTACATTGTTATATTTTGTTCCCATAGTCTCCATTGGTCCCCTTTACGATGCCCCCCTCAGTTAATGGTGGTAATCCCCCTTAAAAAGTACTTTTCTTTCTCTTTCTGTTGCCTCTCTGTCTGTGGCTCTGCCACTGTTTATATCCCAGCGCTTGGTGGCTGGCTGATATTGTGTTTTGTGGTATCGTAGCTTCATTCTTCCAAAACCATCTGAGGCCCCATTTCCACACCCCGACATCTGTTGTCCATAACGTACCCTAGAGCTTGATGGCTACTCGCTCCGCTCAGTGTTTACCAGCTATTGTGTTTGTAGAACCAAAGTGCTGAGGCTCTGCTGGCGCCTGAGGTTCCAATGTGAGTCTGCCTCCAAATAGTAGGCTGCATTATCCCCGGCCAGACTGCTCTTACTCTGTGTTCCTCCGTCTCTATAGTCCATTATTTTATATAGTTGAATCAAATGTATACGTTTTCAAACTCCATCACATAACTTCATACTTTCAGACGGATATAACTTTCATTATTACGTCACACGTGAAACTCTTCAACTTTTTCTCTTGCTCTCAGTTGTACACATAGTTGTTTATTGTGTACGCGTGGTAATGCCAGGAGCATAAAGCGCTTCCAAAGGTGTGTTTTTACTAAATGCCAAGGTGTTGTTTGTCTGTTCACTCTGTATCTGACTCAGAAATGTGTCAATAGAATCACATTTGGGTATTGTTTTGTAGAAGCTGTTTCTTTGTTTTTAGTTCAGGACATGGACACCAAACTGTCTGAGATAAAGAGTCATGATGCTGGTTGCTCTGCTGGATAGCTGGACAGTCAGCATTTCCGATTGACTACTACTTTGTGGTTGTTGTAACTATTACTGGTATTTAATCACGTCATGATTTCGTCGGCTCGTGAGCTAAAGGTAGTGATATTTCAGCTTGCAGCTCTTGCCGAAGATCCTCAGATACCACCTTTAATCTAAGGTTTAATTTGATATTTTTGATGGTTTTAATTACAAGATCAGTTTGTTTTGGAGAAAACGGATACCTCAGCTCTCAGTACAAACCTTTTCAATATTTGGACTTTGAACCAATCCTAACCTAAAGACAGTTAGTACCTACCACCAGGCAAGAGGCAGCTCAGCTCTGGTGGACAGATTTTTCTTTGAGAGGAGGAGACCTCTTTGGATCATGAAGCTCCATGAACATTAAAGGACAGATGGACACTAAAGGGTCACCAGTAAACCCAGTTTGTAAAATGTACGGCCTGCTGTGACCACAGGGGACTGTTTGAAAAGGTGGAGAAGGGCTATAATATGTCCTCTTTAAAATATTATCAACTGATTCTGTGAAAGAAATGTTTAATCTAATTATATTCAGCTTTGGAATTGTTCTTATTTTTCAATTTCATTTTTATTACGTACCATTTTTATTACCAATTTCATTTTTTCAGTTCTTTTGCACTCAAACTTTGGAAATGGCGGGGAAGGGGGCACCAGTAGCCTAATGGTTAGTGCGCCTGACCCATGGACGGAGGCCATAGTTCTCCAAACAGACGGCCCGGGATTGAATCTGACCTGTGGCTCCTTTCCCGCATGTCATTCCCCACTCTCGCTGATGTCTGACTCTATCCACTGTCCTGTCTCTAGAATAAAGGCGTAAAAAACCCAAAAATAAATCTTTAAAACATTTAAACTTTTGAAATGGTTATTATTGTTTTCCTCTTTCCCTTTCAATTGTATATCTGAGTAAATTAATAGCATGTGTATGGCATGGGAAGAGTTGTGAAAATAAGGCACTCTACAACATCCACTCTCCAAAGGCCAATGGCCGGTAACCATAGCAACCTCATTCATAAAGATCAGTATTTCTCCTAATTCTGCACACTTTTGAAAACAGTTTGTCTTGAGGTTTTTATATTTGTTTCTGTCGCTGGTTTTATTCCAAGACAATGCCTTCATACTGCTGCTGCCTGAGTTTGCATTTCCACGCGGCGCTGTCTGCTCAGCCAAGCGCTGCAGGAGAACAGGGCATTGGACATATTACACATAATTACCTCGTGATGCTTGTTAAGGATTAGGTTTGTCCGTGCTGTGGCGTGTGTATGCAGCTGTGTGTGTGTGTGAGTGTTTGTGACAGCCACCGTCCATCAGTCACCATATTTGTTTTGTCACAGCACACCTGTCCCCGTTACGCGCCATAATCTGGCTAGATAAATCACATTATGGTCCGACGGCGCGACTGAGCGTTAACACCGCCGCTGCCCCGCCGACGAAGCCAAGCCAGCGTAATAAGTTTCAATTAGACGAAGCTGGTTTGGTTCTGTGTGTCAGTGCAGGCTGTTGTTTTCACCCTCTTTATCTCATTTTCATTGTTTTTCGAAGCCAAGAGGGAGATTTTTCTTCATTAAAACTTAAATCAACTGATATGGGCAATTCTGAACGGTGTGTGTGCATGTGTGGGTATGTGAGTTCAGTGTTTTTATGCATGTTTTCGTGGGGTTTTCTTTGCTCAGCTATTTTTTGTGGACTGTTTTGAGATTTTAAAATAGTTATAATGGTACAACATATGAAAATGTGGCTATATTGTGTTTCCTCAATATGAGTGTGTGAGTGTATGCATGTAAAAGAGAGGAGAAAATGTAACTTCGTATCTTATGTCTCTCTCTCTTCCTTTCCTCTCCTGTTTTTCTGTCTTCTTCTCCTCTGTCCCGTCTTGCATGCTTTTCTTGGTCCAGTTGTTCCCTGAGACGGGACCTCGCCAAGGTGGAACCAGGGTGACCATCCTGGGGGAAAACCTCGGTCTGCAGTTCAGAGACATCCAGCTGGGTGTCAGGCTGGGCAAGGTGCCCTGTGTGCCCATCGAGGAGGAGTATGTGAGCGCAGAGAGGTAAGACAAGGAACAGAGAACACCATCCGTAAACCAGATCTGTAAGCATGGCAAAAAGAAAAATGTGAAAAATGAGGGAAACAAGTAAGGAAACGCAGATGAATGTGTTTGCATACACACACACGGGCAGACCACACAAACACACTCCAAAGGAAGATCTCATCCTGACCAATCAAACAACATTCTTGTAGGTGCTCATACAGCCTCATCCAGCAGCTGAAAATGTAGTGACAACAGGGTTTTTCTTGTGTGTCTGTCTGTGTGTGTAAATTCCATCTGTTGTTCCCCTCCATTACTCCCTACATATGCTCTTTCCTTTATTTTCCACATCCCTCCATCCTGACATTTACTCCTCTGCAGGGTCCTCCACGGCTGAGGAATTGAGTTCACGCAGATCAAACAATCTCTCTGTAGTGCACTTAGTTGGGAAATGATGCATGTTGAGATGGAGGGCATCTCTATTCAAATATTACACACACATCACTTATTTTACATATTCTTCCTGATCTCCCCTGCACCACCTCGAACATGTCTTTGTTTAATATTTTCACCCATCATTACAGACATCCCTGTTTTCTGTCGGCTCTCCTGTAACACACACTCAGCTCTTTTCTGACAGATATGTTGGTGCAGTGTGTTATGCAAATGTTTCTTTCTGCCTTCATGTTTGATTCATCTTGTTGAGTGTTCAACACATTTTACACGGACTGCAGCTGAATACTGTAAAACCTCCAATCTACTTTATTAGGCGTACACAAATTAGCATGCTAGGATGTTACTTTTATATGTTGAATTTTTGCATTTCAATTTGCTACTTATGCCAGTATGCTTTTATATTGTAAAATATGTTAACCAGCGCTTTCGTAAAGTGTCTTGAGATAACATTTCATATGAATCGACGCTGTACAAAGAAGATTGACTGATCAAATTATATTATATTGTTCCAATGTTTGTTTCAAAAACCCATATTAAAGGCACTTGTTATATTAAGTTATTTTAAGCCCAATTTGAGGCTGAATTTGAAATCATTTTTTAAGATTCTGTCCCTGTTAAAATCTGGGATGTGCTTGGTAAAAAGTATCCTCTTGTATCCACGATAAACAGCGTGTCAGATTCGCTGTAAAATATGCTAATTTTGTAGTTTGGTTGTAAATGTGGTCTCTTTTGAAGCCCACAGACCCAAACAGGTGATCAGTGGGCTGCAAGCGGAGGAACAAGTGTGTGTTGTGCCGAAGTAGTGCTGAAGAAAAGGATTTTCTTAATATAGCGTACATTTACCCCAATGTTGTGTTTTTCTTAAAGCTAGCTAAATTACGTTGAGCAAAAGGCCCTCTCTGCATAGACTCCTGCGTTGGTACGCCGGTCGGTCTCTACTTAAAGGAGCCGAGCTGACCGACATCTCCTATGGCTGATATACTTAAACCGAACTATCCCTTTAAATATTGCACATTTGTTAAAAAAAAAGGTGGGAACAAATCACCTGACCTTTCATGCTTTCTATTTCTCTGTTCTAACAGAATAGTGTGTCTGCTGAACGACGCCACCAGCTACCGTGTCCAAGAAGCTCAGGTGGAGGTGTGTGTGAGGGACTGTGTCAACGACTACCGAGCCCTGTCGCCAAGGCCGTTCACCTTTGTGGTAAGGAACATACAAAGGGCCTTATCTTTGATAACCCTTTCTGCATGACCAATGAGGACTAAATAAAACACTTTGCTTTGATAAAACATATCCAGTCCCTGAGAACTTTAACTTGAGGGCAGCATGTTTTTTTTGTTCACCTCACTTTTAGGATACTACAGATTTAAGCTGTCTTAGTTGACGACAAACACAATTAATTGTTTTTTTAAAAGGTTTATTTTAGGGCGTTTTATGCCTTTATGTAGAGATAGGAGAGTGGATAGAGTTAGAAATCAGGGAGAGAGAGAGTGGGGAATGACATTCAGGAAAGGAGTCAAAGGTCAGATTCAAACCCGGGCCGCTCGTTTGGAGGATTACAGTCTCCGCACATGAGGCGCGGGCACTAACCACCAGCGCCCCACACAATTAGTTTATCAGTAGTCACTATGTCATAGAATTTGTTATGCAGAAAAGCAAAACTCAGCATGCTTGAAGCAGAGTTCAGCGCTTAGAGCCTCAGTTTAAAGGTTGGTTTATTAACTTTGTGACTTTGGCTTATTACCAATAATAAAGATAGCTATGGGGTGCTGGTGGCCTGGTGGTTGGTGCTCACACCCCATGTGCAGAGGTTGTAGTCCTCCGGTTTGAGTCATACCTGTTACTCCTTTCCCCGCATGTCGTTTCCCACTCTTTCTCTCTTTCTGATTTCTGACTCTGTCCACTGTCCTATCTCTAAATGGAGGCATAAAAAGCCCATAAATAAACCTTTAAAAAAAAAAGATTTCTAGCATAGAATTGTCTATGTTGTCCCATATGAGGGTTGTTTTGTGTAAATATCTACTTTTGTTCCATATGAATGATGTTGTGTCATGATGCAATTGATTTATTTCAAGTAAATGATGTCAAACGTGCTTTCTGTCATTTTCAAATTTCCTGTTTCAAATTAAATTCCTATTTCCTTGATGTACTCTTCATGTTTGTGGGAATGCTTCTTTCTGTCATACCATTTATATTACCTGTTGTTGTTGTTGTTTTTTCTCCTCCCCAGACTCCATTCTTTACCCGTATCGTGCCATCTCAGGGACCAATTTCTGGCGGCACAAGGGTCACCATAGAGGGAAGCTACCTCAACGCAGGCAGCTACGTGTCTGTCAGCATAGGACCGCAGCCGTGCTACTTTAAAAAGTAAGGAAAATGCTCCTTTTATGTCCTGGAATTAAATTATAAATCTTCCTGAAGGGAAATTGGACCATCACGGCGGAGGAGAGTAGGATTTAGATAAGAGTGGGACCAATAACAGTACTTGGAACGGTAACACAAATTCATAATTATGTCTGGAGGTAGTGGAGATGATACATGACGATAAAGGAAACATGTGCATAAATAAACATTCTCCATTAGGAGATTTGTGTAGAGCAAAAGCTGCACATGTAATCAGCGTGTCAGGTTTGGATGCTTTATATCGTGTTGCTTGCAGACACAACAGCCTCTCTTTGTTTGCGCACACATGGTACAAAATATAAAAATCCAAACTATCGCCACAGTTGCTTGAATGTCAAACGCTTGGATTAGCCTCTCGTAGCTAATCTCCATTGAAGCCTCTGTATGCTAGCTTTGACAGCAGTCAGCTCTGACAGCAGTCAGCTCGGTGCTGCAGCCTCCTCACAATAATCCAACAGATTCCTCTTCATCACGACTGTTCGCTCACCTCGACTCTGTCTTTATCTGTCACATCCCCACTGTGTGGCTGTGTTTGTGGCGTCTTGTGAGGATTGCCGGGGCGTGTGTTCTTTGTGAATGGGGTTGCTATGGTTACCGGCCATGGGCCTTTTGGAGAGTGAATGTTGTAGATTCTCTCTCTCCTTTTTTTCTCTCTCACTCCCTCCATCTCTGTGCAAGAACCATGGTATACAGAGGCAAAATACAATGTGCAAGTCCATATTGAAGTGTACACACACACACACACACACACACACACACACACACACACACACACACACACACACACACACACACACACACACACACACACACTCTTCTGCTGTGAAGTCATGGCCCAGAAAAGCAGCCACCACTCAACTGTGCTAAATACATATTAGATAATGTAGCTGCTGGGGACTGCACTCAAGACTGCGATTGAAAATGTTATTTTGCCTTTGAGACATGCAGGCTTGGACAAACACACACACACACACACACACACACACACACACACACACACACACACACACACAAACTCTTTACATCCCTCCCCCAGTGTTTGTGACTGGTGCCGTTGATCCTTGTCATTGCAGCAATCATAGAAGGTAGAAACTTCATGAAACATGACTTCAGTGCTCCGCCTTTGTTTCAACCCGATTCTCTTCCTCCTGTACTAAACCCGCCATCATTTTCTGTGTTGCATCTGGTCACAGTAAAGAATCTGATTAGTGTCTCCTCCGCCATCGTTGATGACAAAGCTGGCATCAGACGTCCCACCGCTTCTTAATTTTGGTTTGTCGGTGAAGGAGAAGTGACATTGCGTGAGGTTGAGCGTGGCTCTGTTACAGATGTTTAACTGTTTCGAGTGCTGCAAGCACATCGACAAACAACAGCTGACGCTGAGGACGTTATTGCGCTTCGGACGCTGAATGCTAAAAACGCTGAAAACGCTGAACTGTATTGGTTTTGTATTAAAAATGTGCGCTGCAAGCACAAAAGCAGCCTTAGTGGACACAGGCCTTTATTCAGTCGAGCTTTAACTTAGACCGTATCATTCAGGCTTCCTTCATTGAAATCAACTTCCAGAAATGGAAGAGAATTAAAAGAAATCAAAAGAAGACACAGATCAGTGAAATCAGTGGTGCTCTGAGGTGAAGTGCTTTGACATTAAAACATAAATGAATCGAGGGAATATGTTGTAAGTACACTAAAGGTACATCATGTTAAATTCCTAATTTTCTTCAGGATTTAAAAGCAACACATATTAATATCAGGTAGGAATGCACAGGTCCATGGATCTGCTTCTAATCTAGATACCATGATAACACCACCGGCACGCTCCCACCCACACTCACAGGTCTGCTGACGCAAACCTCCAGTCCCCGCCTCCCCTGCAGGACTAACCACTGGTCCTGGGGGAGGGGGGGGTAGGGCCTTCTCCATTATCGCCCTCACTCTACCTTTAACAAATCCCTAAAAAATCACCTCTTCAACATCTCATACGACCACTAACAAACTCTGTTCTCATCCTCTAGCGCTATATAAGTCTACTGTCTTATCATTATTATTATTATAAGGTGTAATGTGTTTGGACTGGCTTGCAGGGCCGGAGCGTGCTGGTCACAAGTGCAATCATTTAATCAAATTAGTGTTAACAATGTAGTTTTAAGAGAATGAGACTAATAAACCCTCCAGGCTGGATGCTGCTAATTACTTGCACAATGAGCAAGTCGTTTAATATGTCAATACTTGAGCTTGAACGTTGGTATTTAGAGGAATGTTCTGGCACCAGAAAGTAATCATTGTCTCTTTATTATTATAATTCTGTTTTCAAAGCGATCACACTGCTCGACAGCTTCATTGTGAAAGACTGCTGAGGGCTTCCTTCTGTTGTTCTCTCTGTCTGAAGTGTGAATTTTGGATTTTTCTACAATTATTACACTTCACTTTTATTCTCTGCAATCCTGTGTGTATTTGTGTCCCAGATCTCTACATTAATAGATCTTTATGTGGTAATTGTTTGTCTAGATGGATGTATTTTTACTTGAAAATAGAGTTACAAGAACCTGCTACGACTTGCAATGAATTTTCTTGATTCAATAGATAGGTTTCAAAGAAATCCAGTTGGGAACGTGGCTTATCAGTGCGCCTTAGTGCCAATTTCCACAAACTTTGTGCACGCCGCGGTCAGTCAACGCTGTGCAATACAGCACAGTTCGCTCCCACTATAGTCAAAGCTTGTATTTCCACATCATTCGCTGCATCCCGTCTCTGGAACGTGCCGGCAGCACCACTCCTCTCTGTTCGGTTTCAAATATGCAATATGAGTCTATTTTCGACGGAGCCCGCTGCAAGCACGCGTCAAGCTGAACAGAGCAGATTGTTCCAGACAGGACAAAACAGACACAGGAACGCGCAGAGCATCCGGTCAATTTCAAAATAAAACACAATATACAAACTTCCAATAGAATTTTCAATCACTTTATCAACGTTACGTCAAAACAGAAACCAAATGAACAACAAATCATCCTCAGAAAGGAAAGGCAACATGTTGTTTGCATGTCTTTCTCTTTAATTCCTGCATGATCTTGTAGTTTTCCTGCAATCTTGTGAACTCTTGTTTACAGCTGCTCATGGCTGCACTCTCGCTCCAGAAAAGGACTCAATGGGGCAGGGCGCGTGTCTTCGTACGTAGAAAAACCGCGGGGCTAAAGAAACGTAGCATGCACAGACAATGTGGAAATAAGCAGGTTTTGATGATATGGCTTTCCAAGCTGATTAAAATGTTGTTGCACGGTGTTCATTACAGTATGTAACTTTTACCAATACATGTAGGTTTTTTTTAAATAACCTTCATGAACTTTTTTGTGTTTGTCGTCACAGGAGAAATGCTGGTGAGATAGTGTGTGTTACACCAGCTGGACTCGCTCCGGGAAGTTCATCAGTGTTGGTGGACATCGATGATGCTGAGCTAAGAAACCCAGAAGTGAAATTTAACTACACTGAAGACCCCACTGTCCTGAGGATTGAGCCTGACTGGAGCATTGCAAGGTAAGCTGTCATGTGTTATCCAAACCCTAAGACTAAATACCCTGTCTTTGGCACCAAATAACAGATTTGGGTAAGAAGAGGATATTTGCATAGGTAGAGCAACAAATGGCTGAACGGTGAGTTCATACCGTGAGCACAGGAGCACAAATGTTATGTCCTGCTGGGAAGTTTTAATTTCAAACAGGATGCTTGTTCAGAAATGTAAGTTCCTTGAGGTAATCTTGAGTTTGGACTCTGACTCATACTCGACTGTTTGTGATGCAGCGGCGCTAGCAGAGCAAATTTGAGGAAGCGTTTTTGAAGCAGTCCGAGCAGATTTAAATGCCAGTCGAGAGCTCTGACAGCGGGATTTGGATAGAAGTAAATTGTCGATGCCTCTAGACATTTTTCATCCGGCTCAAACAAGAATGCCTAAGTGGACAAAATCATGATCAGTGGAAGTAGCAGGCTGGGTGATCAGAAAATGTAGAGTGTGAGATTATGCAGACCATTGATTGACTAAATGTGATAAGTGATTGAAGAGGAGGCTTATACTGATCATCTGATGCCAATTTTCTCTGCCTGAGCTAATGAAATGAATGAAACTCAGTCTGATACTGTGATGCAGCTTGTCATACAGTATGTCTCTCAAACACAGGCAAAGAAACACGCTGGTTTACATGATGCAGGCTCAGGTTTGTGTAGAAGGATCTATATACAGTATGCAACCTCAGGTGGCTTTATTCGACCTGGATTTTATTTAATTTTCAGATGTTTGATTATTTCAAAACTGCTTGCACATATTAACTTCTCTCCAACTACCCTGGTATAAACTGTAAACCCAAATGCAACGATTCTGTTCTTCAATTGTCTTTTTTTTTGGACCACAACTTTAGAAAACCCCTTGTTGCTTTCCCCTGCTCCTTCAAATTTTACCTCCTTCCCTCCTGCTCCTCTCTGCCCATCTCTGTGCTTCTTTCTTCCCTGTGGTGACTCATCATAGATGGTAGCAGGTAGATGCCGAGCTTGTTAGAGAAGAGTGTTGATGAATCCTGCCCCGCTCCTTTTGCCCAGTAGGTCTGGCCAAAAAGCAGCTGAGGTCCAATCACTGCCCTGCACACCCACTGTGAAGGTGTTGTTGTGTTGAGTTCTACTTCAGGAAGCTCACCCAGGGGTGACCATCCCACATAAAAAAAGAAACATATACACACACACACACACACACACACACACATGCACCCCATTGATTCCCAGAGTCCCTGATGTTTGGGCCCAGATCCCTGCTCCATCTGGCTGAGAAAACCAGAGAACAACACACAAACTGCACAAACAGCAGCAAGCTGTGAGTGAGTGTGTTGCTTGAAGCTAGTGGAGGCTTAAATTTAGCCAGTTTCCTCTCTTACTGAATAGCATGTTAGCTCAGTTATAACAAACCTCTGAGATCTGATATCATACAGGTTCAAATATCGCTCATTGTCTGCTTTTGTGCGATACATGCACGCCTGCAGAGCATTATCATTGTGCTCAGGTGATGATAGCCGGAGTGGATGCAAGACAATGAGATAGGAAAAGACAGAGTGTGCATAATCATTGTTCTTGGCTGATGATTTTCCATTTAGGAAGAATGCAGAGCACTTAAAAAAATAAATCAATGACAAGTGCTCATCGGGGACACTCAGGGGAGGAATTTGGGCATCAGCAGAGGTTTGAAAAGCAATTTCGAACCTACATTTTCAAATCTTCTACCAAACTGGCCCGGGTAAGTAAAGCAAGATGGGTATGGGGCCCGCCACTCCTTCAGCAAGTGCTGCCAAGGTGCCCTTAAGCAAAGCACTGGATACCGTAACAGCAACAGTGCAGATGCTCAATGGCTACCATTAGAACTGGTTGTACTGGGAAGTGGCCAAGGGGCAAATATAGGTATACATACACCATGCATGCCGCTTGTACGGTCATCTGAAAGTGGTGAAGTTCATCCACATGTTCTCACTTATAGTGCTTTCACACTTGCACAGGTGAAGTTTCCGTGGTGACCTGCATGTGTGAATGCAGCAGGATATTATCAGGAGAATTTACTGCGAGCAAGTGTTGCTGTTTTTAATGCTGGTGTGACCATGTCTTGTGTGAGTGAATCTGCTATGACAGCCATGAGTTATTATTTGTGTTTGATATATTCAATTTCCCCCTGTGACTGAGTGGCAGCCAGTCCAGGCCTGGGTGTACCCCGCCTCTCGCTAAATGACACCTGGGATCGGCTCCAACCCCCCTACGACCCCAAAAAGGATAAGCGGTAGAGATAATGGATGGATGGATATTCAATTTCTTGCTTTTTATTCCCTCTTTGATACCTTTAAAATTTACAGGGAAGCTTTTAAGCATCCCTGCGGTAGAAAAGAAATATTGTCAACAACATTTGACCGTCAGTGAGAGGAGGTTAAGAGCGAAAAGAGGTTGAAAAGGGCAAACAGAGAGCAAGGTAGAACAAAAAGAGAAGGTGAAGATGGCAGGAGAAGATGCAAGATCAGACAACAACAAAAACACACTAACAGCCGAGGTTGGATTTCCCCTGCTATCCCTGAGAGTTTATCCTGATTGTCTTGTTGTCTGTTCCCTGAAGCATGTACCTGAGCTAAAGAGACTCGCTTAGACAAAGAGAGGAGCAACAGGGACAGAGGGACTCAGCACAAATATACATCAAGCTGAAGGAGGAGGAGGAGGAGGGGGGAGGGGGAGGCAGAGGACAGGCAGTGTTAGAAGAAGTGCAGTCTGCATATATTCCCATGATTCATTTCTGGCAATGGTGTTAGCATCTTATTCAAAATGTGGCCTCTGCTCAATTGCCCCTTCGATAATCAGCCGTCTGAATCTGTCTTATAAGGAGCCCGGTGATATAATGCTAGGTGACTTTATTTTTTCATTTCAGGTAGTCAAGAAGAGCAAGCAGTATTTAAACATAGCTGAAAACAACATGCAAGCTAACATTGGGCTTTGAGCTACATCTGTGTGACTACACTGATAGATAAAGGATTAAAGAGTTCCTCCACTTGCTTTGGCACATCATAACATTATTTTGTATTCAGTGTCAGATTTGGGAATATAAAATATAATTCAAAGAGATGGATACTTTCAAATTCAACAGCCCAAACTTCTCAGTTTTAATTAGACTCTGCTCAACAGCACAGACTTGATATGTACAAAATAAATTTTACCACGTCATGGCCGAGTTTCATGGCTCTCAGGCATCGTGAATTTGAATTTGCGTCACTTGCAGTATATTTGGCTCTGGGAGATTAATGTGCTGTGGTCAATTTAAATGAAAACAGTGCCTCAAAATGTTCCTGCAAACTGAAAATAAAAGCAAACACAGATATACTGCTACACTTAAAGGAGCAATATGTTACTCTGACACCTGGTGTTTAAATTGGGTACTGCAGTCCAAATTCAAAACATTTGAGAGAGCAGCCTCCCCCCGCGCCTTCCTCCTGGGGCCTCCTGCACCTGGTGCATCATGTCGTGGACACTGAAACCTCACTTTATCTCTTCATCTCCAGTATTTATCCGAGTTTTGACACTTTCATGGTCGTGGAGTGAATAAGAAAGCTGCCGAGGTCAGGTAGAATCAGTTATATCTGAAACAGTTTGCCTGTCCGCTTCCATTACTGCAACACCTGTTGGTTTGCCGTTTGCCTGGCACACATAGGGGCGAGGGGTAAATCTGCTGTGTGGGGGTGCTGTAAAACCACCTACCTACTCTGGTCAAAACAAAAACAGACCATTCAGAACCAGAATCTAAACTTAGAAGGAGGACATACTGGCTGCTGTGCTGTTGACAGTTAAACATAGCATGTTTCCTAATTTCTGATGATATAGTAAGATCATTTTATGATTAAATTCAGTACATATATAGATTGGATATTGAAGTCAGTGGTGAAAATACCAGTCAAAGTTTTGATTCTGTCCAACATACGATGCTGTTACAAAGAGCTACAAGGGCTGCGCAAAAGAATAAAGAAACTCGTCAAGAAGAATAGCTCGACTTTATTTCTTCTGTCCACCAACAGAACCAGCGATTGTAAATCTAACTTCATCAATCACTCACTTCACTTCCTGTTATAACTATTTGCTGGCTGTGAAGTTTTTCTAAGATTAGAGTGATGGATAAATGTTGTAATAGAGAGTCAGACTCTATTTAGATATCATCAGACTCTGTCTTTGTTTCGTACCACCATGTAACCACTGTTGATGATTGTGCGCTAACTTGTTCTGGATGGAAGTGTCTCATTAATGTCTGCAATGACAAGACAACTGCTTATTGAAGAAATCCATTCAGGCAGTTATGTCAAGACACTTAATGTGCCCATTTATCCTCCAGTGGTGGAGTTAGCTGAGCGATGGCTGAGGCTTTCATTATACCTCAGTGATAGCTTAATGCTTCCACAGAACTTTTTTTAAACATGATGTCTAGATGTGCACTTTGTAACTGGCTGTAGAGGTGTTTACTGGATCAGTTATCTGATCCCACAGGTGATGGAAAACTTGATTGGGGTTGACATATCAGGTCACCTCATTGTAATCTGGAGTGAATAGTTGATTGGCTAAGTTACTCTCCCATCTCTGGCTGCAGAAGATACAAATGGAGGAAATATATCTGATGTTTGTCCAACATTCTTTATATAAAAAGGGCTATCCCTTCGTATGGCTTGCAGGATTAGGTATATGAATACCTAAAGAATGTGGGGTGATAGACAAAGAGGAGGAAGTGCATGGACATTTTAGTGCCAGCTTTTGAAGGTATCCCAAACATCGACCACCTCCAGTAAAATAAAGCCAAGGCAGAAGTGGAAATGCCTGCTGTTCCTCACATGTGCACTTGAGGCTAGCTGCAAAAGCCAAGAAATTCCCATTTGGTCCCATATTAAAATGCCCAATTTTACAGCCGAAAGGAACATGTTTATAGAATGGTACAAAAACTTTTTTTGCTTATTGCTTTTTTGTAAAAACTTAACGGGAGAGGGTTTTTTTTCTTAAGTAATCCGTTTTGATGATTTTAAGGCTAAAGCTGGTGCAAACATTTGCATAATTAGGGGTGTGGTTGAGTTGGCTGACTAGCTGGCATGTTGTATCTGTTTGCCTGTGAAGGCTTAAGGCCCGCCTCAATTTCACCTATTTGCCTGTTTGATAGTTTGATAGCAGGTTAGGTTGAGATAGCATTTCCAATAGGACGACCGCTAACATCAGGCATCAAAACACCTCTTTAGAAACCAATGGGTGACGTCACTGAGAATATTTTATAAAATATTCTAAAACTGCAAAAGAGAATACAATTGGGCGCCAATTGGGGGTCTGTCCACAAAGTAGAGACTTACGTAAGTAAATAATCATTGCAGTAATAAATCCCCACTTTGGCAGAGTTGCCCCCCATACCACTAATGATACCACTGAAGATACCCAACCAACCCAAATAAAATCCCCTGTTTTATTTGTGGATAGTGAGTCAGCAGTCAAGCACTGCGGTTTCTAAGCAGAGAACTTTTACACTCCATATCCGGCTGACAAGATGTCTGCTGAGATATAAGCTCCTTTCTTAGTGAGACATCATAACTGCAGGTTTTAGCCTTGGGCATTTGAACTTCAGACCTTACGGGGGCCCAAAGTACCCATTGAGTGCCCACTGCCTGTTTTTTTTCCAAAATGCTTTGGTGTCCAATGCTCACTAAGAGAAGTGCAGATTATTTATGACTTTTACAAGCCTTTTATTTCAGACAGCACTGAGAGTCTCACAGTATATCCCCCTCCAGGCAGTGAGAAACCTGCAGAAAGACACACGATGGGAAATCTTACAGAATTTTTTTTCTCAGAGGCACAGGTAGCCTCCGCAGAAGTGAAAGGCGGAAAACAGAGCAGAATACTCAGAGGTTGGAACTGTGAGTGTAAAACAAGGTGGTTATCAACAGGGTATGATGTCTTTTATAAAAACCTTATAAATCCAATTTAAGTGCAGCAGTGAAAAGGACAGCCTCACTCCATTGTTTTTACAAGAGGCCGGAGTCCATGCTCCTTTCTCAGAGCTAGTGGATCCTGCGTAGTGTGGAGTCATAAGAAACAAGCTCCTCATCATTTTTAAATGAAACCAACATGGAATAACAATGATGGCTACATCAAATGTTCCCTGTGAAGACTTGCATCAACAACACTATTGGTGGAAAATGCAAACTAACTTAAATCCATCATTATTTACGCTGTGATTCATGGAGAAAAGAATGACATCCTTCAAGAATTGATGCAACCAAATAGACATTACGTCTCCCAGAGGGGCCGAGTCTGTCTCTACTCATCAACAAAATGAAGCTATAGCAGCTCCAGCCAAGCTCTGGCATCAGTGTTTACTGGATTCAGTCCAGTGACCTTCACAGACTCCAGGCAAACACATATTTACTCTGGATAGAGTTGTGATTAACGTGTGTAGAGTATCTCTGTGGATCTTCCCTCTTTTCTTAAATTGTTCACGTAGCCTCATACTCCCCTATTTCTCCTTCACTTTTGCAGACACATATGCTCCCTGATATTTTACGTCCCTGTGTTCTTTCTATATACAGTAAACTCCAATAAAAAGGTTTCTTCTCCAAGCCCTGTAATGGGCACTCTGTTACACACTCTGATTCAAACATTTATCTCTAACTCTTCTTACTGCCAACGTCCACATAGTCTGTGCCCGCCACAGTCCGTCAGCAACTACGCACTACGGCGTCATTCGTTGCCACTCTAGTCAATGCAAGTGCCATTCCGCTCTGCACCATTGAGAATACGCTCCAAGTCTATTGACGACGGAGTATGCTGCAAGCACGTGTCAGGCTGGACAGAATAGATCAACCCGGGGAGGAAGTCATACAAGGAAACGCACAGACCGTCTGGTCAGTTTCAAATTAAAACACAGTATACAGACTCCCGATCGTATATTCCATCACTTTATCAACATTACGTCAAAACAGGCACAAAATTAACAGAAACCCATTTTCAGAAAGAAAAAGAAACATGTATTACTCTCTATTCCCGTGTGATCTTGTAGTTCTCCTGTGACTATTGTACAGCTGCTCATGGCTGCGCTATCGCTCCACGCTGGGAGCTTGAGTGTTGAACAAAATCTTGCATGTTATGTTTGTTGCATATTAGTTGTCATTTTAAATTATTGCAATGCTGTTATCTTCAGTGTTGTAATCTGCTGCTTCCTGTTACTGTGCACTTACCCAAGGCAGAAAAAACGCTTTGGAAAAGATTCATGTGTCATGTGCCAGTACTTTTGGTCACTACCAATCAGAAAAACCTCTCAATCATGCATGGATTTGTTTGCCCTGGAGAATGTGTTACGTGCCTACCTGACAGAAGGCTTCTTACTTCTTCTCCTCCTACTCACATCTTCTTTGTCTCTGCAGCGGTGGAACTCTGCTGACAGTGAGCGGGACCAACCTCGCAACCATCCGAGAGCCAAAGATCAGGGCCAAGTACGGACAGGCAGAATCCTTTCATGTGAGTAACGCAGTGGATGACACACACACTGCAAAAACACAAACTAGACAAGACGCACTCCAGCACGAGCAGTACAAGCACACAATCTAAACGACTTCTTCACAGTCTCCTGCAGCCAGTGCAGAGACACTCAAAGGAATACACACGTTCATAAACACAAATGTGAAGTTACAAACGCACTCAGATATACAGTATACATTATTCTAGTGTGACATACATACATTCACTGACAAATATTCAGATATACCCCTCTGTGCACACAAGCACATCTGCAGACAAGTCCTGCTGTAGTGCAGCTGAATGTGTCACACAGTCTGCCTGTGTTTGGTGCTCACATCTCCTTTACAGATACAGCTTCAGACATATGACGCTACCTCGGGCCAAATAGCTTTTTAAATGTCAACGCACCACACGAGTGTTTGTGTCACGAAAAGAAAGAGACATGAAAGACAGTGTGTGTGTGTGTGTGTGTGTGTGTGTGTGTGTGTGTGTGTGTGTGTGTGTGTGTGTGTGTGTGTGTGTGTGTGTGTGTGTGTGTGTGTGTGTGTGTGTGTGTGTGTGTGTGTGTGTGTGTGTGTGTGTGTGTGTGTGTGTGTGTGTGTGTGTGTGTGTGTGTGTGTGTGTGTGTGTGTGTGTGTGTGTGTGTGTGTGTGTGTGTGTGTGTGTGTGTGTGTGTGTGTGTGTGTGTGTTTGTGAAAACTGAACAACAAATCCCATGTGAAACATTGAGGTTTCTTTTTCAAGTTTTGAATGTTTTTATCAATTCTATAGATTCTGTTCACAAAGAACTTTGGCGATTGTCACTGTCGGGTGAAGCTCTGCAGTTGTCAAGGTTACGAACTAAACTTCAAACAATGATGAGGAACTTCAACCTGAACATAAAGCTGTGTAGCAAACAGCCATGTTCATGCATCAGACAGACATTCATGAAAGCCTCATGTTGCACTTAGAGGACGTTACGGAAGTTTTTCCAATTGACTATTAATTTGTATTCTTATCAGGTAGATATCCCAAAGCATGCTTTATTGTTGTACATTTCTCAGCAGCATTTTCTTACCTTAAAGGACAGCACTGCATTTGCAAGTTTTGTAGTAAAAGAAGATACAAGAAAACCACAGCTGTATGAACAGGAGTGTGCATTTTGTTCATTTTGGCTGTCCCCAAAAATGATTTTTGGAGCCAGAATTAATCGTAGTTAGCAAAGGGTGGAGCTGGAATGAGTACCAACTTATTTAGCAAGGTGCATCTTAAATTTGGAATACTAATTCTGCTCACAAAAATGAGCTAAGATATATTTTTTCCATTTTCTGTATTCACTTGCATACATATCTAGTCGTGCATTAACTAAAACCAGTGAAACAAATATTCAAATGCTTCTCTTCAGAATGTAAATGTTCCTGATAGCGATGTAAAAAACATTTGTATTAATGGTGGTCAAACATTTCCGTCCTCAAGGTCCTCTTATAAATGAAAGCAAACATGGACACTCGAGCTTGTTTTCATGTTTTCTTCAAAGCAATGATGTAAAATACTCTAAGGTTCAAGTAAAGGCACGCAGCACATTGCCCACTATTAACATTTGATCATAAATTTGCAACCGATTTACATTTCCAAGCGGTGTAGTTGCATTGCAGTATCACAGGGCATTGACCAACAACCAGGATTGGTTGTTATGCCCGACTGTTCAATTTCAAAAAGAAATGATAGCCTGCAGAATAATCTCAGGAGGCTCTGCAACATGTTTATATATAATATTGCTTTTTTTTTTTTAGATTATATTGAAAAGTAGTAGGATTTTGGTCCATATTTGTTTAAAGAAAGACTGAATTAGTTTCCTAACATCCCTAGTTGGATTTTTCCTTTGACTAAAGGAGTGCTTTCTCTGTCTTGCTTCCAGAACTGTACAGTGTATAACAACTCCGTCATGGTGTGCCTGGCTCCATCGGTGGCAGATTCAGAGCTTGGTTTCGCGGAGACCGGCACCGGCCCGGATGAGATCGGGTTCTACATGGACAACGTGAACGCTCTGGTGGTGGTCAACGAGACCTTCAGCTACTACCCCGACCCTGTGTTTGAGCCGCTGAGTCCATCAGGAATACTGGAGCTCAAACCAACATCGCCGCTCATTCTCAAGGTCAGAACAGCACAGATGTTGTTTCTGAGTGCCTCCTCTCTACCTCTCTAGGTTTTACTTTACCAGAACTCTCAGGTGAGCTGTAACTTTGAAGCTTCTTATGTAGGGAGTATTTACGCTTGCACACAAATGCTGAGAATTGCATTTGAATGTAGGTTGAAATATTTTCTTCCAAGGATGCAGAGTGCTGCAGTGTTTAGCACTGTTGCCTCACAGCGAGGAGGATTCCTGGTTCGAATCCCCATAGGATAGAAGCCTCTCTGTGTGGAGTTTGCATGTTCTCTCCGTGCATGTGTGGGTTCTGTCCGAGTACTCTGGCTTCCTCCCACAGTCCAAAGACATGCTCGTTAGGTTCATTAGTGACTCTAAATTGCCCGTAGGTGTGAATGTGAGCGTGGCTGCTTGTCTGTCTCTAAATGTCAGCTCTGTGATTGACTGGCGATCAGTCCACCCCGCCTCTCGCCCAATGACAGCTGGGATCGGCTCCAGCCCCCCACAACCCTAAACTCTATACAGGGGAGCGGTATAGATAATGGACGGATGGATTGGTTTTTCTACTTTCAGCTCCTCCACACGGGTCTCAAACATATTGGATCTATGTTGTTTTTATGATAGAAAAGCCTGCAAACGCCGACGCATAAGAACTGATTCACTGGTAACTTTTTTTCTTTTTTATTCAAGAATGAAAAAATGATTGAGAATGTGTTTACAAGGTCTCTCACAAGGTGGAGAAAAATATCACAAATTCATAAATGAAAGCTGAAAGAAACGTCAACACCTCCCAAGGCCAATATCTGTCCTTCAGTAACCAACAGTACCAACTTCTTTTCACTGGCGTCCTCTTCTGCAGCCTCGAGCCCTCTTTAATAACGGTCCTTTCAATTTGTGTAATTAATTTCTTGTGCTGGAAGGACCGATGTGAAAGCTCACAGCCCGACAGTCCAGAAGGTGGGGTTTATATTGGTTTTCACTTTCATTAAGGGTGATTGCACTTAAGTTTATGATATAAATTGACAATTTCTGAGTCATGTGGACGTGTCCTCGTGTTATCTTATAAAGCTCCGCTGAAATGTTAAGTCAAGGAGGGATTTCAGAGGAAATAAGAGTTCCTGTTTCTGAGAGAATATGATTATTCTCCCATGAATGGAAAAAGACCAGTGTTTAAAATAAGTGAAGGAGACAGACATACAATTACAAACTATGGGCTAAACACGAGACTGTATGTAGCTTAAGTGACCATACCTGGGACGGCAGTAGTTGAGTCTGTAGGGACTTGGGTTGGGAACCAGAGGGGTGTTGGTTCAACTCTGGAAAGTGGTCTTGTAGCTGGAGAGGTGCCAGTTCACTTCCTGAGCACTGTAGAGGTGCCCTTGAGCAAGACATCAAAGAGCACTCACTGTGTAGCAGCCCCCTCACTCTGACATCTCAGTGAGTAAGTGCATGTTTATATAGGATCCTGTTTGTGCATGTGTGTGTATTTCAGCCTGTGTGTGTGTAGCATGTTCAACAACAGAGTGTGAAACTGAATTTCCCCTTGCAGGATTAATAAAGTATATGCTCTTCTTCTTCTGTATTTATACCAGAGGGTGGAGTAGCAGAAGAACAAGGGTTTGGCGAGTACTAAATTATGAATGTCATGCCGAAGACTAATTCATTAGCTGGCTAATTAGCTAGTTAACAACAGAATTAGATCCTACTTGTGGTGCTAGCTGACTGGGATCTAATAAATCATTTTTTTTAACGACACTAAAGAAGCTCAGAGCATGTGGGACAAAATGAACTCGGACAGATGAAAGGAACCAGGATACTTGTCCTCTTATCACGGAGATCAGCCGTCTTCTCTGCAGGGAAAGCCAATGACACTCCTAACTCACATGCAAGGTTCAAGGTCAAGGGTATCTTTATTAGGAGCTAATAAGGTCAATCTGTTGAGCAGACAGACTGTCCAGCATTACAACACAGCATTAAAACATTCACAGTTCAAGGGACGTCCAGACAAAATACATCTTAAACTAACATTGAAATACATCAAACTAAACAAAAAAGCATAATTAAAACCTAGTCATGATAAAGTGCCGTCAAAGACACCCACTGAAAAGTTTAAGAAGTCCCCTTGTTGTTAAAGTGCATCATCTTGTTCTAGCTTTGTTCAGTCGTTCTCTAGCTACAGGAACACAAGTGTTTCTGTGGAGTTTTGTTCTCCCGCTAAGAACAACAAACCATCAACCAGAGCAAAGAAGCTGAAACTCAGAATTTAAAGGATGAGAACACTCTTGGAGATTAGAGCTCGCCAAACTCTGCAGCTGTGAGAACGAAAGGTCAGACAGGTGAGGTTGTGGTTCATCTATAAGCCTGCTCAGACAGCTGACAATTGGGTGAAGAGCATTTATGTTTTTAAAAGACGGGTTATCAAACCATGAAACGAGGGAAACAGACAGGACGGTTCCATTAAAGCTTGATGTGTTATGCAGTGGATGACACATAATAATAGATGCCAAACACTGAAGGAGCTCAGGTGCCGATAGCCTAGCAGGTATGTCGAGAGTCCCGGTCTGATCATCCCTCCAACAGAGGGCGTGTGTCTAAAAGGCACATCATAAGGATCCATTTCTTGAGGACCTGTGTCCACTAACCGCTCTTTAACTTGTAGCTTACTGTTGCTAGGTAACGGAGGTAGGCTCAAGGCACTTCCGCTCATCTCTGTAGTGACTGTAAGGTCTGTTTCTAATTTCTCAATGTTCTTAATATTTGCTTTTATTCAAGGAAATAAAAGCAACTACTGGCAGTAGCTCAGTCTGTAGGGTATGGTTGGGTTGGGAATCGGAGGGTGGCCGGTTCAAGTCCCGGCACGGACCAAGTCCGGATATTGGACTTGTTGCTGGAGAGGTGCCAGTCCACATCCTGAGCACTGCCGAGGTGCCCTTGAGCAAGGCACCGAACCCCAAACTGCTCTGGAGCGCTCGCTCTGGGCAGCCCCCTCACTCTAAGACCTCTCCATTAATGCATGTCCATATAGGATCCTGTTTGTGCATGTGTGTATTTCTGCCTATGTGTGTGTGTCGCATGTTCATTAAACAGAGTGTAAAACCGAATTTCCCCTCGCGGGATTAATAAAAGTATAAAATATTATTATTAAAAACAATGTAAAGAACTTTGTCCTGGCATTATAGGATCAGTTCTAGACTGGGTAACAATACCCTGAAAACACTGATTAGTCTGATTATTTCCTCCTCCGCCATTGTTGTTGGCGGAGTTGATATCAGAGGCACCGCCCCTTGTTGATTTGGATTGGTCAGTAAGGGAGAGGCGATTACCTATTTTCGCTGTGACCACAGCAACAAAAAACGACGGCTGCCGAGGGCTTATTTGCACGTAAGATGTTCAGCGCTCAAAACACAGAACTGCTTTGATTTTGTATTAAAATGGGCGCTAACAGTGCAAAGAAACAGACACAGACCTTGACTCCAGCATTCAGTGCTTCTATCCTCCGCCAGTACGTGCCTTGATTATCTCTTTTGTTATCACATACAGTGTGTTTTTCTGTTAATTTCCTTGCAGAGATTGAAAGCAGCGTAACCGTCATCATTTATTTCTTAAATGATAATTTATTAGCAAAGAGCCTCTCAGTAATTGCCAAATCTCCTGCTTGGCTTGTTGGTTGGAACGGCCTACCCATTGGAAGCGCTGATGAGATGGACAGAAATGCAATTTGGCGGTGTTAGGGGGATATGGTAGTTTGCATTTTTCAGACATGCAGTGCACTGAGCTTGCCACGCAATTAATTCCTCATCTGAAGTGTCGGGTGTGTTTTCACTGAGGTGTGTTAGCAGGATAGAAAACATTTATCTGGTTGTCTGTGTTTTGTGAGTGCCTTCCTGTGTGTGTTTTTGAGAGCTTGTCCCCGCGTGATGCTTCTTTCCTGGAGTGTGTATGTGTGGCAACAGCTCCGTGTGTGGCTGAGACTTGAGTGCATGTGTGGTTTGAACTCTGCATGCGTGTCATGAAAGCTGTGTGTGTGTGTGTGTTTATGAGAGGGAATGGGATGCATGTTTACAGGGTTGCAGAGCGGGGCTGGGTGGCGGCCTGCCGAGACGATGGGATTGGAAAACGGAGTCTGCCTTTGCGTCCCACTGCTAAGCCAGCGGGAGGCGCGGCAGCTATCCCCTCTCTCTCTCCTTTCCTCTTTCTATGTGGCTCGCTTACCGGCTCCGTTTCCTGCTCCTTCTCATTTTCTTTCTCACTTTAGAGAACATCCTTTTTCATCTTTTTCCTCCCTGTCTAGTAATCTTTTTCTCCACTCCTCACGCAGTCTCTCGTGGTGTTTTCCTGCCACGTTTCCTTTCTGTCTTGTTTTCTTTGTATTCATATTTCCCCCTGTTGCGTCTTGTTTTCTTGCTGTAAACGTGGGCTCACTCTTGTCACACCACTTACTGCTCCCTGCGCTTCCATCACAGACAAAGTGTGTGTCAAATTGGAACAAGTGGACTTGATATTGAAATGAAAAACTGGGACGAAAATTGGTGAATGTAGAGTTTACACACCTCAGGAACAGGTTTCAGAGAACAGTGCAGGTCTACGTGTGAGAGTTTGTCTTTAAGTAGTGGATCTAGTCCACCTTTTCTACCTTCCCCTTCCTCTATTAAATCTTTATCTTCTTTTCTTATTTCTCATCTCCAGCTTTCTATTGATTTGTTCAGAATAAATTCATTATCAAATGACAGAGATGGCGGGATCTGATGGCTTGAAAATGAACATTCACATTAAACAGCAATCAGAAAAACAAAAAGCATGCAAAGCTTTTCCGACAGCTGTAAGAAAACAATGTATGCTTGTAAATGATTGAAGAAGCTGTTCTCACAATGCTTCAAACTATAATCAGAAATGTTCTTCCATGGCCTAAATGAGAGTTGTATTCAATTTGATATAATCTTTTGGAGTATTTATAAGTGCCTCTCCCCCTTTGAATCAAAACAGTCCAAGCCTTAAAATGAAAACATGCATGCGTCATAGACTGTAAATATTAATGGACGAAGCCTGAGTGACGTCAGCCATCTGTGCCTGCAGGGGGCTCTGGAGGCTCATCGTCAGCCGCCATGTTCGAAATCCTGTCTCAGCCTAACTTTCAGTCGACCTAACGACAGGCTGAGAGCTGGAGCTGAGGCGGGTTTTAAGCCTCCTGACGAATCGTTACATCGCGCCCACCTGTCAATCATGTCAGCTACGCGCCTAACTTTGGATAACACGTATCGTTCTCAAAATTAAAATTAAAATTCACCCCCTGTACAGTGTGTGCCAGTGATGACAATAACTAATCAGACCTATTTTGTTTTTTGTACCAGGCTGTAAACATGTTTAAATGCTGTAAAAACTGGCTCTTTTGCCTGTTGTGTGTATGTGACTTCCAGGGTTCCTGGAGCCAGCCTCAAGCGGACACTCGACGAACAGCAGGATTTTGTACTTCTGCATTGGCTTCCTTTTTTCAAGAGTTGCCGCTGGGCGTGCGTGTGCGTGCATCTGGCGCGTGTGTGTGTATAGTGTGTGGTTGTGTGTGTGTGGTTGCAGAAATGTCTTTTATTAACATACTTTCTTCAAAAACCCTAAAATCATCATCCTGTCTTATCTGACTTTTTTATTTTGCATTTTTAAGTCTTCTGTTTCGACTTCATAACTTTGCCTTCATGTTTTATGTCTCTGTTGTTTCCTTGCTCAGTGAATCACCATGGTTTGATAAGTGTTCTATACATTAACTTTATCGTTGTAATTACAATAAGTCGTGTCAAGAGTTTGAAGTGCACAGCTGTTCTGGGAATAGCTGTGTTTCTTTTCTAATTGTCAGCTGGGTTTGTTAACAACATCTAAATGAGCATTTTATTCTGAGTCCATGTATTTACAGAAATGTGTAGGAAGAGAAAATGCTCCATGGAATCTAATTAACGTTTCAGTTAAATTAAAGATTTAGAAATAATCGTTTAGTTTGAACAAGTCTTATGAGCGGCTGTTCAAAAAGTAAACTCTGTCTGCTTCTGTGTTTGTGTTCAGGGTCGTAACCTGATCCCAGCGGCTCCAGGTAACAGTCGCCTCAACTACACGGTGCTGATTGGAGAGACTCCCTGCGTCCTCACCCTGTCTGAGAGCCAGCTGCTGTGCGAATGGCCCAACCTCACCGGACAGCACAAAGTCACGGTCAGATCACGACTCTGTGTCCTCTCTCTCTCTCTCTCTCTCTCTCTCTCTCTACGTCTCATGACGTGACTCTGACTTTCTAAAATGTTGCACTCTTCCGTCCCAACTCGCTCGATATTAAAAGGCTCAGACCTTCATGGTAGACTTCTTTCCTAATATAATTTTCAATTTCTTATCTTTTCTTATTCATTAAAAAAATTGGGTCAGTTTGCAGAATTTGTTCAAAAAGCAATTTATAAAAGGACAAAAATTACAACCTGTTCTACTTGGTATATTCACACTGACCCACTAAGTCATTTTTATGAATATGACAGCCGTGTCAGCCTGCAGTGTCGCTCTAACCTTGTTGTTGAGTTATATGACCCCTCGTGTCTTTTCTAAACAGAATCTCTGACAGATGCAGGACGCGCTATATTGAACTTTCACACACCAGGGGTTCAGGCTGCTATGCCGTATATGTAACACTTCATTAACATGTTGATCTCATCGGCTTTCAGCGAGCCTGGCGCTAAAGAGAAGCCAGAGAAAGACGAGTTATGTCACAGGATTGAGAAGCCTGATAAATACATGAAAGAACATTAATAATACAACGCCGAGATCTGCAGACTTTGCACTTTTTAAGTGCTGTTAATGTTCAGTAAAAATCCATTAAACTCACAGGGAAATCATGCACTTGTTCACATTATGGGCTCAGCATGACCACGGTGAACCTCCAGACATGTCTGCAGATTAAAAACCATGTTTCTCTCCATCCGCTCAAGTGTATCCACATCAGCAGCTGTGCAGGTGTCAGCACTTCTTTGCTGCAGGTGCTGCTGTATTTAGATTCGAGACGTTTTAAGTCCCTCAGTGCCGCCTACATTTTTGATGTATTTTTATTAGCTTCACTTTACTTTGATGGTGCAGAAATTAAATATGAAATATAATGCAACTTAGTAAAATCCACAGGCCGATCCACCATTTGTGCTAATGCTCATCAAGGCTAAACTCATCAACATCTCTCCCTGCGTGCACACTTAAACCAGTAATAATCCCCCCACACTTTGTCACATTTAACATGTTCTGACACTGTTGAGCACACTGCCAAGTAAAACAAGTAAGAATACTTACTGCAAGTTCAGTAATGTTTGATAAATAGGGATTCATTTCAATTAAGTAGCTTGCAAGTTTCCTTAAAGGTCACATATTATGTAAAATATACTTCACCATGGTTTCTCTAACACTAACATGTGTCCCTTGTCATTCCCCCAATTATGAGAAAAGTCCATCCTCTCCGTCTTTTGCCTGCTCCACTTTTCAGAAAATGTGTGCTCAAACAGGCCGTTTGGAGATTTTCCCTTCATGACATCACAAAGGGCAGTAACCCCTGCCCCAGGTGGGTGACACTCCAACAGCTAGCTGTTTGTTCTGCCCTCTGAGTCTGCCTTCTCACCGTAAACAATAGGGCATGGAGCGAGAAAGCCCGAGCCACCCAACCCTTCCAGAGAGGGGCGTGGTCAGACACAGCTCATTTACATTTAAAGCTACAGACACAGAAACAGCCTGTTCTGAGCAGGGCTGAAATAGAGGGGTTTATAGACATGATCAACGAGTAAATTCTGCTTGTTTTCTTGAGATCTCAACTTATTTATCTCGTTATCTCGGAATAACAACGCTGGATTTCCTGTGACAACAAGTTGATTTCAGTCGATCTCCGGAGATCTCAAGAAAGGTAGAAAAACTGAGTCAAGTATAAATGTGTGAATGCATGTCATCTCAGGGCTTCCGTACTTAAGAGATATAAAGAACATGACTTTGTTGACCTGGTATTTGCATGCCTGTGATTACTTGTTTTGTTGAAGCACAAGTTCCAATTTCAAAGATACTAATAATCCCATCATATATCCTTTTATGTGTCGTTCAGTGTATTTGTCTGAGCTCCAGGTTGAAAGTTGACAGGGACTGTGTGAGATACCCAAAGGAGAAAACTAAACTATTAAACTTAGGTATTTGTTTCCCCCTATTTTCATCACAGAGCACGCTGAAATGCTTCTGTTACATGTTTATATTGCCCCCCGGCATCCCCCCCTGCTCCTTCTGGGACTTCGTTTTTGTCACCTTTTCAACTCACTCGACTTCACCGAGCTGATCTGAAAGTGGTGATACCTGCACTCTGTGTTGAGAAAGACAAATATGTACAGATTATTTTTGGAGCCAACCTGCCTGTTTGCCTTTTGCTTACATGACAAGTTGATAAATGTATATACAAACCTACTTGTAAAAATTAATGAGGATAGGAAACCTTATCCTTGAGACAATGTTCTCTATAAGAGGAGAGAGGTGGATAGAGCTGATGAGGGCAAACAGAGAGCTATGACACGAGTAGCGAGTGAAAAGAAAAGCATGTTAGTATAAAGTTTCACGGAAGTTTCTGTCCATGACAAGAGGCGGTGTGTCCTGAAGATGTGCAGACACATAAAAGGTGGTATTAAGAGCAGAATTGTTTCTCCAGGATGCCACTGATGTGCAGACACTGAGCTTGTCTATGAGCTCTAATCCAGGCACATGTTCACTGTATAAACCTTTGTGATGTGCAAATCGTGTCCAACCCTCAGCAAATCCAAACTGAAGTTGCATGTTTTGAAAGTGGATGCCACATCATCGTGAAGTTATATTCCCTGTTTTCCATGATAAGTTTCACATGCTGCGAGTCACAGCCCACAGTGTGAACGCTGTTGGTGTCACTTTAATTTCTCGTGTTTCATATGTTGCATAATCACGATACAGCAGGAACTAGTGCAGGGCAAAGTCAGAGAACAAGCGTACGAGTGCTTCCTGCGGCAGCCTCTCAGCTTCACTCGTCCAGACTGTTGAGCTGTCACCAGGCTGCAGACTGAGAGTCCCTGATTCACTCTGACTGCAGCAGACTTTCAGAATCACCGCCCAGCTCCCGGAGCATCAGTATTGAGGAAGGTCAAACCTCAGCCAGGCGACACGGCACTCTCTCTAAATATATTTTGGATGGTTGTCTGAATATCCTGCCAGAGCACCCACTCGACTCTTCTCCCCACCTCCTGCCCCCTTTAAACTTGTCATCAATGTCCTTCCACAGTCATTCCACTATATCTTTATGACATTTACTCCCCGCTAGCTACAGCCAATATACCTCGAAAGCAACTGACAGCACATCCATGTAATTCAGTATGATAGCTTTCAACTCCGACCAGCCAGTTCCAAGGTGGAACTCTGGTTTCTTTTTTTTTTTACCAAATGTCATGTTGTATATTGGAGCGATGCAAAGTGTTAGCGTGGGTTGTGGAGTTAGTCCTCCGTCTGACAATAGCCGAAGAAAAAATAGAGCTGTCTGTTCCAATCTCTTCTGCTGCAAATCTGTGTGTGTGTGTGTGTGTGTGTGTGTGTGTGTGTGTGTGTGTGTGTGTGTGTGTGTGTGTGTGTGTGTGTGTGTGTGTGTGTGTGTGTGTGTGTGTGTGTGTGTGTGTGTGTGTGTGTGTGTGTGTGTGTGTGTGTGTGTGTGTGTGTGTGTGTGTGTGTGTGTGTGTGTGTGTGTGTGTGTGTGTGTGTGTGTGTGTGTGTGTGTGTGTGTGTGTGTGTGTGTGTGTGTGTGTGTGTGTGTGTGTGTGTGTACAACAATGACCTACATACAGGGGACCCCAATGGGTGTCCAGACAGACTTGGCTTGTGTGCATCTTTGCGTGCATTTACAGGAAGGACTGCTGTATGTGCGTGTCGCAGTGTCTCTGTGTGTCACTTCAGATGCTCAGCTGTGCGTTGGCAGCTCTGTTTGCCTCCCTTGAGTTTTCGAAGAAACTTGTTTGTTGTTTTGGCCTTCAGCTTTTTAAGTTCCTCCGTCAGCTCTTCAGTCTGTCAGGAGGATAAAAATAGACAAATGTGCCCTCAACTTAATACTGGTTACACTTATGCAGCATCTGTGTCATCTGAGGATAAGTGTTCCCCTGGTTTATTGTAGCATTTACACCAGTGACCTCAGATTAGATTAGAAGAACCAACTGGTAATGCGAAGAGTAGTGACCAAATATAACAAAACTAACAACTCTTTCATAACAATAGTAACTATTATGGTTTGATTCAGGGCCTTCTAATTTTCTAATATTAACAAAATGATGTTTGTTTTTTTCATGTGCGACCAGTTCCAATTTTGACATCAATTTTAACAGTAGATGTTTTGATTGGACTGTCACCACTTCCTCCCATTTTCGTTTCCTGAGTGGCGACATAGCACGCTGGTCCTCAAATTCGTTTCCATGTCCTAAAAATTTTAAGGAAAATTTAAATTGAGAGTTTTAAAGTGTTTTGTTTCATTTGGAAACATGTCACAGAAAATGTGAGTTTCATAATTTTGCTATTGAGCTTTTTCATAGCACACTTTTCTTCTTTTCTTCGTACGAAAAAGAACAAGTGCTTCTAATAAAAATATTAACAATGGCTGAGTTCCACTTAAGCGTCCAAGTAAGTCTTGGCAGTGGGACCGACATCGATTGTGTAAACTGGCGATATGCAGTTCTTCTGAGAACTTAGACATTTCTCACCCGACATTACGGCTCCAGTCAATAGCGATGTGCAAGAAGGTGGACTACAACAACAATGGTGGACTCCTGAGTTCTGTTTGAAAAGAAGTCGTGTGCTCAACAGTGTCAGAACATGTTAGGGTCAGTTGGATCTCTGATCTCTAATTCCGTTCGTGTAAACGTCCCTGCGTTAGACATTTTTGGAAGTTTACCCCTCACTTTTCTGTAGAAGGAAGAGTTTGTGCACATGTGCGTGTTGTTTCGTTACAAAGTCAGACCGCCACCTACTGGCCTGGCATGTATACTACAGTGTATTTAGTCGCTGATCCGTGTGTACAGCGGTTGTTTTTAAACGTTGTTGTCTGAACACGGAATTTATTGGATAGGACAGCTGAAGAGAGACAGTAAATGTTGGGAGGAGAGAGTGCGGGACGAAGTGCATCAAAGGGCCGTGGTCGGATTCGAACCCACAGCCACTGCGACGAGGACTGTGCGCAACATAACCCCCCTGGCTATCGGCGCTCCCTGAACACAGAACGTTTCAAAGTTAGAACAAAAATCGTTTTCTCGTAAACAAGGCTTTAGTGTCTCAAAAGAGCTGCATCGGCTTGTGCAACTTATACCAGAGTGAAGTTATTAGTTTTAATGGCAGACCCGTCTTTCCTCGCCCTAACTAATCCAGCCTCATATTAAAGCTGCCTGGCTTCGTTTATTTCGTTCAATCTGCTTTGCAAAGTAACTTCTTTACATCCTCGTCATGTCCGCACAGCTTAATTGGCTTCTTAATCTTGTACAAGTCAAGCCAATTTCCTCAACTATTGCAAATTTAATTTGTAGGTATTGACTGCATTGATATTGATGACAACAGCTTCTCTGATTGATTTCTTTTAATCAGACTTGGATAATGTTAACATGAAAGTGCACTTACCAGAGCTTCAAAGTGTATAATCACGCCTCATTTTAATCGCTTATCAACCCCCCCTTGTGGGTTGCTTGATTTGATGGATTCCAGCACTGAGACACACTGAGCTTATGTAAATGTATTTAGTCAGAAAAAAAACATTACATGTGTTTGACTTCCCATAATTAGCAAGACTCCTTGGGGAGAGATTTAAATGCTGGTGATTACTTTGTTTGATTACTTACACTCTGTATGAGTCTGTGTATGCTGTACATATATATGTGTGTGTGTGTGTGTGTGTGTGTGTGTGTGTGTGTGTGTGTGTGTGTGTGTGTGTGTGTGTGTGTGTGTGTGTGTGTGTGTGTGTGTGTGTGTGTGTGTGTGTGTGTGTGTGTGTGTGTGTGTGTGTGTGTGTGTGTGTGTGTGTGTGTGTGTGTGTGTGTGTGTGTGTGTGTGCGCTCTGGGTGTCTCAAGTGTTTTGTGTGTCTACCTCCACTTCACTGCTTTAACCTGGTTCACGTACACAGCATCACTCTCTGACCTAAATCAGTTTGTTAAAGTTGACACTGATAAATGGGAGCATTAACGTCACAAAATCCATCTTAAAAACCCAAATATTGAGCCTAAATATCTGCAGGCAGTGCAGAAGATGGTAAATCATTCAAAGCGCAGGAGCGAGGGGAGCTTGTGAGATCTTCATTACAAAAACCCTCTGAAGCTGCTCCCCTCAAGGCAAAGAATTGAAAACCTTTCCTACACGAAATGTTCACAGCAGAAGAGGTGATGTAAGCCTCCCCAGTATGAGCCTGTCAGAGATCGGCCTGTTTAGTGTGAGAACAGAACAGATCAAAATTTAATGATCCTTGTGGTGGAAATTGGGTCAACCAACTTCTCTTTCATCAGACCACCAACTTTTTCGATCTACTCAGACCACCTCGTCTATTCTCAGACCATCTGCTGCTGGAGGAGTGGCTGCTGCCTCGCTGTTATTTTATGTCTCTCTCTGGAAGGCGATAGTTCAAATCCCCAGACTGGCTGAGGAGAATCTGGTAGAGGAAAGTATAAAAGTAGCAATTTCCTGTCCCTTAACGACTGCAGTGGAGCAGCCTTTGAGCAAATGTGCTGAACCTTCAGCTCTGTTAATGCAGCTTCTCACAGAGCCCTGCAGAAAGAGAGAGGTCACTCTTTTAAAACCTTGTGAATAAAAGCACAGAGTTCCTTTATCATTAAAAATCTGTTGTCTGTGTTTTTTAGATCCGAGCCGGTGGGTTCGAGTACTCCCCCGGCACTCTTCACATCTACTCAGACAGCCTGCTGACGCTTCCCGCCATTATTGGAATTGGAGGGGGTGGAGGCCTGCTTCTGTTGGTCATCATCGCTGTGCTGATTGCCTATAAGAGGAAGTCCAGGGACGCCGATCGTACCTTAAAACGTCTGCAGCTCCAGATGGACAACCTGGAGTCCAGAGTGGCTCTTGAATGTAAAGAAGGTAGGCGATGAAAACACTGTTTAACTCAGCTTTGTTCCAAATTAAAACTCTTCCTCAGCAATGTATTAAACAGGATTATAAGAGATGATTCTTACAGTAATATTCAGAATATTATACGAGTGAGGCACCTCAATCGGTGCATTTACAAGAGGGGTGAACTCTCTCTTTCTCTCTCTCTCTCTTTCTCTTAAGCTGATGTGATTCTGCTCTCTTGGTTTTGCTGTGTCTTATCTCTCCGCAGGAGTCGAGAGGAAAGTTTTTTTACAAACTGGAGTTTTGTTATGTTGCACGGAGCTGTGAGGTCCTCGCGCGCTCTCTCTCTCGCGCTCTCTCTCTCTCTCGCGCTCTCTCGTGCACGCAACAATTTTATGAATAAATGAAAAATTAAATAAAAACTGGTAGGGAAACATACATGGGCCCAGGTATCGTCTCTGTGTGAGAAACACTGATATATCAAGAAAACAAAGTAATCGAGTAATTTCTGATTTACTTATGCATCTAAGGTTCAAGTTCATTCTGAGATTAGAACTAACATAACGGTGACATCAATGATCAATGGCAACATATCAAATAGTGACTGATAACGAGTGGACAGATCACAGTGTAAGTTCTCTCCCTCTGCATTTTCACTCTTTATCGTCTTTTTTACATTTAGAACAACCAGGAATCTGTGGACTGATAACCTTTATTTTATTTTGCGCTTTCTAAGACATGGATTGAAGCTGTACAAATTTAACAAAAAGGAATTTGAGCTTCCCACCTTCCGCTGAAAATATACTCTTGAAGAGGAAGGGGTCCAAAAGATCAGGTTCCCCTTCAAATCAGTGCAATTTCTTTCACAAGAAAAGTGCTCGAAAATAGCATAAGATGTAAAGTAAAAGATGTGCCTGATGATGTGAAAGTTAGAAGGAAGCAGAGAAAGAAGAGGTATAGTGAGAGATCTAGTGAATGAGAGAGAAACATTTAGACAAGAGGTGCACCTTCACTCTGCAGGTGAGAGGGAGCGTTTAGTAGCAGAGTGTAGATGACTGATGTTAGGACATGTGCTGTTAACAGTGCACACAGCCTTTTTCAAAAGTTATAATATGATAAAACCATCGTCATGAATCAGTTTCGAATCGAGTAACTGCAGCACCTTTTGATTTGAAGAGCTCTGAAGTCAGGATGATTGGTGCATGTGTCCTGACACTCACAGAAGCATGTTCTTAGAAAGGCCCTGTTTGTTCCTCAGCGATAAACCGGACATTTTTTTGAGTCAACAGATATGAAAGCACTCCGTTTTTCTAAGAAGTGAAGCATGGCCTTGTTCCCACCCCCTCCCAAAGCTCCCCGCCCCGCCTGCTGTACTCTCAGCTGGCCTATAGAGACGAGACGGTGTGTGTGGGCGGAGGAACAGATGAAGTGGGCGGTGCGCTGTGTGTCTTGATAGCAGGAGGAAAGAGTTTGTGCGTGAGGTCGGCCTCGCTCTGAGAGTCTTGAGGGGAAAGAGACGGGGGACGTTTGGCTCAGTCATCCGTGAGAAGCAGACATCGCACTGTACACTATCATCCAAGCTAGCATATTAGCAGTCATGGGTAATTAGCTACACATTAGAAATGACAACTGCTGACTGGCAAGTGTCTCTTTGTAGTTCATGAGGAGTAATGTAGATGTTCTGGGGTGCTTTGATGGTGTCACAGCAAAGAAAACGCACACTATAGCTCAGACAAAGTCATGGTGGGATCGCTGTTTACATTACATGTAAGCACACTCACGGCTGCGGCATCTGTGACACTTCATTTCTCAGACTGAGGTAAATGTTTTGTATCTAAATCAGAAACACATGAGGACTTTCCCCACAGAAGACCTACCAGGCGATGCATAGTTTACAGCAGCCAAAGTGAAACCTCTTATCATGACGATTTAAAATGTTACAGCGAGAGGTGATGGTCACCAAATGTATAAATACTCTGGTAGCAGGGTGAATTCTTGAGCTTGTGTGTTCCTGCTTGTATCGAGAAAAAATTCAGATTTCAATCTACGCATTAAAGGGGACATATTAAGACAAATCCACTTGTACAGTGTTTTTGAACATAGATTTGGGTAACCTGAGTGTCTATCGACCCACAAAATGTGAAATAAACCCATCCAGTCCTTTGTTTGTGGTCTGCATAAGTCTTACAACACAGAGAAAAATGCTCCGTTTCCAATGTGCTCTCCTTGTGATGTCACAGTGGGATTCTGGTAAAAAAAAATCCCCTCCCCTCCACTGGTATCTCCACCCATGGACTCCACCCCCAGCCTAGAGCAAAACTTTTGCGCAGGTCCGCCCTTTTTAATTCTCACTAGCGAAGGAGTGATGTCTACCGGGAAAACTCAGGGGGGACTCATTGCATTTAAAGAGACACACACACCAAAACGGAGCGTTCTGAGAGAGCTGGTTTCTACAGGGTCACAAACCTCCTCTGGTGCTTGATTCATGTTATATTTTGACCAAAGCACAGCACAGATGTTTTATTTAGACCACAGGGGACTGTTTGAAAAGGGGGAAAAGGGGGAGAATATGTTCTCTTTAATTGATCTTTGCCATCACCGGTGTGTTAGCTTTGCATGACTTTAGTGTCAAAGACGAAAAGACGTACCTGATTGATCCGCAATGGGAAATGTTTTACTCTGTTATGAGACATGCTACACACACACACACACACACATACGCCATGAATACACAAACACACACACAAACTCTGCTTGACTTCTCCTGCTCGCAGTGTGACAAGCCTAGCGTGTGTAGTTGCTAAAAAAAATGCTAGTTCCAGCTCCACCCTGGAACATGAATAACAATACCAATAGGCTCTGCTGGCTGCTTATACAGTAAAGGTAGAACATTTTCTTGAGACAAAACAAGGTGTAGGGTTCGCACGTCCAAAGAAAATCTAACACAGGAGCTGGATCAACCTCTCTGCTTTGTATGTTTGACCTTTACCTGCTGATCTTTCCCTCTTTTCTTTTAGCCTTAATTACTCATTCTTACCACCCTCACTTTTTTTTTTACCTCTGATTCTCATTTCTTTCTTCTCTGTTTCTTTCTTCTCTTTATCTTCTTTGCATCCTCCACTCTCCGTCTCTCCCGTGGACTAAACAGGCCAATAACAGCTGGGAGAAATTATGCATGAAAACCCATCCGTTGCTCTTTAATAATTATCCACTCATGCAGTTAATTGACTTTCCTTTCTTTTCCTTTCTAAGAACTTTGTTTTCTGTCTCCTGGTTTTGCTTTTTCTCTCCTCGAGCTGAACCGTATAACCGCTCTGTGATCAGGAAAGCCACCCTGATTACAGAGGACCCCTCTCACCCCCTCCACCACTCCCTCGTGTTAGTTGCGTTTGAGCCCTCTCAAAGGAAAGTTTCTGTCACTGTTGGGACGGACAATAAAGTTTATTGTTCTATCATCTGGGGCATCTGTGGCTCAGTTGGTAGAGTCGGTCGTCCCTCGACCGGAAGGTCAGGGGTTTGATCCCCAGCTCCTGCAGCAACATGTCCGACGGCTCCTAGTGCAAGACACTAAACTCCAAATTGCTCCTGCCTCTTTGTTGTCGGCGTGTGAATGTGTACCAATGGGATTAGCTAATACTGATGGACTCTTTACACAGCAGCCTCTACCATCAGTGTGTGAATGTGTAGGTGTGACCTGTGGTGTACTTAATAGCTTAAGTCCATTTGCCTTTTTTTTTTTAAGAATATGTCAGGGCAAAGATACAGACAAAATACATTTTGCTAACTTCCTTTATCCCTCCCTGTCTTTCAATTAAATGTTGATTTTTATCTGTGAAGTAACATCTCTTAATCCGTGTCTCCCCTCAAATCTCCAAGTCAGAGGCTCTTTTAACCACACATATTATATCTTTAACAACACAGTAAAATAGATTATATACCTGTAAAAAGAAACTGAAATGTGATTTGAATACCTGTCTTATCTGATACATGTGGAGTCTACATTTAAGCTGTAATTCGTTGCCTTTGTGAGCAATAACACGAAGCTTTCCTCATCATAGCCGACCTTTACCTTTCCAGCCTGACTGTCTCGCTCTTATTATAAGACCCAGACGTTCACCTGAAATGATGCTCTGTTTGCACTGTGTCTGCTCAGCCGGCTCTTCTTTGTCTCTGACCCATATAGTGTTTACAGCGCTCTGTCCCCTCACTGTCGCTCATTTATAGCTATGTTGAGATGTGATTCTTGTCTACACACAGTAAGCATAATATTGATGAAATGAATGTCCTGATTTACCTTACTTAATCATTTTTGGTAATACCAATGCTCAGATCAATAAGGGCCTTTCAGATAGGATGCGGTTGGCGCTGTGCCCCGCTTGTAAAGCCATTAATTGTCAATGTGTTGCGCCACCTCAGAGCAAATCTGTGCCGCACCTCTCAAGTCCACGTCTGTCCAGGAATCATCATGCTGCTGCTGTGGTAGTGAAAGGCTAACAATTCTACCCATAATGCACTGCGCGACTGACTATTGTAGCTGGTTTAATAGAGCAAAAAAGCCCAATGCTTCACTGCAGTTAGGTCAGATCGAGGTTGGTTCATGTTCTTACTGCAAATGAACCGCACCAGAGTCAGAAGAATAGCGGACCGAGATCCACCTTTTCAAGCAGTCTCAGTACGGTTCTTTGGTCCGCTTCATGGTTTGATTGGCAGCTTTCACACCTGTGCAAACAAACCGCACTAACTTGTCAAACAGACTCGAGTTAGTCTTTACAGAACCAAACAGGTAGGTGAGCAAACGCCCTTAAGCCAAATGTTCCCTCCAACGTCAGCCCTCCCAATACAGTTTTCTGTTTGGTATGAATTCACATATCAAATTTCACCCAAACAATCAAATTGAATGAGCAAAACTGATTGCAGTGGTTGTTGCTTTAAATGCTGGTGTGGTGCAGCCTTCAGAACATTCACGATTAGTTCTTAAACTCATTGATCAGAAAGTATACTTGCCATACAGTCTACTGCATCCGCATGTAAGAACAAGAAAATCTGTTTTGTTAAACGTATTCATTTACTACCTCTCTTACCTTTTTGTCCACTAGCTTTTGCCGAGCTTCAGACGGACATCCATGAGCTGACTCAGGAGCTGGATGGGGCTGGGATTCCCTTCCTGGACTACCGTACGTACGCGATGAGGGTCCTGTTCCCGGGCATCGAGGACCACCCTGTGCTCAAGGAGATGGAGGTACGGGTCAGTACACCGTCATCCAAGCTTAAACTAAATCCAACTCAACGTAAATAATAATTGCTAGTCGAGCCAATATGTAAACATTTTCACTAACACACTCACAACTGAGGTAGAAAAGTAGCTGCTTATGCTAACTGCTAGTAGCAGTTAGCATAAGCAGCATCTTTAGCTGTTTTCACATATGCACTCCTGAAAATATCTAGATAATTTCAGGAGGAGTGCTCCAGATATTCTCCTGACCTGGCTGTTCACATATGCACGTCACAGCGGGAGACTGCTCCTGTCAGACAGGAGGGGCTGTACGATACTATAAAGAGAATATTTGCCTTTATATCAATTCTATGTGTAGTTCAGCGGAATCACAATGTCAACAAAAGAGCGGAGAAGAACATACTGTCGAAGAGAAAACGTAATGCAGCCTTTTAAATATGTGCACACAGATCGTAGCGGTTGTGTACATACACTATGCGCCGTGCAGCAGTCACAGGATAGAAACGTCACTCCCCCCTCCCATTGGCTCGAGGTGAATTCTCCGATGAATATCCTGCTGCATTCTCACATCAGCTCACTCGGACTTGTGGAAAAAATACTAGAGGTCTGGCAGGAGCTCCGGGTGAAGTCCGAGTGAAAAATTTGGCTGTTTGTGTTCACACATACAGCTCCTCCTGGAAATATCAGGAGTTTTTCACAAGTTTTCTGCAAGTTAAATTCAAAGAAATATTTATGAGAAGTATTAAAAAGTTGGATTTAATGGCATGAAAATATCCTTCTGGCTTTCCTACTTAATTTCTTTGTAGCTATTATCCCATGACAGCTTTCTTCAAAGACAGACCTCTTTAAAACTCTGGGATCTGAGGCAAGAGGAACTGGAGATGTGTTTCACCTTACAGCAATCACATAACCTGTATTTTACCTACTTTGTGTTAATGCATTCGGCTCGTCTCAATGAATGCAAATGACTTTTTTCGAGAGCCTTAGTATCATCATTAGTGTAATCTCATGGGAGAGAGGCTCACTGTATTCTCTTGATGAAGGGAAGTCGAGTTTGAAAGTGAGGATTAGTTGTAATTGAGTGAAAATGAATGTTATGTAAGAGTAACAAGAAGATAAAAAAAGATGGAGGGGGGAAATGTACCAAGCAAAGATGAAGAGAAAGATAGCACAAGAGAGAGAGAGAGAGAGAAATAAGAGTCCGGGTTACGAGGACTGTTGCTTGCATTATACATCAATGTTAAGTTATTAATTAAGCCGGTACAAGCAACCACCTTGGAGAGAGAGTGCACCCGGTTTATAAGGACATTTTACCGCCGAGGCCAAGAGAAGTAGAATTAATGTACGTCAACATAAACTACTCTCCTCCAAAGCAAGGAACCAGAGAGCCAAGTTTGTAATCAGCAGTATCATTAAGATGTAGAATCTAGTGCTGCTCCATTGACTTTGATTGGAGCGGCTGCCTTTTTTTGGAGTCAAGGAATAATTTGTTTGACCTTTTACAGCTTCATTTAATCGTTCTAATCCAGAAAGTGGATTTATATTCCTAGGAAGGAGGAGGGGGGGGAAAATCCCCTCTGGTCGGTCTCCATAGCTGCCATTTCTTTTTCTGCTGCCTTCTTTTATTCGTTTTTTTCCATGATTCATCCTCTCTTATTTTTGGCAAGAAGGAGCAGTGGTGATTACTTAAATAAGATAGAATTATCCTTGGATAAAGGAAAAAGCCCTTTGTGGTTTCCTGTAGAGACTATGATGCTATAACATAAAAAATACTGCTATCGTCATAGCTGGGAGAGTACAGAGAAGGCTTGACAAAAGGGAGTGTAGCAAAGTGTACATTTATTTAAAGGAGCTCTATTATTCTGATCCATGTTGTTGGCGTAATCCCTGGACGTGGCTTCCTGCTGCTGTGATGAAGACATTACTTGACGTCAGGTTCTGCCGACGTATCGGAGCAAAGCATCGAGCAAAGTTGTTGGACACGCCCACCCCAGCAGCTCTTTCAGGGACACGCCCACCCGGAAGCTAACTTAAATTTACCTGCCACTGAAGACTGACGGCCAAATTCCTCCAGATGCGTATTCGGTTTGTCTCCACTCTGTTACGGCAGCGGAGATGTGTATGTCTATTTGTTTTTGTGTTTTAAATGGTTTTATACAGTTTATACCACCTACATCGTATTATCCCGCGCTGTTGCGAGTGAATCTGTTAAATTACCGCGGGAATTCCTGTGTCTTGGCACTCCAGCTGCCTGGCTGTGCTCTCCGTGCGCAGCCTGTGGATGTTGACAGACGAGGATGCACGGAGCCGTAACGGACCAGAGCAGACACGCAATGCACATGTAACTGGTGGAAGTTCTGGGTGAGCTGGCCAATCGGAGGAAAGTGGGCACGTGGGGAGGAAGGGCCTTAAAGAGACAGCAGCTGAAATTTAGCGTTTCAGGCAGAGGCTGAAATTAAGGATTTGACTGACAACAGTATCAGATAAATAATGAGGTTTTTTGAGCCACATGTCTCGCAACGCTACTCAGCAGGTGTCCCAGACTGACATCATTAATAGTGAAAGTGAGTTTAATATACCTCCTTTAAATGTAACATTTTTCCTCCTTCTTCTTTGGTTTATCACTTGTGCGAACTCAGATAAAGCTTTGTGACGTACTTTTTTCTGTAACAACAAAAATCAGCAAATCATTCAAATGTTAAACATTAGATATCGATGTAATATGTGTAAAAGAAACTGTGTTTTTATGTCGCTTGAAAGGACCCATGTGAAATATTAGACATGCATTTTCAAGATACCTGATTTATTCCACCAAGCCAAACTTGAATTCTCTTTTAATCCCGACAAGCCCAGGGAAGGATAAATCTTTAGGACAGCAATATTCAAATGTTGTGCTAAATACTGAGACGGATGAGAGCAAGAGACTCAAAGTTCACAGCCCCGTGTGATGATTGGATAGTATGGCCCAGTTGTTTCTATAGTGCATGCAAATTGCATACCTTGTGAGGACAGCTGCAGTATGTGCAATCGTACTCACATCTTCACATCAGGTTTGAGCCTTTAGTCAAGATGTAGAAACTTTGTTTTTTAAATGAGAAAAGATTACATTGCCTACATATTAATATGGACAACATGTCCCCCTCTCCTCCGGTTGTACAAAAGTGAAGCCGGAATCCTTCCTGCGACAGGCAATAACTTATTGTGCTAGTGACGTAATTAAACGTACAGTATGTAAAATCCGCTGCTAGGGGGCTCTCAATCAAAACAATAACAAAAGATGACGTTGAGGCTTGCGGTGTATCATGGGAGTAAAAACGAACGAACTCCGTGTTGAATCAATACGAACGGGCGAAACCGACCTGAGAAAGACAATATGTGTACTGACGATGTATCTGAGTATAATTAACATGACGTTTTTTATCACAGCAGCACATACAGCGACAGAACGGCAGCTTTCAGTAGTAGCTAGCGGCTAGCTTATGCAGCGGTCTTTGACGTGACATCCGGTGTTTCCTTGACAACGATCAACATTTCTTGTCTATCATGGCGGCTCATCATGGCGGCCGCCTACAAGACACGGACCGTTACAACTATAAAATTACGGATTTCTCTGGCTTTGATCACTTTTGTAAATATTTGAGGTGATGTAAGTACTCAACTAAAAAATATATATAACATGGGTTTAGTCAACTTTTAATTTAAGTTAGATATTTTAATGTAAACATTAGCATGCAATTCTACACACTGTACCTTCAAGAGTCAAGAGTTTGTCCGGTCGGTGGAACCACAGAATTGACGTCAAGCTTCATCTAACCCAAGCACACATTTACCTTAAATACAACTTCAAGCGTCCACAAGGTCGGTACAGTACACAGCAGAGCAGGTTCTTATGTTGGTCTGAAGCAGAATCCTCTCTTCTCCTCTACTCCGCTAATCCTGTAAAGAACGCAGAAGGAGCTGCAGTTGTCAACAGAGCTGTTGATCATGATGAATAGTGCTTTCACACACACACTGTCTGCACGCAACTTGTACGATCTCTGGACGTATTTGAACTGCTGCATTATGTTATCTGCTCGCCAGTTTGTTCTTCTCTGCTCATTTCTTGACATTTTGATTCTGTCAAACTACACATAGCATTATTAAGACAAATGTTATTGTGATAGTGTTGTATAGCGAACTCTGTTGCTTCGTCCTTCACTTCCGCATCGCTCTTTTTATCTACACAGCCCCCTGTCCAGCAGGGTTATTCAGGCGCATGTGCAAACAACCAGATCAAGAGGATTTCAGAGGCAGTCCTCCCGAAGTTATAAGTTAGGAGTGCATAGGTAAAAACATCTGAGGTCACAACGTCTCAGAAATTTAAAATCTGGGACATGAATCAGCATGATAATAAAAAAACTCACTTCAAGCTCTGGGTTTGGTAAAAATGCATTTGACGTGTATTTGGATTTTATAGTTTGACCTGTGTCCTATCTGTTGACATGGAGGAGGCGGGGCTAAGGACCTATACTACAGCCAGTCAGCAGGGGGAGCTCTAAATCTTTTGGCTTCACTCTAGGCGGCTGTTGCTCCGTCCATTTTAATATGCAATCTATGATAAGTTATGCTTTGCAGGTTTTTTCCGTCGAGGCTTGCTTATTTATTTCACCCATCAGCTTTACAAAAGAAAAATGAAACATCTTTTGCAGTTTCTGACGCGTCATTTAATTTTCAGGCCAGCAGAGAGGTAAAGGGATCTTACGTATTTTATAGTTTTGTCTAGACTTCCGTCCTCTTCGCTCTGTATTTCCCTCAGGGGCTGCTGCTGTAATCCAATGGCCTGTGTAAACCAATGCTCCTAGCTTTATTGCTCTGTGTGACTGCTCTTTCCCCTAAGCTAGACAGCCACACTACACACACACACACACACACGCACACACACACACACACACACACACACACTGCATACAGTACATGAGCACACACCCTCAGATAACTGAATGTCCTCTCCCTCACTCCCTCTTTGAAATTGGGTAAAGACTCGGCCTGTGCAGTATGTACATGCATCTCCATCTGTCTCTCTTTGTCGCTCTCCTTTGCTCTCACTCTCTCTCTCTGACTTCACGCACACACATCACACTCAGTATCCGCCCTGGAGGCCCGAGAATCTCATTTAGCACTTTAGAGAGAGGGCCAGACACTTTATTATGGCACATCAGAGGAGAGAAAGAATAGATGTAACAGTGGTACAAAAGGATGACAATAGAAAGAGAGAACGGGAGAAGACAGAGGGGAGTTTGAAATTATGCATATTTGTGTGTGCGTGTGTGTGTGTGTGTGTGTGTGTGTGTGTGTGTGTGTGGGAGAGAGACACACAAAGAGACGCGGAGCGGGAGAAATTAAAATTGGAGAAAGAGCAGCGATGTGAAACAGTCAACAATAAGTGTGAGCGGGAGAATTAGAGCGGGGAGGGAAACGCAGCGACAGAGAAGCGTCTTCAGGGGGTTTAGTGTGTTGTTGATGAATAGTGACAGGTGCCAGCCAGTGGGACAAGCACGCTGCACCTCTGTTACCACACACACACACACACACACACACACACACACACACACACACACACACACACACACACACACACACACACACACACAAACTAACAGACTCTCACACACAATCCTGTCAAGCCCCAACACTTCTTCCTGTCTCTCCCTCTTTCTAAATCTCTTCTGTACTTCTTATGGTGACGGTGGAATCGTCGTCACGACAGGCTGATCAGGACAGTCTTATTAAATAGTTTTACCTATTACCAAATGCAGAAATCCAGGGCTCTCTGTAAAGCGGGTCGTTGATGCATATTACAGGTTCAAGTAATATGTCTGGTGGTGATGGTGAATATTTTCCTTTTTCGATTTGCCATCTTGTACTGTGGAGGACCACTATGGAAATAAACATTCAGGCTTTTTTGTATATTTTAATCCTCGACAATTTATTTTTCTTATATGGAGTCAAACATTATATACAAGCTGTGCTTTGGTATTGAAGGTGGACAAACGGAAGTGTGTTGCTTTGAGTCAAAGCACAACTCTCAGAGGCTCGTCAACAAATGGCTCGTGGTGTTCTGAATCACGTTTTTCTCCGGCATTAAAGCACAACGTGTCAGACACAGATGTGGATATTATGAATGCACCACTCTCTGCACTTTGTTAAACAAGCTGACGAGCTCTGTTGAGGAAGAAAAGGAAATCATGTGTTTCCTTGTTGGACACTGGCAGTGTCGTGAAGTGCCTCCTGCCCATATCTTCATGAGCGGCAGATAATAGAAACAAGGCGTTGGGGTAAAAACGGTGCGACGCGGTGCTTCTTCGTGCTGCATCGCTCCTGGATAGGAAACAATTGAATCAAGCTGATTTTGTCGCTGACCCTCACTTGCATCACATGCTGTAAGGACATAGTGTTATACACATAGCGAAAAGTCCTAGTGATGTGAACACCTAATCACACTCATGGAATGAATTTGTCCGATTAGATTACATAGTCGGACCTCACTGTTGTATAAAAACACTTGAATAGCCTTAATTCAAATTTTGTTTTAAAGCTGGATGAAGTTACTTTTCGAAGTATAATGTGTCAGTGTAAAGGGAGCCGGAGCAAAGCTTACTCAGGAAGAACCTCGTTCCCTGCTCCAACTTCTGGAGGGCCTGCATGTTCAATTCAGACTTTTTTAAGCATTTATGCATTCGATGAGACTCCTCAACAAACAGCTAACTGGAAACAAGATGAAAGCTACAACCTGAAGTCTAAGAGAAAGAAGATGTATGAGTACACAGGAGCCCAGGCTGCTGCAGAATGTGTGCAGCTTGGTCAGAACCGATGATTAACATTCTCATTTCATCGACTTTCAACTGGAGGATTCTTTGACCCCTCCGCCTCCTGATGTCAAGGAGTCAATTATGTCAAGTCGTCTGCTGGAATCTTTTGTAGAGCAAGGACTGAGAAACACTCATAAAGCAGCACACAGCTGCGAGAGAAGAGAGAAACCAATCCGTCTTTGTGTTAACAAGCTAATCTCATCTCTTCACACAGTTAAAAATATGAATCAACGTCTGCATGCAGAGGTGTTCGGAGTCTCTCTTCTGAATGAGTCAAAGTTTTATGAAACACTTTGTATGTTATGTGGAGTGTTTGGCATTGATCATGCCCAGCAGAGCTTATTGTGGGTGTTCAATCCTGTTCTGGGCTTAGAACCAGAAGCCTTACCGCAATTTCCACATAGTCTTTGTGCACTGCGTTCCGTCAGCACCAACAGTTTTGCTCCGTCTGACGGCCCTCGCCCTGCCCCACTACTGCGTCAGTTTCTGGAGCATGAGAACAGCGGAGCGCGACCATGAGCAGCTGTATACACGGGTTCACAACATCACAGGAGAACTACAAGATCACGCAAGAATAAGGAGAACAACTTGCAAAAAAACACGTTACTTTGTCTTTCTGAGGATGATTGTAAATCACAGGATTTTCTTACCTATTGAATATTACGTTTGCCAGTCCACAAGTTTTAGTGAATGTGCGGTATTTTGCTCTTGTCCAGAGGTGCTGCTTGTCAGGCAAGGCAGGCAAAAGCTTGGGGCCCCAGGCCAGTTCGGGGCCCTAAAGGGCGGACGAACTTTAAACCACAGCAGTGGCTCAAAGTTTGCAATGACAGCAGGAAACCTCCCTGAGGGGGCCACTCAGTCATTTAATAGTAAATGACTGAATGATGCTCGTCTAGCCCTAAATATGGGGGAGAGACACTTTAATAACTTCCGCTAAATGTTTTGTTGGTGTCAGATTATTTATAACATAATGAGGATAAACGATGTTTGGAGGGGCCCCCTGTGAATATATGCCTTGGGCCCCAGAGGTCTCTAGAATCGCCACTGCTCTTGTCACGGAAAGCAAATGACATTGTTAATCTGCAAGAAAAAGACAGCCTTAAAAGTTCCCTGTAGACATGTTTACGGTTGTTCAGAAATACTACAAATTGAATGATAGGTTTTGTTTTTCTTTGTCGTCTCTCTAACTTTTCTCTCTCTCGCTTGCTGTCTTTTTTGTTTTCAGGTCCAGGCAAACGTTGAGAAAGCGCTGACGCTGTTTGGCCAGCTTCTGACAAAGAAACACTTCCTGTTGACGTTCATACGAACCCTGGAGGCTCAAAGGTGTCCATCTTCATTTGTTTATTGATTGCTTTATTTATTTATTTTAGGTCAAAGCTATTTATCTTGGTGTGAATGTGTCAAACTGTCATTAATGTTTAAATCAACCGATCTCGGATTAGTTGTGAACATGTTTTTTAGAGTTCAAAGTTTCCGACGTGAGTAAACTAAAGCGAGGATGGCACTTGTTTAATGCTTGTTTCTATCTCTTTCAGGTCGTTCTCTATGCGGGACCGAGGCAACGTGGCATCTCTGATCATGACAGCGCTGCAGGGGGAGATGGAGTACGCCACCGGAGTCCTGAAACAGCTGCTGTCCGACCTGATCGACAGAAACCTGGAGAGCAAAAACCATCCCAAGCTGCTGCTCAGGAGGTGAGGAGGAGGGCGGGGAGGGACATTCAACAACTCGACTACACTGGAAAACATCAGAGAGGAATTTAGGCCACGTCCCCACGTAGGCGTGTATTTTTTTGAAACAGAGGTTTTCCTCCCGTCCACACACGCTCAGTTCTCAAGAACATATTCGTCCACATGAAAACGCTAAACGCATGCTTACGGCTGTCATGAGCATGCAAGTCACAAACAATGTCCTTGACATGCAAAAATGTTCTTGCTATTCCTCTGCAATGACCATTTCATTTGACAAAGTTGTCCAATCAGGCGTCTCTGCCGGTCAACATAGTGGGAGAGTAACTGTGTTTGTATGTGTGAGCATGTAAAAAATCCAGTTAGCAGCGTTAGCACCAGCACTAGTTTGGTTACGTCAGACATCACACTAATCTCATGTTAACAAAAGTGACGTCAAACGGAGTAGAAACCGACGCACAGCGTGACGTTACAAGCCCAACACTCAGTTTTCACCGTCTACACATAAAAGCCTTAAACTGAGTTTCTGAAAATCTTCCCTGCAGAAGGAGTTTTAAAAAAGGTGCGTTTTCAGTGACATAAAACGCCGTCTGTGTACGAAAGGCCAAAACGCACAAAAAAACCTCCCTTTTCAAAAATACCCGCCTACGTCTGGACGAGGCCTCAGTGGTCATATTAAAGTCAAATAGACTTCCATCTTAATATTGGAGCTCTTAGGAACCTAAAAATGAAATGAAGAACCTGAAACACTCGTTTATGTTTGTCATATCCTGTCACTCAGTAAACTACTCTGACGTTTTCTGTTTTCAACGTTGTTTTTTTCTTCCTCTCCCGCTGCGTTTCAGGACGGAGTCTGTCGCTGAGAAGATGCTGACGAACTGGTTTACATTCCTCTTGTACAAGTTCCTCAAGGTAAGCACAACAACCGCAACAACAACAAAACATAATGAAATAACATCTTTATTCAATCTGTTTGCTGTATCTGTTAAACACTGATTAATAGTCGTCCTCTAAAGTGGATTTATATTGTGCCGTGTCTTTAAATACATTCTTGCAGCCGGTGTGTTAGAGTTTATTAAATGCCGGGGGCTTATATTATCTCCCTGTTGCATTTATCAAACTGTGCTTATTAAAAGCTTTTTCCTGTTTTAGCCTCATCTTTACTCCTCTTAGTGCACTGTACGTACAGTAGATAATCACAGCCTCTCTGCAGTGTCTGTTTCCTCTCTGAAGTCTTTTTTTAAGCCCACAGATCTTCTCATCATTTTTCACTCTATTAGCGGACGCATGCTCCTCACTGATCTTTATGTCCTTCTTTTTAGCTCACATCTGCCCTCCCTCTGATCTCTCTCTCTCTCATCTGTGTCGTTTCTGTTGTCATTATTTCATTGTCGGCCTCTTCTCTGCCTTAAGGTCATTCGCCTCAGCAGGGGGGGTGTGATGTCGCTCGCTGTGTCCTCACACACCCCCTCTTTTCCTTCATCCTCCCCATCCTGTGTCCTCCTTTTCTCCCCTCTCGCACGAGTCAACTAAAATCTCTGACAGAAAATGACTTGTGATGTTTCTGTCTTCCTGCTTTGTTATTTTTACTCCTCTTTAACCCCTTAAAACTCCAAATTGTGACGCTTTCAGTTCACATCATGATGAAAGAGCGATGTTGTTATGGCCACATAGTAGCATCTATAAGGAGTTTATCTTCTATTTATTTATTCATACAAAAGAGTTTCACATTTCTGGGCTCTTAGAAAAAAAAGCCAGTGATATATTTCATTCTTTCGGGATTTTTATTTAACCAGGAGTAGCTCGTTGAGATTTAAAATCTTTAAATCCAGTGTCCTGGCGAAGTCAGGCAGCAGCAGGGTTCACAGCTTTCAACTTTTCAGAAAGGCGCTGTTGATGTCACCGGCGCTCTTTCCCAATTGTATGATATTCTCCCTGGTTTAGCCGTCTAAGGATCGTGTCTTGTACCCAAATCCCCTTTGCTCCGTGCCTGATCCGGAAATAAACGATCTCAAATAAAAAAATTCAGTGAAAAGTAACGGAGCAGTGTCAGTCATACAGTGGCCGTGCAGCTCTTTTCTTCTCAGCGCACCAACGCTTTATACAAGAGCTCCCTAGCACACAGCCAGCGCTTTTCTGCCCGAGAAGACTGCGAGGTGGACATGGGGGCTTAAGCTCTCCTTGAAAACAGACAATGACATTTTCAAACGGTTATCATTCTCATTTCATACGTCTGAATTTCAAATCACACATAAAGTGGTTATTTATGGGGAAACTTTGCTGAAGAAGAGGACAGTGTTCTCATTTGATATCATGTATAATGTTCTAACACCGTATCAGAAGAGCCTCCTCTGTTTCCTCACTCCCCTTAAAGAGAGGAGTACAGTACGTCCCTGACTAATGCATCGCAGGTTTATACCTTCCGCTGTTCATTAGCGATGTGTAAGCCTGTTCCTCTCTCTGTTCAGCAGGAGTCATCATTATATCCCTGAAATGTAAATGTCAGCGCACAATTAGAAAGCCTTAATGAAGCCGCTATATAGCACAGAGGCACATTTTATAGACAAGCATGCAGCGGCCGAGCGAGGAAGGCAAAAGCGTAACAGTGTAAAGTATGCACGCTCTGTCTCGTTAGCAGCTGCTTACCTAATTGGTCCAGATGCTAACAAGGTTTTTAAAAAGTCGAGCAGTACAGTAAAGAAGGAGCGAGAGAGAGAGAGAGAGAGAGAGGAATGTTTGGTTGGAGAGGTGGAAAAGAGATGAGGAGAGGGTCAGAGGTGGGCTTCAGAGGAAAGAGATGAAGAATAAAAAGAGGGGTCGTTAAGACAATTAAGAGTTAAGAAGAGAAGAAGAAAATGATAAAAAAGGGGAAGTAGAGGAAAAAGACTTAAAGGAGCAATAAATAACTCTGACACCTAGTGTTTAAAATGGGTACTGCAGTCCAAATTCAAAACATTGTAGAGCGCTGTCTCCCCCCGCCCCCTCCTCCCTAGAGTCGATGCTCACGCAGGTCACCATGTGGTGGACACTGAAGCTTCAGTGTTTAGCCAGCTCTGCATCGGTCTGTAAACCTTTCTGCGTTCTAACCTCTCTCCATTTTTCAAAAGCATCTCCAATATTGATCCTAGTTTGAGAACGTTTCTGCTCGTGGAGCTTATTAGAAACATGCAGAGGCTTTTTAGGTCGGGTACAATCACTTCTATCTGAACCAGTTCTCTTGCCCGCTTCCATCGCTGCAACACCTGTTGGTTTGACCTGATAACTGGTCTCATATCTGGCAAACCGAGGGGCGTCCAAAACGGCCGTGTCGTGAGCCTTAATACGGCCTACCTTCTCTGGTCCAAACAAATCCAGACCATTCAGGACCAGAATCTAAAGTTAGAAGGTCTTAGAATCCAACAGATTATTCATATCATATTCATCTTATACGCAGAATCAGGAAGTGCTACAAGAATAAAAATCTGTATGAGAGAGTGTGATGAGAGAAATAGAAAAAGCATGGTGACTGTAAGGAAGGGTGAGGGTTGGTAGTACTCGTGTAGACAAGAAAAAAAGAAGTCAGGGAAGAAGTGGAAGAGGGAATGTGTGTGTTAGAAAGAAGAAGCGAGTCTTAAAGTGCGTGTGAAGGTGAGACGGATAAATGAGTACTTTCCCCTCTTCTCATCTGGACCTCATGCATCTCCCACAGACACAGACACACACACACTCAGTCTGAAGTATCTCCCTGAGCTCTGCACGGTCGATCATTAAGCTCTCGTCGGTCGGGATGAGTATCGGCCGTGATGTGTCCTCTCTCTCCCCTCTAAACTGCTGCTGCTTCAGTCAGGAGTGTTTTTCTTGAGCCCGAGTGGTGACTAACGACGCTATTGATTGGCAAGTGTCTTTGACGGAGGGGAGAGTGGGAAACATTTTTATAACATCTGTGTCTGGTCATGAGATGCAAACGATGTGGGAGAACTGAAAGGATTCCTGCAACGCTGCTTCGGCCAGTTCTACTTGCATGAACAGAAAGAAAGGCTTAATTTTAAGGTTATTCAACAGAGCTTACACTTGCACCTACACTTCTCAGAAGATCTTAAAATCATCTGTTGGTCAGGTATAGGCCTTTATTTGGCTGTATGTTTTAAAATCTACTGAAGTACTGTCTTCTGCTTCCTACCTGCACCCACAGGCTGCTGAGTCAGCCTGAGTCAGTCTGAAAACCAGACAAATCTGAGTGCATGTTTTATTGGCTCTGTCAGATGCATCTGGTCCACATACACATTCAAACTTAATTCCATCTGACCTGATTTGGGTTGGGTCATAACTCAGCTGTATATCTAATATGAAGCAGCGTTTAACACAGTGGAGTTTTTTGTAAATAACCAAGATGGCTGCTGCTGATCGGCTACAGCCTCAATAATTATAGAACTGGATGTTACTTACAAAAGTAAAAGCTGGCTAATACATTGTCAGTTCATTATGTTGAACTAGAATTGGATTTGGTCAGCCATCCAAGCCCATTACGGCTACATCACATCTTTTGTTGCCCTCCTGGTTGTAGCATCCAGAGGCATTTCTGTTCTGCACCCATCGGAAACCTCAAGACAACCATTTCAACCATCGTAGCGGACGTGTCCTCAACCATTTCACCTGAGAACTGAAGGGAAGAAACTTATAGTAAATGTATGACAAAGAACAGAGTGAAATTAAAATGTTGAAGCTGGAAATAACTAAGTAGAAAAAGGACGATGCAGGAAGTCTACCTGTGATGCTCAGGCGCCTCCGTCAACGAGTCAAAAGTAGAATGCACCTTGTGACATCGAGACTCTTTTATCGTTCCCTTCAGCTATTTCATTTACTTTTCAATCCGTTAAGAGTTTTCTTTTTTCAGTGGTTAAGTAGAAACATCAAATAACCGAAAGTTCCTTGTTTTACTTCAAAATAAAAGCAGGTGTGTACCAACAGGAAGTAGCCTCAGCTGAAGACAGTACAAAAGTCAGTCAAAATAAAAGCATAACAAGAATGCTAAATAATGTTTTTTTAGACATGCAGTAAAAAAAAATGGATTAATCACGATTAACTGTGATTAATGGTGATTTAAAAAAATGTACCATTTGATATCCTAGCAAAAACACATCTATAAATGTTGTCCTGAATCTTAAGGTTGAATTAGTATTATTAGGTGAATATGTAAAGAAAGTTTTGACCTGACCAGATATAAGGCTGGAACTCACCTCGGGGCTTTTAAAATGATTCACAAGGACTTCCCTCATCTTTGGTACCAATTGGACAGTTTTGCCTCTCCAGACCGCACGCAGTTATTAAAACGACTGAATGTGAGAAAGGAAAATCCCTGTTTGGTTGATCTGCTGTCAGCTCCTCTCCTTCTGTCCTCCCCCTCACCAGGAGTGCGCCGGCGAGCCTCTGTTCATGCTTTACTGTGCCATGAAGCAGCAGATGGAGAAGGGACCCATAGACGCCATCACAGGAGAAGCCCGCTACTCCCTCAGCGAGGACAAGCTCATCAGGCAACAGATTGACTACAAAACCCTGGTCAGTAAACTTATCGTGTCTCAAGGCTCGTCTGTTTACGTCTGAATCACTCGATGGGCTGTTAAGTTTTAGTCACACTTGACAATGATGAACATTTTTAAAAGGAGCTCTAACCCATCAGCAGCTATTAAGTGGCAGCCCCTGTTTGCCTAATTTGTCAGGAGTTTGCTGATTTCTTTGAGAGTAAACACGGAGCCTCTGCATCACTGGGTTTGGAGGGAGGATGTGGAAATACTGCCCAACATTAATCACATTCTCTCTCCAAACAAAGCACTTCAGGTTTGAGTTGGAAACATCCGGACAAACCTAGCTTTCTGCAGGAAATGCCTCTGCTGTTTTGTGTGTAAGCGCTGAGCTATTATGGCCACAAACAAATTCAAACTGACGAGGAAAATATCCAGGTTTTTAAAATAGCTGCTGCAAACAAACCAGGTGTGAAAATGCTGTCAGGTGCATTCAAAAGCACCCAAACAATCATCCCAATGTGTCACCGGTTGGCAGTGTTCTTGTTGTGTCTCTGCTCAGGCCTAATGTCTTTTGTCTGTTTTCATTTGTTGTGGCCTGTTTTTCTACCAGACGCTGCACTGTGTAAACCCTGAGAATGAGAACGCCCCGGAGGTGACGGTCAAGTGTCTCAACTGTGACACCATCACTCAGGTCAAAGAGAAGCTGCTGGACGCCGTGTACAAGGGCAGCCCGTACTCACAAAGGCCCAAAGCTTCAGATATGGACCTGGGTAAGGCATACGTTACTGTAATTGCAGGCAGATTATTACTGTATTTGACATTTGCACATTTCAAACTTAAGGGGATAGACACTAGAGCATGACTCGGGCCCAAAAAATCCAGCCTGAACCAAACCGAGCCTGTGCACCCGGCCCTAGCCCAAGATTGGGCCTTGGGTTTCGTAGGGCTTGCGTCGGGTTGTAGACCTCTAATAGACACTACAGCTGAAAGATCCCATATTCTCCTCATTTTCAACTTTCATGTTGTCAGTCTGTGAAACCTGTAGAATAGAATAGAATAGAATGTCTTTATTGTCATTGTACAACGAAATTAAAGCTTCACCTTAAAGTGCACACACATACAGTCATCCACAAAACAACAAAAACTCTCATTCAGGTAGATGGGCAAAGTATGTGTAGAGTATTTACATGAGGTAGTATAAAAAAAAGTGTATTGCAAGGTAACAGATATTAAATAAATACAAAAGTAGATATTGCACATGCCAGGCAACAGTGGAGAAAAATATATATGTATATAAATATATTATGTATATGTACATACTATTGTATCAGGATAAGTATATATATATTGCACAAGGTTTTATTGCACTGTTTTAAATTGTTTACGTGAGCGTGTGTGTGTGGAGAGGATGGGAGGGTCAGCGCATGTCCTGGAGCAGAAGAGTAGACAAGAGCATGTCCAGTAGAGCAGCTTTGAATGATGTGCAAGTCAAAAAAAATTGATAACCCTCATGTCAGCCTCTGCCTGAAACGTTTTGTTTCAGCTGCTGTCTCTTTAAGTCCCCCCTCCCCACGTGCCCACTTTCATCTGATTGGCCAGCTCTCTGGAAGCCTTCAAGGGGGAGGGGGCAAAAAGCTGCAGGGCTGCCAGAGGAGGGCTGCTCTCTGGGAGAAGAGAACCTATTTAAGAGGTTTTTCCGGCTTACGTAGAGGCTTGAAGCCACCTCATGAAATTCTTAGTTTCATATCGGTGAACTGTTGTGTGGTTCGCAGAACAAGCGCCCTCTGTAGACTTATCGTAGGATTACTCCAACATATGTTTACCTCATCATCTGCGCTGTAGCACTATAGGTGTGTTTGAGAAAGGGGATCGACATTATAGGTCACTACATGCAGTGACCAAAATCAATTGCTTGGTTTTAGCGAAACAACACAACCTTTACATAATATCACCCTTAAAAAAATTGTAGAGACCATTCAGTATTGGCATTGTTTTTGTTTTGTGTCCAACGTATTCATGTGAATCCAATATTTACTCTCTTCATTGCTCTTTTTTGGTCTCAGTCAAATCCCATGGGAAAAATGTGGCTGTTTAGCAGCTAAATTATTGACATGTTAGCCACTTAGCTGCTGACTTTTTCAGTCTGCCATTTTTTTTGTCGGCGAGATATGCAGTATTTCTATCAGACTTTTTTATTCTGAAAACAGCATGGACAGTGGAATCGATTGGAGATGTAAGAGTGATTAAAACAAAGTCCCCTGCTCTCATAGCAAAAAGTAAGACGAAAGATTACAAAACTGTCGAGAGCCGAGGGGAAGAGAAGGGTTGGGCAAGATGTTTTTTAGGCACCATTTATATAGAGCAACTCAAAGTGCTTTAGCCTCAGGTTCTCTGCGAACTTATTCCACAGTTGAGGAGCGTAGAAACTTAAAGCTGCCTCACCCTGCTTGGTTCTGGTCCTGGGAACACTGAGTAAACCTGTCTCAGAGAACCTGAAGGGTCCTGATGTCTCGTAATGGACGAGCTGGTCTGTTGTGTGTTTTGGCCCAAGACCATTCTATGCTTTTTAAACTAGAAGTAAGATTTTAAGATCTATCCTTTGACTCAGAGGAAGACAGTGTAGAGATCTGAGGACTAGTGTAATGTATTCTTCTCACTTGGGGTGGCTGAGGACTCTGGCAGCTGGAGCAGCTTCTGGTGTGCGGACTCAGTATTTTTTCTATCGCTGGATGTTTTTTTTCCAGCACCCAGCACTTAAACGTACTCAGATGTGCTTGCCTTTTTGACTTGTCTGCAGCATTTGATTCACATGCATTTGAGTCCTTGTACATTTTTGAATTATGGTTTGCACAGCTTTAACAGGTCTATTAAAAGTTGATATCTTTGATACCCATTTTGTGGAAGAAGAAGTCTGCTGCAAGTATGAAAAGCCAGCACAGTAGCATTGCAGGTTGTGCAGAGTTAATCTTGCAGTTATCTGAGTAGTGGTGGATTTTGGACACATCAAAATAATGCCATTTAATTCATGAAGTTAAAGATGGTCATTATCATTTCGAGAAAAAAAAAGAAAAATGTCCTGTCTGTAAGATGAATATTTCAAAATAACTTTGGTTCTTTTCTCTCAATCTTTGATTCTTCTTTCTGAAGAATGGCGACAAGGCAGGATGGCGAGAATCATCCTGCAGGATGAAGACGTCACGACTAAGATCGACAATGACTGGAAGAGACTCAACACCCTGGCTCACTATCAGGTACGCGGGCACTGAGGAGCATACAAAGCAGGGACCAGCAGAAGGTGTCAGCTCAGTCAGACTCATTCTATTCTGGTCTGTATTTTGATTTGCAGGTAACAGATGGCTCAGTGATCGCCCTGGTGCCAAAGCAGAACTCTGCCTATAACATCTCCAACTCCTCCACCTTCACCAAGAGCCTCAGCAGATACGGTACAGCTCCCGTTCTCCTCGTGACTTAATCCCATTTAAATCACCCTGTCACCGATTCCCATCTCTCCAACCGCCTGCCTCCCCCCTCCTCCCCCTCCTCACCCTCTACCTTCTCATTCAGCCTTTCTCTTTGTTTATCGCGGCCATGATTGGGCTCCATTGTTGTTGTTTTTTTCACCTCCCTCTGAGAGAATGGCAATCCTTTTTATCCATTGCTATCAGCCCAGGCCAAGGCCATTTCATGGCTATTTTCAAGTGGTCCGTAAATGACAGGCATTAAAGTCGACACCTTGATCCCCCGCTGACTGAGTGAAAGAGGGAGAGAGAGAGGACACCTGGCAGTCAGCGATAGACAGACGCATCAATATGGTATACTTCACTGGAAAATTAAACCATTTAGAAGATAAATTACCCTGCACTAAAAAGTTCTAACGCGGATAGTGACCCTCAGGCATGTGCAGCTGTTATACTTTCACTGAACTGCTGTGCAGAAACATGGCAACCTGGATTTTCTGTAAAATTACCCAAACAAATTTAGGATGAGAATGTTACATTCATTTCTTTATGTAGGTGTGCATCATGACAATGGCTATAACACTGTCTGACAGTTTGAGTAAACATTGTAGGAATGGGCCTTAAGGCCACGTGGCTCCGAAAATAGACATGAACCTTTTTTTGTTTAAGGGTAGATTCGATTGACATCTATTGAAATGTATGTGGTGTGAAAATGGCCAAGAAAATATTTCAACTGCAGGAATCTGCACTTAAGCCCCCTCCCCCCAACAATATTGTCCTGCTGCAGCTGAAAAAACTTTGTTATGGTCAGTAGGACCCAACCAAAAAAACGTCACCAATGAAACAGATACTAAACTAGTATCTTTGCTTTGCTTAGTATGGCCCTAGGCTGCACAGTGGTGCAGTGGTTAGCCCTGTTGCCTCACAGCGAGGAGGTTTCTCGTTCGAATCCCCGTCTGACAGGAGCCTCTCTGTGTGATTACATGTTTCTCCCAGTGCATGCATGGGTTCTCTCCGGGTACTCCGGCTTCCTCCCACAGTCCAAAGACATGCTTGTTAGGTTAATCGGTGACTCTATATTGCCCGTAGGAGTGAATGTGAGTGTGGCTGGTTTGCTGTCTCTATATGTCAGCCCTGTGATTGACTGCCGAAGAGTCCAGGGTGTAACCCCGCCTCTTGCCCAATGACTGCTGGGTCAGCTCCAGCCCCCACCTGCGACCTCAAACTGGAAAAAGCGGTAAAAATATAACGGATGCCAGGGAAGGGCTTGTAGCAGCTGATGTTTTGTACACTCTTCGTCTGTCATGCTTTTTCATTAGTGTGCGATGTTCTGGAGTCAGTTGTTGCAGAAGGCAGCCGGAGAGATATCCTGATGCTCCACCTTTTAAAAATGTATGCTTCCTGCTTGCTTTTGCTTCGATCCACTCCACCAACTCCCTCCGTTTTCATCAGGGTGTATAGAAATATTGACTATAAGCAGTGTTTGCTTTACTTCATAACAAATACTTTGGATTCTGAGGTGTAAAGTTGAAAATATCTACTCGGAGACACGTTGACTTGGAAAGAAATAGGGTAAACGTATGAAATCACAGCAACACACCTACAGTGTTTGAGCACTGGATTAGCAAAGGGAAGAAGAAAATTAAATTTTTGAAATCAAAGCTTACCGTTTGTGAATCATCACACCCCGTTAAAGAACAGAGCCGCAGCTTTGTTTGTGTCACCGTGAATACCTTTAAAAAGGACGAGTTTGTGGTTTGATATTCACTTCATGGTGGTTTTATGGTCATGTTTTGGGTTCCTGTGCATGGTTGTGTGTGTGTGTGTGTGTGTGTGTGTGTGTGTGTGTGTGTGTGTGTGTGTGTGTGTGTGTGTGTGTGTGTGTGTGTGTGTGTGTGTGTGTGTGTGTGTGTGTGTGTGTGTGTGTGTGTGTGTGTGTGTGTGTGTGTGTGTGTGTGTGTGTGTGTGTGTGTGTGTGTGTGTGTGTGTGTGTGTGTGTGTGTGTGTGTGTGTGTGTGTGTGTGTGTGTGTGTGTGTGTGTGTGTGTGTGTGTGTGTGTGTGTGTGTGTGTGTGTGTGTGTGTGTGTGTGTGTGTCGGAGGGTGTGTGTATGACCACAGGTAAATGTTGGCCACCAGTGGTCATGATGGGTTCACAATGAAAGCTACTCAGCACCCCGCTGTGACAGCCACAGACACCACCCCACTCAGCCTCTTTCACTTTTCCATCCCCTGCTCTCCCATTACTCTCCATTTCACCCCTCTCCCTCCTGACCTTTTTGTCTCTCCGTCCATTTAGCCCACCCACCCTCCTTTTCCTGTCATCTACCCCCCTCGCATGCACTCCTCACCTCTCATCTCTATCCTTTCACCAAACAGAAAGGGATTGCAACATGCATCAGCAGCCCTCTCAGCTTTTATCTCCACACCTCCTTCCATACGTCTTCCCAAGGAGCAGCAGCAACATAGAAAATAATCCTCAAAACCCCCCCGAATACCTTTTGCATCTCGCCTCCATCCTAAATGAAAGCCATAGATATGAATCTCTTTGCTTCGCTCTGATCAACTCTGGACTTGTGTCGTGAATAATGAAACAGATGCAGATGATAAAAGGGAATGATCTGGGGAGTGTGATTAACAGCCTGTAAAATAGAAGGAAAAACTGGAGGTATACTTTGCATATTTGGTCATTTTTGGTTTTATTAGTTGTCTTTTTAGCTCTATTGTCTAATCTGTAAGTGGGAGAACACCGATGGACTGCAATATGTGATTTAAAAATGGGCTTGAATATGGAAAATTACACTTTTTTACGATTATTCGGGGTCGACATCGTTCTCTCAAATAATCCTTTCTCTGGTTTCTGACTTTAGAGAGTATGCTGAGGACAGCCAGCAGTCCAGACAGCCTACGATCCCGAACACCAATGATCACGCCTGACCTGGAGAGTGGAACCAAACTGTGGCATCTGGTGAAGAACCACGACCACTCGGACGTGAGGGAGGGCGACCGAGGCAGCAAGATGGTCTCCGAGATCTACCTGACCAGGCTGCTGGCTACAAAAGTAAGACACACACGCGGGATAGAATTCATCCCTGTTTCATTTCACAGTGCCTGACTAAATATGATCCCAAACATGTTCTCTGTAATAGATTTCAGCAGATGGAGAAGTCCTGTGAAATAAATGTGCTGTTTGAATACAGTCGATTGCAGTTGAAGTCGTCCAGTCCTCTCAGAACCCGCTCGTTTTCTCTGATTCCTCTATCCAGGGTACGTTACAGAAGTTTGTGGACGACCTGTTCGAGACCATCTTCAGCACAGCTCACAGAGGCAGCGCTCTGCCGCTGGCCATCAAGTATATGTTCGACTTCCTGGACGAGCAGGCCGATAAACACTCCATCAATGACTACGACGTACGACACACCTGGAAGAGCAACTGGTAAGGAGCCCGTGTAGCTGCCAAAAATGTAATAACCACCAATGTACAGTGTTATGAGAACTGGTATCTTCACTTTTTGCCCTCTCAGCCTCACTGACCTTCCACACAGACATCTTAAAAACACCATACTGTAATAATATTAGTATCATGTTAAAGCTCCAGTGAGGAGTTTTTAACTGGTTATGAAACAGACTGAAACTAATACTGATGCTTCTTTAAGACCTGTCAAAGCAAACACGAGCATCAGAAACAAGTTTGATTATGAGATTATTTTTATTGCCTCTACCTGTTGCCGTGGGGACAGACCAGATAAGTTAAAGCACGTTGAAGAAACTGAATTTTTATTTTTAAATCTTCCTCGGCAAATGTTCACAGTGAGAGATTTGTTGACTGTTTGAAGGCAGGATCAGATCTTACCGATTCGTTCATATTGGAGAAAATGCGAAGAGATGAGATGTTCCATATTGGCCACAGGGGGGCGCTAAACTCAACACAAAGCGAAAGTTCCTCACAGGAGCTTTAGTATCTCTTGGGTTTTGGTAGTTCCTTAAAAAAAAATTATATATCATCAATATGATCACTGTGGTAACAACAGCTTTAACTTGATGATCCAGTGATGACTCCAATTAAATATTTGACACATGTATAGATCATTTGAAAAATAGAGGAGGACTGCGTCGGTAGCGTAGTGGCTGGTGTGCTCACCCCATGTACGGAGGCTGTGGTCCTCCAAGTGGCGGCCCTGGCTCCTTTCCTACATGTCTCTCCTCACTCTCTCTCTCTCCCTGATTTCCAGCTCTATCTATTCCACTGTCCTATCTCTATAAAAAAAGGCACAAAAAGCACAAACAATCCTGATTAAAATCTCATGAGAAGCCTGGTCCAAACTTGAATGTTTTAAAGAGTAAATATGATTGTATTTGATCGTTTACCACATGTATGCATCGTCAGATGAGTGGGAAGCCTGGTGGATAATGGAATCAGTCAAAGTGTCATTAAAGGCCGAATTATTGAGTGTGTCTATCTTATGTTATATAACCTTTATGCAAATGTCTTTAAAGAAAATAACTTTCTATAAACTACCATGCAATCTTAAATCAGTGAATCAATAAATCCAAGTGTGCTTAATACATACAAAATGTTAAAAGTTGCTGAGTGGGATGCTTGCAAATAGCTCAACGGGTGATTTAATAAAATCCCCTGACTGGCATTGGATGCAATATCTGACCATAAATTATGTATCTGTGTTTATTTCATTAACAGATTTTGCTGCTGTATTTGCACAGCTCTGAAGAAACTTCTTCTTCTTTTTTTAAAGTTGTGATCAATTTGTCAGCCGCTACATTTCCTGAGGGTGAAGGCACCTACGGAGCGAGATAAAAACACATGAAGTAGAAACCAGAGCCGAAGTGAAAATATAAAGAGGGAAAACATGAAATATTTAAATGTTGTTGTGTCACACACTGATTCTACATTACACTGCCGTGATGTGTTGTTACATGTTTCTGTATTTCCCCTCCAGTCTTCCTCTGCGGTTCTGGGTGAACGTCATCAAGAACCCTCAGTTCGTGTTTGACATCCATAAGAACAGCATCACGGACGCCTGTCTGTCGGTGGTGGCTCAGACCTTCATGGACTCCTGTTCAACGTCAGAACACAAACTGGGAAAAGACTCACCTTCAAATAAGCTCCTCTACGCGAAAGACATCCCCAACTACAAGAACTGGGTAGAGAGGTAAGAGAACACAAACAAAACGTGAATCTACAGATGTTAAAGCTAATCAAATGAGTTCAGTATTCATTGTTGGAAGCTGCAAAGGCTGACTGATCTGCAAACTTGTCTTTAAAAACCTTGAGGTGTAGCAACGAGATCAGAGTTAATTACATTTCTCTTATGTGTAAAACAATTGTAAGATTAGAAGAACATTAACAGGTTGAACTTCCTCTGGTAACGATGTTTAAAGCAGTTGAATTGAATTAAAGTTTGTGGTTGGATCAATTTAAAGCAAAGATATCATGTTCTATAATTTCAGTATAATGGCTCTGGGTCTGTTAGTATGACACTTATCATACACAGAGTGAAAACATCTGTGATCCAGCTCTGATTGGAACATTTTAACCCTTAAAATCCAACAGGCACATTTCCTTCATCCTGTGAAGTTGTAGGAAATCACACAAGTAAAGACAGATTTTGTAGCTACTGTAGCCCCTGCAAGACCAAGTGAATGCGCCCTCCCAGGATGTGATTTAAATGTATGTAAATATGCACATTTGATCAGTATTATTAGCGCTAGCCTCCTGGCTAACGTAAGCTCCCTCTGCCTGATTCCCATCAGACTTTGGAGCCGACTGACATAAGTTTGTCAGCAAGTTCTTGTTGAGGTTGAATGCCCGAGTCAGCTCCCTCCTTTTCTTCTTCTGCACCTTTCTTTTCTGGCGTCCTAACTTTGTGCAGGTCCTGGAACGGCTGTACTCATTCCGACATAACTGGCATAACAGTTTAGTTCACTGGGCCGGCTAACGTCAGTAACATTACAAAATAAAAATCTTGTATCATTTTACGGAGAGGGGGTTTACATTTTGAAACAGGCTACACTTTACTGAAGCAACAATAACTAGAATGTGTGTTTTTGTTGCTTTAAGAGGTAATAGTGAGTATTAAATTTCGATGGACCATGTTTTTGCTAACCTCCATGGGCCTCCCCATGTGACTGGGCCCCACAAAGCTTTCCCTTTTATCCCCACTTATGGGCGGCCTTGAGTGTTTGTTCCCACTTAAGGCTCACCTAAAATTGTCCCCTGGTCCACCCTTTGTCTCTCATTCGGCTCCAGCAAGTTTGACTAAACTCTGCATAAGTGATGCACCACTGACAGATGTTACTCTGCTTTTGGGGAGAGGCCAAATAGTCTCTTAGTGTCTTTGTTTGGCCGAGCGTGCTGCAGCTCCTCCCATTGCACGGTTTGTAATAGAGTTGTTGTCATATGCCACGATATCAAAGAAATAGAGAGCTGGTTGTGAGAAAAAATGATGCATAATTTATTTAAAAAAGGATTAGGTAAAAATTCCACGTCTGTTGTGCAGTGTTCATTCCTCCTCTTGCTGCTGCAGAACGGAGGAGCTTAAACAGAAGAGCAGACTACTATTCTGGCACAAGGTCTATTTCTTTATTCAGTGCATCACTCTGTAATCTGCTACAGTGAGACCTAAGGCTTGCAGAGAGCATTAGGAGTCAGTATGAGATAAGGATTTATAGGTGATTGTTAATTGGAGTGCAGTTAAACCGTGTTTCTATTATGCCTCCTAACCAGCTCTGCCCTGCTGCTGTAAACCTTGAGATAGTCGAGATATGGATTCTGCAAACAGGTCCGGGTGCAGCTCAATATGAGGATGTATTCTTAATACACTGTATGGTCTACTCGCTGTAAAAACCTGCCTGCTACAGTTGGAATGGACTTTCTTGGCCCTCTGACTCCGAGTCGATAATGTGAAGGTTGTTGTTGCTCTGACGGGCATGGACCTCCACAAGTCTGAGCTCTGCCATCATTAGGGATTGTAAAATAATGATGGGGATCAGGAGCGGGGCGGATTTTTTTAACTTATTTATTATAAAAGGCTCTCCACAGTTATTGGATACTGTTCGAGCCTCGTGATGTCTTATTGAGTTTCTTGACTTGGAAAAAACTTTTAAAAAGACTGAATCCTGACACCCTCGCACATCTAACTTTAGTCTCAAACAATTACGTTTTATAAGACAGGTGATCTTGAAAAGGTCATTGTTTACACGTCTTCAACTACATTCCTGTTGAGATTATCGCCCATCGTGCTCCTGGAGGAAATTTACAAGACAACAAAAAAACAAACAACTCAGCTGGAACAGACGCAGCCTGGGTTAGTATTATAGCAGCTGGAAAGGGGCTAGAGAGAGATCCCCCCCCCCAGTGTTTTTAAATTTTTACTGCAGCTAACTTCTTTGGTGTCAACACTGTGTCCTTTTTTGTGCCTTTTTCACACATGACATCCAGAAAACTTCTAGAAAAGCTGCCCCTGAAGTCCTCCTGACTTGCCCGTTCACAGATGCACACCGCCTGACCCCACCCCAGGTCATGGCGGGATGGGGGCGTCTCAGGAAGAAGTACATGATGTTAAAAGGGCAAAGCAGAAATAGAGGACGAAGAAACACTCAATGCAGACATTTTAGCTATTTGTGCTATTGCAAGAAACACAGTGCCTCCTCTTCTACTGTGTATCGCAACAACGCCCCTCACATGCCCAATCGTCCTCTCAAAGTGTCCTTGAGCAAGGTGCAGAAACAGCAGCAAAGAACATGAAAATATGAACTGCATCAGTCCCCACTGAGCAAAGCGGTAAACAGCTGGGACTGTTTGCCTTCAGATTACACTACCTGACAGTGAGTCAGCGTTTGAATGGATTATAAATGGTGCAATATTTAAAACTCCACCTGTCCTCTCTTGTAGGTATTACTCGGATATCTCCCGTATGCCCGCCATCAGCGATCAGGACATGAGTGCCTACCTAGCAGAGCAGTCCCGCCTGCACCTCAGCCAGTTCAACAGCATGTCTGCTCTGCACGAGATCTACTCCTACATCACCAAATACAAAGACGAGGTGAGCGCCCGCTGGATACATACAGAGATGTAGAGTTTTAGAATTACTTGAAGTGTGCTGTGTCATTGTTTTCAGTTATACCATGATGTCATTTTAATTTAATTACACTGATAGCCAGTTCACATCAGAGCAGGCTTGGAGGTGTTATCAACATTAGGGCGCAAATTAAGGCACGAGATTTATAAAGCCAACGAGTTCCATCCATTTCTTTGCTTTCCCCTTTAAACCTGCATGAGAAGTATTTTTTACAAACCCTCAGTGTGTTGTTGTGGGTGTGTGTTTCTTTGCAGGTGTGACCGCTTTTAAAGGACCTGTTTGACATTTTGTGGATCACTGTTATTTGCTTTTCTAGCTGTGAGTTTAAAGAAAAGATCAATGCAACTTTTCTTTCTGTACGCCAAATACAAAGCCACAGTACAGCCAGTCATCACTGTGAGGTTGCCAGGCAACAAGAAGAGACTCCAGGAAGCCCAAAATACCAGAGCAACACATGACTCAAAAGGGTTAACTGCGAGGGAAATGTTTTGCTTTGAACACATTTAAATCACGCTGTTGAAAGATCACACAGCAGGTCCCGTATTTATTGTATGCATACTTTTATCTTGAGGAAATCTGCGGGAACTAACAGGTACAAAATACTTTTGAATTGCTGTACAGGCTGTAACAGCTGAAATAACATACAATCAAAGTATGTCTTTTTTAAAAGAACTTGTTTTTCCACAGACAGGCTCATGTTTTTATTCCAAATGTCGTGTAACATAAGGGAAATGTTCCTCACATTTAGGGTGGTTTCCCTTTAGGGACCCAGGCCCGGATCAGAGTATGCTTGACCTTAAAGTCTGTTTCATTTGATCAGATTGAACACATATGTACTATACTCGGGTAATGTGCCCAAGTCTGCTTGAAGAGGCGGTCTCGGGCATGACGCATGCATAATCGAGAACGGTCAGCAATGATGTGAACCCAACCGTGCTGAAACAAGGAAGTGGACCGCTATCTGACATAATTCTAAACGGCTCCTGTCCGTATATATATATATATATTTTTTTTAGGATATTTTTTGGGCCATTTTTGCCCTTATTAGATAGGATAGCTGAAGAGAGACAGGAAATGTTGGGAGAAGAGAGAGTGGGGGACGACATGCAGCAATGGGCCGAGGTCCGATTCAAACCCACGGCCGCTGCGATGAGGACCGCAGCCTCTGCACATGTGGCACGCGACATAACCTCCAGGCTATCAGGCGCCCGTAATAAGATGTTTTTAACTAGAAATTAAACAAATTCACTTGATAAAGATTTGGGTTTTTGCAGTGAGATGTATGTTGTTCATATGTTTTTATAGGCAAACATCAAAGAAAGAATATTTTACATGTGTGTTTGTTTTCTTCTGCAATTAATACTATGGTTCATATCTCGCTGCAGAGATGTCGCCTCAGCCATTTCTCCCCCCCCCCCCCCCCCCCCCTTCCCTCCTTCCTCCTCTGCATCCTCTATATCTACAGTATTACAGTAGTTAGCTTGCAGCTGGCTCCATTCAAAACAACTGCGCCCCTTCATTACAGCCTATTATCCAGATGTAAGCAGCTGCACGGTCCCCATTGCCTCCAACACATGCCATGACCTTATACATACACACACACCCAAAAACAGCAGGGTATAAATGCACTTGGATGTATTTAACACACTCACAAACACAGACTGATGCACGTACACACTGAGCAGATCCACAATGACAAACACACATAAATACAGAGTTGTTTAGCACATACTGTACCAGCTCATCCCTTTCTTCTTCTGGTCCATCTTAATAAGACATCTACACACACACTCCTACACACACAATCAGTGGCCATTAAGATGCCATTATAGACTTCCCACTGGACCTCACATCTGCCCTGCAAGCCATGTCCATGTTGTGATCACTAACAAGGACACGAAAATGAAAATTACCGTCAGGACAGTGTTTCTGCTGATGAGCCGGTGTATCTGAGCGAGGTCCTGTGTGTGCTGTAGGGTTGTTATGATTGATTATGTTATAATGATGTAATCTTCCTCCATATTTGTTTCCAGATCCTCTCGGCGTTACAAAAGGATGAACAGTCGCGCAGACAGCGGCTACGTGGCAAGCTGGAGCAGGTCATCGACACCATGGCGCTGGCTAGCTGAGGACCGGCCTAATCGTCAGCCTCGGCTAGGGGAGAACTGGCCAAACCAACACGCCTTTTTTCCTGACAACCTTTGACTTTTTGACGTTTGAAGTCTGTCGTCATCCTCAGAAACGGCAACAAACAGCAGTGGAAAAGAGACTGCGTGGACACAAGCAGCCTGCAGCAGCACACTGAGAGACAGAGACGGCAGAGTTTGGCCTCACAGGCAGGGTTGGCTTTTTTTTCCTTCTTCTTCTTCTTCTCTCTGAGCCTCCAGCCCAAGGCCGAACAACCAAATCAAGACGATATGGTCCTCAGCTCAGGGGAGCGTTTATTTTCATCAAGGCCCTTCATCACATCCGGAGTCCTACGGGAGCAGCAGTTTAGTATTTTGGCCACAATCAGGACCTGTATGCACTCAGCGGTGACCTAAAACTCCTCTAGCTGGATACAGAGCTGAAATGCTACAGGACGGGAGCAAGCGTGTACCTTTCCACAGCCAAGGCTATGGATCAAACTGTGAGCCAATTAAAACCCAGGATACGATACTGTGATATCTGTAGGGACAGCTACAACTGAGCAGCCGCAGCAGCAGCCGTGGATCTGTGGTGTTTCTCTCAGACTCTTCAGCGGGCCGGATGCTACCACAGCAGGGCAACCAGGAGGAAAAAACACTTTGCAGGGAACCTCTTCCTCTTGAACAGATCCTCTATTACAAACAAATCCACTGCAGTCTAACAAAGGACACTTTGAGTTTCACAGCGCTACATTTGATTTGTAATCACATTAGACTCTATTTCCTCCCCCTTCTCGAACTGCCTCCTCTCCCCGGTGCTGTGCCACTTGTGTTACTGCTGAATTTGCACAACAAAGCTAAATCAAAAGAGAGAAGAGGATATATGAGTATATATATATAGATATATAAATACAGACTTTTGTTTAAAAACAAATGAAAACAAATGTTTTTTTTCCAGTTTAATGTACAAAGATAAGATTTGAGAAGAGGATTTGATATTTCTGAGATGAAAAATTATGTAAACACGAGGAAAAAGTCGTTCTGTGCCATGTTTTACTTTGAATGTTGTTTTAGTGCAAAGAGACTTCTTTTCGTTACATGAAATGTGCTATGATGAAAATGTTGTCATACTTAGTGACTGAAAGTGAGAGTTTAAAAAAATGCTTAAAATATAAATATATCACAGACGCTTTCTATTCCATGAGGTTTTAGACGTTTTGTTCGGTTTCGTCTTCGGCTGGAACGGTCGTAAAAACATAAATCATGTCTGTAAATCGGCCTCTGAGGCAGCAGACATCCGGAGCTTTTGTGTTTGTTTTGGAGAAACCAAAATACACCTGGTCAGCTGAATCCATGGCAGTCTCACGCTGTGGTAGGAGACAGCTTCAGAGGCGCTACGCAGTCATAGAAGTCGGACTGCTGCACACATGCTCTTCAACTTCTCGCTCCTGTTTTTTTCAAGACTTCCCCTCATGTCTGAAAAGAGCCATCCAAAATGAAGGGCGGTGTTTGTGTGCAGAAGCTATTAAAACAATATTGTTTAATTCCTGGCGTTTTATTCTGCAGAAATCTGTGGTGGAGGGAGGAGGCGAAGTAAGAGAAATTCTTGAAATGTGAATGTGGTTTCTGAAATGATAATGAAATGTAGCTTGATTAATGTAAGTGTTTTTTTGTACCAGTTGAAGGCCTTCTCTCTTCTTTTTTGTTTATTTTATAAGGTTTTAAAAAGAGAAACTTAAAAAAGATTTACTTCCAGTTTGTGATGCTTCACATCAACCTGCAGTGCTTCATGAACGAGACATTCCTTTCTCCTGTGTGTGTGAAAAGGGAACAGGGTTAATAACAAAGACGAGGGAATGCAAATCAGGAAAACATGTACAGTATGAGGTAAAGATTTGTTTAGAGCACAGGACTGACCAGACAATAAACTACCAGATTGGAAGGATGATTTCGAGCACACCTTGCAGTTTGATTTAATAAGAAACAGAAGGAAAGATGGTTATGATGCATCAAATGCAAATTACAAGACGATACCCCTGTAACAGAAACAGTTACCGACGGTTCAAGGTCAGCTTCCTCTAAAGTTCATTTCAAATCTGATTTGTTTGACCTGTGGCAGAGTTCAGAGGCCTTAAACCAGCAGACACCAGAGTCCTCTGCTTTGGCTCATCAGAGTCCTTCCAGGGAAGGGCTGTTGTAAACGGCTTTGTAGGTTTCTTTAATTTAAAGTTCCTGTAAGCTTTTTGCTAAGTTTTCTGTTTTCCAAGGACCCTAAACTGAAGAAATGTGAGAAGAGGATACTGATCAATTCCTGTTATTTTACAAACTCAGCCCTATTTTTAGGCGGGGCTTGAAGTCTGTTTAATTTAAGAGAAACCCTGAAACTATTAGGCAGCAGCTTGTGCTTAATAAGACCTGCCCACATCCAGGCCCGGGTCTACGAGGGTGCAAAAGGATCATTTTCAATTTCTGCACCCTCAATTAAATGGACAATAAGTAATCAAGGCTTCAAATGACAACAGTGACTCACATCGTGTTTATCACATTTATGATCATGACAGGTGCACGTGATATGTCCGTTCACCAGGGACCACATGCAGGACCCATAACGCCTACACTATTTTTCATTGCTGTTGCCGGTCACTGTAGCTGCGCCCCCTTTAATCTCAGATGCACCCGCAATTCAACCTGCCCACATCCCATTTTGTCATTATCCATGTTCTAAAATGTGCCTCTGATGGAAGAGAAGCTATTTTGAATCTAGCTGGCACAAAGAAATTCCATGTTCTTTGACAGCACATTAATATTCACAAAGATATTTATACATATACTGTGGGATGAAACCTTTTTTTCGGTAATTCCATGTTTAGGAAGCAGCATCTCTGTTGCTATGCGGGTCCAATATTCTATATATTCTTGACTTGTGAAAGATGTGTGACAACACTTGAACATTCAGTATCTGACGAGATCGTTCTGCAGTCACAGCTGTTTCACATCTCTAAGTGTCAGTGTTGCAGTCGGTATAGTCGGAAGTATAATATTTAAGTGCGATCTATTGGCAGAAAACTATATATATTAATGTTTTTAAAGGTTTATGAGTACATGAAGAAAAAGTTGTGTTTTCCCTACGAGATCTCACAGAAACTTGTGTGATCAAACGTGACTTCAGAAGAAAAGCCATGGAGGAAGATCAACGTCACAGGCCCTTTCCGAAAACCCACAGTTCAGTATGGAGTGCAGGCTTTTCAGTAGACTGAACCCTCGTGGTCATGCAGTGGGCACTTTTTGGGTCCACCTCAGTAGACTGAACATATCAGCATGGATACTAACTTCCGGGTTTTGTGCAGTATGGTTTGGATGCATCCTTTCAGGAAATGAGTTGTATTTTAACACCCACAATGCTGTGCGAAATTAAATGTAAAACGTCACTTCACGTGCGCCTCCAAATCAAAACAAGCAACGGTGAATGCGGCCGGTTCGGGTAACTCGACTTTCAAATGTTAAGTTGTTAAATTGTTTACATGCAATGTGAAGTTTTGCATTATTTACTGAGCCATCGTGCAGATCACATCTGAGTTGGAGTGTCAATAACATGAGGCGGGCTGATGACACCACTTCCACTGAATGAATCAGACGAAGCAGGAACAAATATCGGCCTACTGACCAGTAGGTCCTAACAGGATACAGCACGGAGAGAAGGGGCTGTCTACTGTCAGTGTGTAGGCACTTTGCAATTAGGAAGCACCCAATGTTTTGCATGAGACATTAAAAAGGCTCTTGCGTTGGGGCCTAAAATCGTCTTGTGTGTATCCAACACAGACTTGTTAGCACAGATTCTTAGGCTTCAACCAGCCAACAGCTCACATCAGACTCAACAGCTCCTGATAGATGTTTAATACATTCATTTAAAAAGAGTACACTCTTATCTCTAAGTGTCAGCCTGTAGTTCACCCTGAGATGCTGTGTTTTCTGACAGCATCAACGCGTGTGGACAGAAGGATCGGACTGTATGTACTTCCATACTTGAACCTCTGATCTGCACAGGGTAAAACATCATCACACAGAGCAGCTGACCGAAGCTTTACTCGCCACGTCAGGAGAACAACGCTGTCACGAGAGATTACCTTCTCACTTCCTGCACTAAAGGATTTTAGCAATAGGTTATTGTCATTTAAATGTTGCTTCATTGAAGGACTTTACTGTTTGTCTTAACGCTTGATGAATGGTGAAACCGAGGCGATGTTTCTCCCGTTAGCAGACACTCATTAGAGCAGTCTGAATTAATGACTGAATCACTTCAAGGATGTGGATAACCGCGCTGATGTTTCACTCGCTCGATTGTTCTTTTGATAAAGACTTGTAAAGATGATTCTGGTGATGTGCAAAGAGCAATGGGGCTTAGTTTGTAAACCCTAGGATCATGTTGTAGGGAGTAAAAGATAGACATTTGTACAAAGAGAGCACAGTCTACCGAAGTTAAATTCCTCGTGTGTTAAACATACCTGGCCAATAAAGCTGATTCTGATTCTAGCAGGAGAGGCCCACTTGGTTTTTCAATGCTTTTGTGTTTTAGTTTTGCTTCTTGTTTTTCGGCTTCTCGTGCACATGTTGGGGTTAAAGATAAAAAGACTCGGGTAAAGCAGAGGAAGTGCTTTGAAGGCCATGGTTACTTGGTATGCTTCATTGTTCATTCTGTTGCATCTTTGGTGTTCAGCTTCCACATAGACAAAGACAGTGAAGAAGAAAAGAGGAGGAGGAGGGAGAGGCTCTTTATGATTGACCAACACAGGAAAGTTCATTGTGCCTTTTCAGTTTCTTCCCATGCTGAAAATTAAGTCGTTTTTTGTTTTTTTTACATAGACTTGAAGGTTATGATTGAAGGAAAGTGTCAAAATAAGACAAATATACTCACATTTGTACAACAATCATTTTGGAAATTGGGGACGTCTTCTCTTTTCCATCGAGAATGAAAAAACTGGAAGTAATCTCATGTCCAAGCGGTGAAGCCTAACTTAGCATGAAAAAAAAACCGAGCTAGGTAAAAACCTGACTTTCCACAGCACAAACATTTGCTTCCTGAAGTCTTTGGTTGAGTGTGAAGCTGGACCAAGAAGATGTTGTGTAAAAAATAACGTCTGAAAACGGTTGGAAAAAAATAGCCAGCTAGATGAAATATGTGAAAGGGGATGCAAGAAGTGAAAAAGCTTCTCCTAGAGCATCTAAGTTAGCATATTAATTTGTTGCTAAGCTAACCGTTAACCACCACCAGAAATGTTAACAGGGTATTTCGTTAAAAAGGCAAACCTGTCCTTGTTTGCAGTAAATGTTAGAACTCACACCATTTCCCCCGCTCTAAAATATGAATTATGACCTCTGTGAAACCTACTTATTTTTCCGTGTGGGCTGCACCTTCCAACATGACACCTCCTCACCCCTGCACAACCTTAATACTTCCCCCTCGTCTGCCATTTTTGATCCCCCCCCAGAGCGACACTCAGAAGTTTCTCATCCCTACACTTCTCTCCAGCTTCCTCGGCTGCTGTTTCATTAAAGTATACATTTCAGAGAAGGAGCAAAAGGACTTAAAATACCTTCACACACAGATTAAAGAGGAGAGAGGTAAAAAAGAGAAGAAGAAAAAATATCTTAAAGAGTTTTAATACTTTATGAATTCTGATACCTTTTTAAGAGTTTCAGACTTGAAGCTGCTGTGACAGGTTTTGGCTGTTTCACGCCTGTGTAAATATCCTGCTCTTTTCCTATTTTGCAGATTTATTACGTGTAAATAGACACGCATCAAGGAGAGATTAAACATGTTTTTTTTTGCTAAATCTGGCTTGTCTGATTTTTTTTTTATTCCCCTTCCCTAAATATCCTCAGAGTTGTGGATTTGAGAGTAATAACAAGTCGAAGGTTTATCTCAAGTTCATGTCACCACCAGAGAACTTCAAAGATCAAAAGCAGCAACATATGAGACTTAAATATTATTGTCGTCTTCTGCAGGCAAAACTGTACTGCTTTGTTTTCCTGCTGTCTTTTTATTCCACAGTGATGCTGGTGAGTGCAGACAAAGAGGAGACCAACATGATAACAAGTATTCACTTTACAGACTTTGCTGTCAACACATTTTCTCCTATAGAGCGAGTCTGAAGGATGCAAAGCTCAATTCAAGAAGTACAATCACTCATCAATATCCACTCACTTTCCCAGCCATCTGAAATATCCCAGAGAGGGCCACCCTGCAGAAGACGACAATAATATTTAAGTCTCATATGTTGCTGCTTTTGATCTTTGAAGTTCTCTGGTGGTGACATGAACTTGAGATAAACCTGCTATGTAAAGTGTGCATCAGAAGTAACTAATCCAATTCATACACATTCATTCGCCGCCGACGAAGCAGTGGGGTTAAGTGTCTTACCCAAGGACGCATCGGACATGTCGCTGCAGGAGCTGGGGATCGAACCCCCAACCTTCCGATTGAGAGACGACCGACTCTGAGCCACAGCTGCCCAATATGTCTATTGCTCTTTCATGTAATCCTTTCTTCTCTGGGCAAATCCCACCAAACAAGATCAAGTCTGGCTCGCCCTCATGTCTCTGAGACTGTGCGGTAAATGTTAGAAAATGTAACATTTGAAATGTGTCGACCCCCTCCGGGGAACAAGAGGATTTGACGGACAGCCCATCCATCAAATTAAAAAGTCCATTAAGAAAACATAAAAAGGAGAGATTCAGACCTCCAGAGAGTGTCTGACCTGGATATCACAGACACCTTGTCTTTGTTCTGAGTAAAACTGACCTCTCTTTATTATCCTAAGTGCTTTCTTTCATTCTTCCCTACACCTGTGGGGCCATCACACTCCGACTCTTATCCTTCAAACTCTGCATGGTGAGGTTTCGAGCTGAGGATGGATGGCAAATTTTAGCACCTGTAATTATTTCTCCTTTCTCCCATATTTTCCTCGCTCCCATTACTTCTTGTCATTTTAATCTGGCTATTTTTTTTCCTCCCTTCACCTTCTGCTGTTTTCTTGACAGTTTCTTTCTCACTCTTCTTTTCTGTCCTTTCATTTGCATCATGCATATTATTTGGATCCCCTGCTGAAGCACTTGTCATAGGTATAGAGTACAGCAGATAAGATGAAGCTACCAGGTTGCACATGTCACAGCTACCACTTCTTATTGCCTACAGCCCCTTCTGTCTGGCTATGTGTTCAACTCTCTCAAGGCATCAGATTATCATGTTTGAATTGTGCTTGTTGTGAAAAATCACTCTCTCCTCTTTCATTTTCCCTTTTTTTTGCGCCTGGAGGCTTTTCTTGCAACTCAATCACGCCGACCACTCTCAACACAAACACTCGGCCGTCCTCTAAGAAGCCCGACACAGGATAAACGACAGAGTCACATTTGCTTGGGCCTCACACTACAGACTCTAAACTGGAGATTGAACTGCAGTACGACTTTTCTGTTTCTCCAGAGAGGAGGGGAAGGATAAGAGAGCAGAGAGAGGGTGAACAAACGAGAGGTAAAAAGCAACAAGAGGTAAGAACTAGACAGAGAGTGACGGGAGAAAGGTTGAAAAGGAGAAGAGGAGGGTAAAGGGTTGACTTTGGGTGTCTCTGAGGAGCTGTGTGGTTCATGCTGCCTGGCTGAGATTTCCTTCATTCTGTCTTTATGAAGCCCCAATAACTGACGACCAGCAGGGGAAATAAGACGATAGCGCAGAATCAGGGCAGCAGACAGAGACACGTCTGCTTCCTTGTCTGTCACAGCCAAATGAAATGCTGTGCTAAATTGACACTGCGTGGCTTCATGTCTATGTCTGACTTTCAGACTCACAGAAAAGCAAGGGATTTAAATTTCAAGTACTCTGTCTAGCCCTTCTTCATATTTTAAACTACAAACTATTCATCCCCCGTTTGTGTTTCTTCTCTGGTATAATGTGATCTTTTTTAAGAGCTAGTGTCTGAACTTCTAAAGGAAAACGATTGGGTCTGTTTTAAATATGATTTGTGTTTATGAATGCATCTTTAACTATTAAAACTATTTTTACATGTGTTTATTTAGTTCTGTTTTACTTGTATTGCTGCAGGTCCCCCCTGCAAAAGAGACCTCCATCTTAGTGGGTCCTCCCTGCTAAAAGAAGGGATCAATGTAGTAACTGCTGATATCCTGCAGGTAAAAGAAAAAACATACTTATCCCACATTTATACATAAGAGGTAGAAAGTGTATACCTCTGCCATAATAGCATCTTCTTAGTCAAACTGATGCACTAAAGGGATATCCTGTATTGTGTAATCATTCTCAAACTATGGTACGAGTACCACTGCTGGTACGCAGGATCCCTCTTGTTGTATACTGGGAGTCTCTGATTTTTTTAATAAAGATGTACAAATCAAATGGTTGACAAGTAAAGCTGTGATGGCAACTGGAGGAAGCAAATAAGACGGTTAAAATGTTTTGCATTTGTGGCTCCAAACTGGGAAATATTAGAAAGAAAAGTGTGGCGGAGACGTGGAGCAGCACAGCAGAAACTGAAGACGACGACAGTGAACCCAGCAGAAGTACAAGAGGTGACGTGAGCTGTGCCAGTGACGCGTTAGCACCCACTAGCAACAAAAGACTCAAAACAGTAAGACCGCAGTGCGTGGTGTGCGGTCAATAATAAATAATATGCATATCAGGAATAAAATGGCCTCCTGTGTAAACTGTCGTTAAATAGCCCTACACTAGTATGTTTCAATGGACGCCATAATGGTGGTATTTGGAGAGATATTTTCTGTGGTGGTACTCATTGTGCAAAGTTTGAAGCACCACTGGTCTAATTTACTCCAAATGGGACCATTATTTATTAAAAGAACATAACGCTGTAATGAGTGAGATCTGAAATAAAAGACTGAGGGCTTAAACTCATGAGGAAAATATTTACTAAGGTAGAAAGAAAAATAATATTTGGAAAGTATAAGGTGATTCAATCCAAGAGGCAACCTCTGGTGTTAAAATGAATGGAGCTAATCTTTCGTTGCAAAATAGTCGACTGTGACTGCAGTTACACAATGCCTTATTCCAGTGTCCTGGTTTGGGCCAACTTTAAATTAAACATGGGTGTAGATGAAATCAGCTATAAGAGAGGAGGAATACCATGATTCTCATTTTCAGCCATACTAGCTCATGGCTCGAGGGAAGCTGATGTCTCTATTTGTCAGTCAGTCCACAACTTTTGCCCACACTGAAATATTTCAACAGCTATTGGACGGGTGGCCATGAACTTATGCACAGATGTCCACGGTGCCTGGAGGATAAATTCTAAAGACATTAGAGATCTTCTGACCTTCCATGTACTGCAACTACGGATGATACGAACTGAAAGACCTACAGTGAAATGTCTCAACAACTATTGGATAGCAGTTGAGATGCACATTTCTCTTTCCCTTCAGGAGGAGTTGTAATGATTTCATGCTCTGAGACTTTCTCATCGGGTCAAAATAGAACTTCTCTCCAAAACTTTACGTGCATGAAATCCGACTCAGCTGTATTTCCATGTAAACATGTTAGCAAATGAAAAACTATTGTGAGCACTTGAGAACAGTAGTTTTAGCTTCCATGGCTGAAGACTTAAGGTCCTATCTCACACACTGCATACTGTACAGTGGTGGTGCACGCTCTTATTGTGACACACAGGCACACTTCCCCTCATGTTATTATAACACTTCAGCTTCCTGTGGCTCTGGTACTGCTATGAGGTGCACAATGATGATACCTGCTACTGCTAAGGGAGCTGTGGTGAAATCCCGTTGCTCACTTTTTTTCCTGCACAGTTTCAATGTTGCAATGAAAGGAGGGCTCCCCCACCTAGATTCTCGACCTCTCCAGTTTCCTCACATCGTGCCTACACCAGCCACCACCAGTCCATCATCCTTCTTCCATTCACCTCTTCACCGTTACCCCCCTCCTACATCCCTCAACCCATCCCTTCATCTCTTCATCCCACAACCCTTACCCTCATCACTGCATCCCTTCATCCCCTTCATCTATCAACCTTCAATCTTTAGATCATCCGACCTATGTTTTAACTATACTATACTTTCACATTAGCCTGGGTCTTAGTTCAATTCCTGCCCTCACTGGATGTGTCTCATAGAGTAAAACACATCCAAAAGCAAATTTACCAAAGAACTCTCCTGCAGCTATTCTAGCTACTGCCTGGATAGAAAAAAATACATATATTTTCTGAGTTGGAGCGCTGTTAAATTTGACTTTCATTGCAGCGGGCTGGATCAATGAATTCCAGAATAGCACCCATAAGGGAGTCCCTATAAAACTAGAGGTCTGAATGTAAGTGCTTCTCTGGCAAGCGGCGAATGACAGACGACTGGAGCCAACAAAAAGCAAATGTGGCATCAGGAATTCAGCTTGTAGTTCAGCTCAGGCTATTTTCACCAACTCTCACCCCCTGCCTGCTTTGCCTCTCACCGTCCCTGCAGGAGTCCACTTCACCTTTCCTCTCACCGTCCGCAGAGCTATCCTCACACTTTCATCTCTCTCTGTCTCAGCAGGATGGACGGATGCTCGGGAGAGCTGACAGAGGAGAACAAACCTTGCCAGACAAACTAGTCATCTTGGACCCCCACATTCCCACCCCACCAACACCACTCACTCGCCCCCCAGTCTCCTCTGTCATTTTTCCACTTCCCCTGTCATCCTTTTATCTCCTCAGACCTCTCATCTCCCCCCTTGCCTCTTGCTGTCTCTCCTCTCCCCGTGCTCCTGCTTTCTCTGTTTTTGTATCACTGCTGGCTCTGCTGCAGGCAGCGCTGCGGTATTTGAAGCAGCATGGGGCTTGAGGAGTCATCTGGTACTAAGCAGAGCTAAGCCCAGCTTCAGAAAAGCGTCTTAGCACTTTGGTCTGGAAGGTTTACAAAGAATTTAAGATGATAGAGCTGTAAGGCTGAAAACTTGGCCTTGGACATTTGGAGTCACGGGGTTAGATAACTTATAGCTAACTGATATTTGATGAAAGATAACGTGAGAATAAGGATTTCATTCTAAAGTTTTTGTGATCAATGTTAATCTACTACAAAGATCTTACTTGACAGACACCTCTAAGGTACCAGTCATACATAAATAGTACTTTTTTTCAAGCTCTAACACTGTCATAACTTCAACCTTATTCTCCTTAATACATCAATCCTAAAATAAAAGTTACTCTGCCATCATTTCAGATTGTACCAGCACCTCCTGCGTACCACCCACCCTGTGTGTGACCACCCCTGACTGCACACCTGTTCCTACTTTCTCGCAGTATATATTCTTAGCAGTTCATTTTTTTTTCAGATTGTCCTTTTCAGCCCCACTCTCCTCCTGCCTGAATATGATTGCTGTTGTGACTTCTGTATCTTTGTCTCATCCTTATCTAGATGAGATGACCCTGTTAATAAGTTCATCTCTGCATTACTGAGCTTGAGAAAACTGAATTTTAACTTTAACTTCCTGGTTTCTAATGAGGCTTTTCAGCCCAAATTTGAGAATACTGATTTGTTGCATCCATTGTTAATCTGTTACCTCAATTTGGTGGTCGTTGAGGAGGTTTTCGGTGAATGGCGCTGTGTTATTCTCTTGCATTCAGTGAATATATTCGTTAGTTTGATCTTTTTTCCTTCATGCATCCATTGTACAGGCTGATGATAAAAGGCTTAACAAATTACATTTTGAATAAAACTTTTAATCGAGAGAGCAAAGAAGCAGAAAGAAGAAATCTGGTGCTCTTTCATTTGTTGTTTTGCTCTTTTCATGCCTCGTAGTCTCAAATACTCACATTAATTATAAACACTGATTTTTAAAATGTTTCTTGTTACATTTGATACGAAATTCTTTTAAATCTTGTTGTGTTCTTTCCAATGTGATTCTGATCAGCTCCCTGTGTGCTCCACAGTCTTAAAGGTTTATACCAACTTCATCTTCCCTTGGGTTTGTGCCTTCTTTGATAAATAAGGTCAAACCGTGACTTTAACAAAGATAGTGTAACATGAGCCAAGGTTTGCCTCATCTCTGCCGACTGGTAAGAGTCAAGGTCAAGGAGGTTCAGAGCATAATGTGTCACTAGTATTAACATAATTAGATTTTAAGGTTAAGGCCCCCCAAGAAGATGGGAAATCATCGTGTCTACTTTTGTGTTTTTCTCCACTGAAAAGAAGAACTTTTTCATAAGTGATGCAGTTTTAAGAGGCATATGGAGCAGAAGCTGTTGAGAGTAACTTTCTCTGCATGCAGAGCTGATTTAGCCGCTTCAGATAAGGTCAAAGTACTCAGACTGTTTATGTCACTGTGATTACAATGCAAACACTTCAGCCCCCCCGTCTAACCAGACTCATCATGTTCAGACAGACACGATGTCGACCAAATTAGGGAAAGATATTCAAGAAACAAAACTTTTGGGAAAACTGCTGAGGGTGACACCTCAAAGAAGGCGGTTTGTGCTGATATGTGTGGGTTGCTACTTCTTAACATGCATTTTCACACTTTTAGCATTTCACCATGAATTTAGTTCTGATTAAGAACTTTAAGAATTATGTTTTTTTTGGCTTTTAGCCTTTTTTTGATAGAACGGTGGGAGAGAGACAGTAGGAAAGACGTGTGGGAAAGGAGCCACAGGTCGGACTTAAACCTGGACTACCCACTTGGAGGACTATAGCCTCCATACACAGGGCGCGACCAAACCACTAGGCCATCGTGGTCCCAAAAGCCTTGTCCTACAATATATATTCTTTTATTTATCTTTAAGTATTTTGAAAAGTTTTTTTACTAGATATTTTTGTAAGAAAAAAATACATTAAGGATGCCTTTAATGACACTAAAGGTCACCTTACAAATACAATAATAAAAACAGCACAATAAATCATAGCCTAAGTAAAAATAATATACAATAAAAGGCAGAAATGATAAACAGGAAAACGCAGAAAAGGGATAAATTACAATTAATGAGATTAAAAAAACCCCAACAATAATACTTGCCTCCTTTTGTTGGGTTGTGTGATTAATGTTAATTAAAATAACTTTAGTTAGGCCTTCAACATGACTTGACGACCTGTGGCTGTTCCGCTCGCAGCCACCGGGTATCGCTGATGTTTACACAGGAAGAGGAAACAGGTGAAATACGTTTTTTTTTTAATATACTGCAAATAAGAAAGAATCAGACAAACATCACTGCATCAAGGGATGGAAACAGTGGGAGTAAGTGTCCTTTGCCAAACTAATGCTAACAAACCCTGCTACAACAAGAAGGCTGCTCCTAAAACTGTAGTGCGCACGCGCAACCGTCTAGCCAGCTAGCTCCGTCTTTGCGCGCGCTTGTTCTTCACGTTCGGCTGTAACCAGGGTAACCTAAAACTACGACGGAGAGCGATGGCTGAACCTGGGCTAAATCTGGGCTAAACCTGGGCTAAACCTGCTGTAAATACAGGTGGAAAGGTGGATAATCATGCACAGAAGAAAAACACACACCTGTATGAGGTAAGACAGCGTGTTTATGTTTATTGCAGGTTGAATGAGCATAGCTACTGTTTGTTGTTTGTTTGCTAATTGTTTTCATCTGCTAATGCTACTAGTTTGTCAACTCTCTTACATGTGGCTTTATGTGACAGCCTGTGGGAGACAAGTTTGGTCCGTGTACGAAGTATAATTCATTTGCAATAGTTCATGATGTATAATGAAACATGCCAGTTTAAGGGGTATTGCCTAATTTTAATGTCCGACTTGGCGAATGCAAATACACGTTTTCGCACGTTTACTCATTCTCCAACAGCCGACTCAGTCTAACGTTGTTACCGCTTTGACTGTATAATTGTTTCATTGAGCGAGGACGTACAGAGCTATTCAGCGCAGCTTGTTGCATTATCCAACTTGTAAAATGAAAATTGAACCAAGGAAGTCGACAACCGGAAACAGACACAGCTCGCCTTCAAAATAAAAGCTGTGCGTTGGTTTTGAATCGTGTTAGTTGCGTATGTTTTCATTGAGGACAAACTTTTTTTTTTAATGTAAAGTTACTGTTTATTCTCGGTTTTGTTAATTTGGTAGAGATTGTGCAGGTGAGGTTAGGTATTAGTGGTTTAAAGAAGGTTTAAACTTTTTAATAAAGGGCGAAAGTTATAACGTTGTTCAAGCCGTTCGGCGAAAATATTGACTGAAATGAGCAGTTTAAACAGCATTGAAAGACGCTGCTGCGATGCATTACTGAATCTGTTTTAATCTGAACTTCGTCTACTAAGTGGAAGTGTGCACTGCAGACGCGAGCATTTTTGATGATCTCCTGTCCAGTCCTTTCGCAATATATACAGTTAAAAGTAGGTAGGTTAATATGCTACACTTTCTAGCAGTCACACTCTCTTAATCAAATAAGTAGACGAACACATTGACATGAATCAAATAACTAGGCTAATAAAAGTGTTCGCCCCGACTGGCGAATTAATTCACGACCAACAGCTATGGAAATATAACGGCAACCAACGCCGCTTCATAGCAACTTTTAAGGCGAGCTGTGTCTGTTTCCGGTTGTCGACTTCCTTGGTTCAATTTTCATTGTACAAGTTGGATAATGCAACAAGCTGCGCTGAATAGCTTTGCACGTCCTCGCTCAATGAAACAATAATACAGTCAAAGCGGTAACAACGTTAGACTGAGTCGGCTGTGGGAGAATGAGTAAACGTGCGAAAACGTGTATTTGCATTCGCCAAGTCGGACAATGAAATTAGGCAATACCCCTTAAACTGGCATGTTTCATTATACATCATGAACTATTGCAAATGAATTATACTTCGTACACGGACCAAGTTTGATAATGGAGCATTTTGTCATGATACATACAGGAAAATCACTAAAAGAGTGACTGAAGTGCCTTCGCTTTGAGCAGAGTTGTTGTGTGTATTAGCAGCAGATGTATTGTTTGTGTTGTGGCTAATGAGGTATTATTTAACACATGCTGGTGTTCTGTTGAGATGTGCTTCCTTGTCGAAAAATGCTACCTTTGTGCAAAACTATAGCAGAGGCTATCCTTTGTCCCATATCAAGTAATGCTACCAGAACAAAATAATTATATACTTCTAACTCCACATGCATTATCAGAGTATGGGCAGCAAGTGTTGGTACTCTATTATTGAAGAATTAACCCCAAGACTTCATGATTTCTTGCTATAAACCAGTTTCACATAAGAAATTTAAACACTGAAAAGACAAAGGCCAGTTTCAATTCAGCTACTCTTACTTTAGAGCCCTGCTGTTTGTATGTGCTGGGTCACTGACACACTCATTTGTGTGTTGTGGCTACACACTTGGGAGCGTTAATGCCTTCCTGCTGTTATGTCTCTGTCGCTTGGCAATTTTACTACCAAATAGTTTTAGGTATGGTTTTAAAATACATTTTGAAGCTTTGTTGGCTTACTTGTGTACTTTAAACAATGCTGTGTGAGTGATACTGCTTTTCTTTGCCATAGATTTGATGCAGTAGTATCAATAATTCTTGACTTTAGGATGCTTGAACAGAAAAAAGCCAGGGCTGAAACATAACAATGCGGAAGCCATTGAAAAGTGCAAAAAGTACATCACCTACCTTTAGTTAATGTTAAAAATGTTACTTTACTTTTACAGTTGAGTATTTACAGTATGTGGCATCTGAAATACCCTAAAGTCTAATACTGGGTCCTTCACATGTCTGTAATAAAGTTGTAGCTTTTAGTCTTGTAAGTAGACGACTCAATAACAGGCTTTGTATCTTTTGGGGATAACATAAGTACTTGTCTTGCACTGATGAAAGCCCTATACGTGCAATACAGACATAAATTGGCAATTAATCTGCGATTAAAAAGCACCTAGGGCACCAACTTGTTTTTGTACTTATTGTCAGCTTTTTACTTGTCTTAGCCTGTGTCAAGCCTGCCTCTATAAATCTGGGTGATATTCACATTTAGTCATGAACTACTTCTTGAAAACATGTCCTTGTTTGCTCTATTTTAGCCTGTCTGCTCTGGGTAATTTTAGAACTGATTTCGCAGATATGTTTTGGGTCGTGTGATGGACTAGCTCTAAATTACGTCTGTGAGCTCTTAGTTCCAGAAAGGAAGCCTTGGACAGCGTCCTTTTTAGTGTTTTAGAAATCTCTGCTGAAGCAAGGGTGATGAAACCTCGGCAGTGCAGGCATCAGCGCTGTTGAAAAGGCTGCCTGAAAAGTGCCACATTAGCTGTCACAGCCTTTTCTTTCTTCAAGCTGCGAGGACAGAAATGAATGGTGTTGTCTTCCCTACAACTCGCTGCCACTGCTCTGCTGAATTACGTACAACTGCTGACATCTGAAGAGATAAGTGAATACACATCGTCCACAGAAATCCACTCGGTGGTGGAGTTGCACTAATGCATTATTTCTGGGACTTGAGTGGAAGCTTCTTTTGTTTTTTCTCACTCTTCTGCACATTTAGCAGCTTAAGGATTCAAAATAATATTTTGACATATTTACAATAATGCTGATTCATTTTCATGCAGACAGTTAGAAGCAAAGATCAATACCGCACTCATCCATGTGTTCTTTTTGAAGCTATAGAGACAGCTGTAGTTTAACATATCTGTACAGAAAGCATAAAAACCACAAGGTAAGAAGGTAGGCAGAGTGAAGTCATTGTCGTTTATTCAACCTGTCCAAAAGCTGCGATCAAGTCTCCAGTAACTACGGCTGGACACTTAATCAAGTTTCAATTTCAATTACGATTTTGGCTTCTTACGATCATGAAAACAAGATAATCTGTAATCGATAATCGATGCGCTCATTTAGTCTATTCGTTTTGTCTTGTGTGGTGAAGATTTTAGTACGTCATCACTACCTCAAACAATAGTTGCATTACTTTTTGATCTATTACTATTTTTACACTTTGTTTGTATGATGGGCTCTTCATGCTCCTTTGTAATTTACCTCTCTCTTTCAGCATTTCATATTTCATCGCTAAAGATTTGTTTTATTTTTAGCAAATGCACCTAGAATTTAAATGGGTCTTTAAATATAGTGAAAATGATCTATCGATTATCTAAATAGTTTTTGATTAATTCAATGGCGGACAGATATTCATTACTAAAGCAGTTGTTGCAACTCAGAACACATATCAAGGATTGTTCTTTTTCTAAAGCATTGTGGGGAAAACTGCAACATCGCTGATAGTTTGACCGCTTGCAAACAAACCTTTGTATGTTACAGATAGAGATTTGTCATCTGTCATATATAGGAATCGTTTCGGCAGCATGTAGAGGATAAAACCAACTTTACCAGACTCATGGAGTTCAACTCCGTTCTTGTTCTCTTGGAAACCCCTAAAGGCAGCTCCTCATACTTTCTCCGAGTTGATGTAAACCACTCGATATGTGCAGCAGAAACATTGAAACTCTCTCTTCAGTTCCTGTGTTCAGAGAGTATGTGCATTCATACATAAACCCAGCGATGAGAACAGGGCAGACGAGAAATGTTCGTGAAGATGACTTCACTGCACCAGATATGGTCAAGTCCTGAGGGTCTTTGTCACATTGATTATCAGACATGCAGTGCAGCCAACTAGCCCAACAGACTCGTACACTGCAAACTACACGAGTGCACACAGACTGGAGTCACAATGCTTTGTACTTAGCAGACAGGTGTGGCTGTCAAGTACTACAGGCAGACACATTGAGTCTGACAGAAACAATGCATGCCAGGCAAACTATCGGACAGGTAAACAATCCTTCCTCACACTGAAGACGTCTCAGACAGAGAAGTAGGAGAAGAAAAAAATACTGACAGTCAGACTGAATGGTAGGAAGATAGACTCGCATAAATAATAAATAAACAACACATAGTTTGGAAATTTCCACAGATGAATTGAGATGATATGATGGGTTTGCTAGACATTAAGAAAAAAACATCAAGACTGTGATGTGTGTGGAAAAAGGGAAGCTTTCAAAGAGTCTTGAGGATAAAAGTGAGGAGGATAGTCAGATTGATTTTGACTAACTGGACTGAATAAAGTTGCTATATTTTTGAATAATAGTGCTTTTGCTCAGAAGCTGTCATTGGGCCCTGCGCATCTGAAATACTTGGCAATATATTGACTTTAAACCAACAAACTATGATACAAAAAGGTGACCTTAGGGTGTCATCCCCCCTTGATAGCACAAAGGTCATATTTCATGTACACAGAGCATCATTCCTGAATCTGATTGGGATTCAGCATGTGTCCAAATGCAAATGAATTGAAGTAAGTTGGCTCAAAGTGTTTAAATATCCAAACATCAGACTTGCTGCTCTCTTGGAGAAACTAATATATGGTGGGACGTTAACTTCAGTTTGATTGATGCAAAAATCAAATACTTTAGACATGCTTATTATAGGGCGCCACAGGAATGAGTCTTAAACCCGGAAGTGAGTTAGCATTTAAGCGCCGTGGAGTCTATCTTCTAAAAGTCAATCGCAAATTTGAATGGGTTTGTGGTTAGACACCTGAAATAAGGTCTGTGGTTAACACAAGCTTAAGAGATGTTGGGCGTTTTGTTAGATGAGATAAACTACGTTAGGTAATACCCCCACTTGTGAATATTGAAGTTTTTACGCGTCCTTAAAAAGGCGGTTGCTAACAAGTGGCTAAATGAGACTACAGTGGTTGTCGGGGACATTAAACATCATCATGAACTCTCTCACTAGTCCTCCTTACAGCCTCTAGTCATGTTTTTCAATGCTCTTGCAAATATTAGGTTAATAAACAACTTATTAAGCTACGGTTTCGCTAGCTTGTCAAAACCGCTGATTAGATCGATGAAGCATAACGGTAGTGATGTCAAAATCATCCGACTGGGGTGTAGTTCGCTTGTAGCGTAACGTTAGCTTTTTACTTCTGTCGGCTGCATTAACGCTTCAAACTTCATAAAGTGGTGTTCATTTGTAAAGATGATCCTGCTGAACAAAACGCCTACGCATCAGAAACGTGTGTTTGCCACAGAGCTTATTTTCTGCAATGATCCAAAATCCAATGCAAAACTCCCATAGGCGAATTCTCAATAGAC
>CM036547.1:3428850-3453850 GCA_020745685.1 Tautogolabrus adspersus | reverse complement strand
TCTATTTTGAGTAAAAATGAATTTAAAAAAAACTATTTCTTAGCATTAGTTCTATCACTGTCCTGTTGTTAGATTATTTTATTGCCTGCCCTACTCTGAATCTTAAATATTCAGACACCTTTCAATAACACCTCGTTGAAATGTATCTGGAATCTGTACGTTTTTTGGGGGGTATTTTCGTAAATGCTTGACAGAGAGAAAACAGTTCATACTTTGTTTATTGATGAAGTACTAAAATCAAAGTTCCTACATTGAAGTGAAACCCTCTCCAACATTACACTCAATAGATTTCTATTGCAAAGTGTAAAACAAACACATAATCAGACGTGGTGACGGTGACACACTGAATAACTGATTGCAGCTGCTTTAGGTTATCAGTCATGAAAATGAATTAGCCCACATTTAAAAAGGCTTTCCCAAAAGCTCGATGCTGCATTGTTGTTTTCATTCCCAGCATTGTTCATGATGACACACAGAGGACACACTCAGGCTGTTCATTTAATCTGCATGTTCACAAATGTCCGGCACCGTATTACGGTCTAATTGAGTCCCAGGATAATTAGTTTAATATCACTGCTGTGTTTACTGTTTGCCTCTCAATGCACTGCTGCTCCCACATTAACACAGACATTATTGTTTACCTTTTAGGATCAGCAGCCTGTTGAGCCTGGTTTGATTTTATTGGTTGCTTTTCCTCTAGAAGTTGGGGGTAACATAAAGGATGTTTTCCAGGTCAACGGGTAGCTGACTATATTTTTAACCATTAATTTATGACGAAGGACTTTTTCGTAATAACTTAAACATTTAGCATAATGTTCTATTTACTATCTTATAAAAAAGCATTAAGACTCCACAGAGACAGCCCACAAGTGTCGGCACTTTACGCAGGAGTCTGCACCGAGTATGTTTATCTCGCCGTTTTTAATTTTTACGCCTGCCTTGGAGAGGTCAGGGTTGGTCATTGCCGGCCTAACAATTTTACTTTTCAATGTTTGCTAGCAGTACAACAGCGAACAAATCCACTTCCATGAGTAGCCTTGACCACATTACCTCATCATTCAGTACTCAATGAACGACACTGTATTGTACCGAGGTGACAGCTATAAAGAACATGTTCAGATTGAAGTCAATAGAGACCTTCAATCCCTGTATGAGTGTATCTGAAAGAACAGAAAGACTACTAAGAAAGAATTGAAAAAGCAAGTGTGTGAAGGGTGGCGATAGCCTAGTGGTTATGTCGGGGGGGCTTAACTCCTTATCAAAGGGATTGTGGGTTCGAATCCAACCTTGACCCTTTGCTGCATGTCACCCCCCACTCTCTCCTCAGCTGACCCATATAATTTTATTTTATACAGCGAGACAAACTTTTGAGAGCTTGTTGAGAACCATAATATAGCAAATTCGTTGGTGATTGTGTATGCATGCCTTTAGCATGCATTTAGCATGCATACACATTTCCACAGACAGATTTCCGGCTCCTGGTAGACATGCAGTGAAGTCATTGCAAGTCAAATGATAATTTCAATTTGGAACCAGTTTTAAGCCCTCGTATTAAATGCAGAAAAAAAAACCTTACAATTTCTTCTATTTATTTGTCCCATGTTCATACAATAGTTCAAAGGTAAATAAAGATAGGTATACCAAGATTTCTCATTAAGAATGAATTTTACTTTCTCTTTTTTCTTTAAACTGAAGTTTGAGCTTTCTCACCTTGTTTTGAATTTTTTCCATGTGAAAAACAAAAAACAAAAACGTTTGTCTTCCTGGTCACGGGTTAAGACAGGATCTCAGTATCTAACAGCATCTGTAAGTATTGCAGTGCTATTACAGTTGAGAAATTGGCAGTACGAGAGACATCAGTGCTTACAAACCACAGAACAAGACGAAATGCCTTGAAGCAAGATGTGTCCCACACACCGTCAAACTGAACTTGAGACGTGCTGCAGAGCGCGCACCAGCTCGGCTCAATCTGTAACAGAGCTGCGAGTATCTGAGGGGATATCAAGGTTAATGCTTCTCATGTTATTATAGCCTTTTATTATTGCCAATGAAACGTCTGAAACACACTGATATCTGGCAAACTCACACGCTCCAACTCTCCTGGAGGCTTACCATTGCTGTCCGGCTGCAGTAGAAATTTAGGAATCAATTTAAAAACATTTATTGTGCTAATAAACCTGACCACGCCCCCCTCTGGAAGGGCCTGGGCTTTCTTGCACCATGCCGTATTGTTTACGGTGAGAAGGCAGACTCAGAGGGCAGAACAAACACCTAGCTGTGGGAGTGTCACCCACCTGGGGGAGGAGTTACTGCCTTTGTGATGCCATGAAGGGAAAATCTCCAAACGGCCTGTTTGAGCACACATTTTGTCCTGTGTCCAATTTGTTTGTAAAATTGTCTGTGAGTTTTTTGTGTATGTTTTTCTGTTCAAACTGTCCTGTAATTGTACATTTGTTTTATGTTTTTCTTTGTTAGTACCTGCCTTAGGGCTACGGATGAAATTGAGCTTTTAATTTGTACTAGTTCCGGCATATTTACATGGATGCTATTTGTTGATATGTTGATTAATGTGCACTGTCCTAATTAAATAAATAAATAAACATTTTCTGAAAAGTGGAGCAGGCAGAAGACGGAGAGGATGGACTCTCATCATTGGGGGGTTTGTAGACAGATTAGGGACACATATTAGTGTTAGAAAAACATGGAATGAACGGGGTCCGTCTCAAGTGCTGTATGCATTTCTATAACACAACCATGATGCAAATTCAATATTTACAAGGGACACAATGAAAAGCATTTAAAGGCTGCGACTTGACGTTATTGTTGACCATAACATTTAAAAAATGTTTGTTGTTCAAGTGTTTACATTCATGAAATTAACTGAGACTCTAACAGGTCGGTTTTGAACTTGCTAGCGCGTTAGCTCCCACTTACTCTGCTTTACCCTGTGCTGCCACTCTCTGCTGTTCTGTGTCACTGGATAAAGACTATGTTTGTCACTGCAAGGGCTCACAACAAACATTTTCCAAGCTCTTTTGTAGCCTTAGATTACATCCCCAATTGTCACTATTAACTTGTTCCTCTTTCAAAAACACACCCAAACCTTCCACTCAATCTGCTCCACCTCATTCAGCACACGTCCTTACCTCCCCCCCTCCATCCTTCCTCCCCCTCTCCTCTCTCTGCTCCCGACTGATCAGGGGTCAGCCTGCAGTGCCTCCATTAGTCACGTCTCATTTCTTCCTGGCTCCCCGACTCTGATCCAGGGTCAGGGACTGCCCAGCGGCCATTTCCCCTACCTGCCGGAGCGCGGGTGTTCTGCCTGACCCTACCTCTTATCTCTGTTAAGTCAGACACTCCCTGGCGGTGGTCCTCTCATATCGCCTCTCAGCCTCTCTCCTCAGACACTCACAGGGCCAGCACATAAGTGAACTGGCATTACACAAACACACACATAGGTGCACTCAAACATATCAACACTCAAAGAAACAAGCAAGTCTCCTTTCAGGTCAGTCGGACTCGAATTACCACTGGAAGTTGCAGAAACTTAAGTGTAATGTTAATAAACTCACTATTTTAATTCAAAGTTTACCAGGCCTATTAAGTTAAAAAGCTCATTTTGATGTTCTCTCTTTTGGTAGACAACGGAGATGTCCACTTGGGATTACTCAGTCAGCTAAGTTCATTTTATTTATTTTGGAAGAGCGTTAACATTACAATGATTTTAGACAAGAAACAATACATTTATGGATTTATAAATGCAAATGTATATAAAATAAATTCTCAGTAGTTTGTTTGTTTCCAACATGTCCCTCCTGAATCCAGAATAAATAATAAATACACATTTTTTTCTCAACTAAATTGGCACCAATTAATCCAATGTAGTTGTTAGCTTTCTGTGACTGCATCAAAATAGTATGAAAGCATGGCCATTATACTCAGACCGTCATCAAATTGGTTCAATATGAACATGCTGAGTGAGACAGTATTTCTTAACTACATTAAGTGTTCCTTTATTGCAATAAAATCCGACTTTCACATGTGTTTATTGTGAAGGCTAGACGATAAAGCATAGAATTGTAATTAATTGCACAGCCCTAAGTTTTATAAACACATGGAATTTTGGGTGGAAAAACAAGACATTTCAAGACATCACCCTGGGGTCATTGAAAATGTAATGGATATTATTCTCACATGTGCAATTACATCAATTGTATCCATAATGTAAATCATTGTAAGTTGCAGCATGAATGTACAGTAAATCTGTTTCAGAAACATTCCTCTGGTGCTTCAGGGCTTGTTAATTCTTACTCTTCCTCTTCTCTCTACTTCCTGGTTCTTCTCAGCCTGACCCTCTCAGCTGGACCTCCACCGTGCAAACTGAGGTCGCTGGCGGCTGAACTTATTATTCACAGCTCAATAATCCCCCTGTGTTTGGCTCCTGGGTGTTCTGGGTGGCTGTGTTTGTCTGGAAGTTGGAGTTTGAGTACGTGTGAACTCAAGTTTTCTTGCCTCGTCTGACTCTCTCCTCTCTCACATCCGTCCCTCTTACTTCTGCCGCTTTCTCCGCGCTGAACCGGCTGACCCTTTCTGACTTGTGGTTGGAAAATAAAGTTGTGATAGTCCTACTTAGTTTAGTCTCATATTGTTGTGAATGACCTCCCATCCTCATTTATATCACAGTCCATCAGACAGAGAAATTTAATATTTTTCTTACTGTATTGCAAACAACACATTTTTCATCCTCAGCTTTTACATTCAGTCTGTTCTGCACCTGTATCCCACCCGTCAACACACACACCAATTTCCACTGGAATAACCACCGTAAAAATTCAAATTGCTCTCCTTGATTGGCAATTTGAAAACTATCTTTATCAAGCCGTGTCTCCTTATGACATGCCTCTATGGTTATTTTTAACGTGATTTAATGTCCCTTCATCACGCTCTGTCTTCTTTAAATTATGTGTTGTCTTCTCTGTTGCTGTTTGCGCTGATGTAATTGTAAAATAATGCGCGCTGCAGCCATTCAATCTTGCTCAGCATGTCTTTAAACATTTGAAAGGTGTCCTGTCTTTCATCAGGAGTCGGGTCTGTGCAGAGCTGCTCCAGCGCTGCAGCGTGTGTATAGCCTATAGGGCAAAACAAAGCTCAATCCATACACGCATCTGAAGCGAACAGCGAGTGTTTTGAGTTTCCTGATTTCAATCAATAAACCCAACCTTGGTTCATTTTAATCATTCATAGTCTAATCTTGAATGTAATAGTGGCTTCAGGGCGTGATAAGCTGAGCACCTGGTCTATAAATGATGGCGCGGCATTAGCTGTAGGCTGCAGAGTGACAGGGAATCGATACAGAGGGCCCCTGTTTCAAATTCAAAAGGATATTTACTCGTATCACTTTAAATTAATGAGAGGGAAAGCACTTCTTACATGATTTATTGAATTCAATCCCGATGATATTTTGTCCATCTGTTATAATTAAGCCTGTGGTATTGACCACCAGCATCTTGTTCCCCTCTCTGTTCCCTTTTCAACTTTATTTTCCTGCTTCTTCGTTCAGTGAGAGTCTGTAGACCCCTATGCACTGTATAGACTGTACAGCAGTGGTAACAGAGGACCCCCCCCTGTTGTGTAGAGCACTAGATCTGAGGCTGCTACCTTGGAATAATCCTCTAACTATTCCCTCATCAGCTCTTTATAGTGCATGTGGAGGAAAAATATGAAAGACTTTCTATGTATTATGGAACAAAGCAGGCTGCTTTTGTGGATGTGGTACAGTAGATATGTAGTGTGTGTGTGTGTGTGTGTGTGCGTGTGTGTGTGTGTGTGTGACTGTACCGACCAATGCTTCTGTGTCTTCCTGACTACATGCTGGGTTTCTGTCTGCAAACGGAGAGAAGTAGGTTATTAAGCCCTACTCCAATACCACACACGCACACACACACACACACACACACACACACACACACACACACAGTCACTCACTAACAAAAATACCTAGACCGAGGATACTCAACAGCTATTCTCATTTCTTCGTCTCTGGAAAGGTTCACACCGCAGAAATGAAGACAAGAGTAAGAGGAATTGGAATGGGATTGGTTTGCGACGGGGGGGGGGGGGATAAAATAAATGTAAAAATGACCAGACTGTGATGGACATGGTAGTCATTGTCTGCCGTTCGTATAAATGCTATTCCTCTTCCTCAAGAGCCAAATATGTCCCACATCTCAGATATATTTGTCAGTCTTGTTCTCAACACACTTTTGTGATCTTTTGACTCACAACATCAGCCAAGATGCTGAAATCAAACTTAACCAGATGTTTCATTTCATTACCTCAATGCAACACCTAAAAAAAGAGCATTTATAACTTGACTTTTCTACTCCTAAGCTACACATGACTTTAATTGTGGATTTTAACATCATCACTGCCAATCAAAATGCTTCTCCATGAATCTAATTCATTTTTGTTCACTATAGGCTATACTCACTACTACTATTCCAATAACAATAAAAGAAGCAGTTAGATAAAACCTGAAACCTCTTTATATAGACAGTGCTTCTAAAATCTGACAGTAATGCATCATTTTAAAAACGTATTTTTGTAAATAACAAGCCTGCTGTAATCTAATGAAGCCTTTCATTTCTGTGCCGGTGGTGAAATGGAAACAAGCCCGATCCATGGTCCGCTTGGATCATCCCTGATAGTTTAGACCGCTTGTGATCTGCGGATCAATGCTAAATTTATAAACATGGTGTAGTACTATAATCCCTGTGAAGAGTTTCAGTGAAAAGAAGGCAGGCAGCGTTTAAGTAGAACCATGTCGACCTGCTGTTCTGGTCACGTGTGGCCCGACCCATGGGGGGTGAACTGATCCCAGTTCACTACAAATAGTAAGATTGTTACATGGTCACAAATACACAAAATAACTATGCAAAGATGAGACAAAGTAATATAAAATCAAAAAGAAAAGGATGTCCATGTAGCGGGTAACTTGTGTTTAGTGATTCCTTCTGAGAAAAATCACAGATGAAGCTCAACCATCACAGAAAACCTGTTGGTAAAAGGTTGTTTCTAATTATAATAGTTAATTGTGTTCTACATTTATCCACTCACCTGTAAATCCTCATACTCCCACGACCTGTTAATACTTGTGCTTTCAACAAAATGAAAGCTGGAGCTAACAAATCTTTAACTAGTTTAATGAGCCAATTATCACAGGCATCTCGATAAAAACAATAACCACAGATACAATGAATGGCAGGATAGATCAGCGTGAAATTCACAATGAACAATTGTTAAACTGAAGAGAATAGACACAGAGAGATGAAGGCATTCCCAGTAACATCCCACTAAGTTCAGAAATGCAATTCAGCAGACAGTGATATAAAGATGTACTTCATCTCAGCCTCATCTCAAACATCAAAGAGATTCATTTGAAAATGAATACACTCTAATGTGGTTTATAAAATGATCACCGTGTCCTGTTAGACGCTGTTGCACTGCTTCAGGTAATACAGAACTTGCATAGGTCAAATTCTAAATTAAGCAAATACATTTTTACAGCCCTAATGACACAATTTTTATTTCCCTTGTAGCACATAAAAAGGAAAAATTGGATACGTTGTGAACACATCCAGGACATCGCAAAGTACCTATTTTCACTCCCGACACGGGGCGTTGTGCAATTACAAATATGTTTATCACTTATCGTTTATCACTATATAATTTGTGTCTGCTCTGTTTGGCACTTCCATAATCACATCAAGCCAAGGCTGATCTGTATTCAACCCCTACAGAGCAGCTTTCATTCCGGGCAGATTGAAATGATGGTGTGCGACTATTGTAAAGGCCAATGCTGGAGAAAGTCCTGCAATCAGGCTGTCAAACGCTCCCATTTCTGTCGTGCCTGGATGCTTTTGTTATTACTCTTGATATTCATGAAGCATGTATCGAAGCATTCCAGGGTACTAACAGTAAACATCATGTACACACCTGTCATCTCTCCAGGGGAATAAATGATCACATTTCAATAAGACATTGTCAGATGTTTGCGTACAATGAATACAGCTATTTAGCTTGAACTCAAATGTTCAATAAATTGATTTGCTCTTTGTTAGATTGCAGATTGCACACAGGTCCAAGACCTTTATATAGCACATATTGTTATGTTGGTAAACAGGTCACCAGGTTAATTGCATTGAACATGCACATCCTAGTGTGTGACAAGAGACTCCATGATTACAGTAAGAGACAGTCACATTAATGTTTCTGAAAAATCGTCAGTTTCTGTGAGAACTTCCCTTTGAACATTAAATCATTTGGGTACAACAAGTGGTTAGCGTTAGCATCGCTGGGAAAGCAAGCCTTCAGTCCTCCTGCAGCTTAACATCCACATGCCCATGTTAAATGTGATCACACATTGCTCCGGTTGATAAAGCCTACATACAACTTCATCTCCACTTTTTCAGGGTCTAAATACTGTGCTGCTCCAACGAGCTGCTATCCGTTCACTGTGCTGGTTTACATCTGGGCATTAGAGCGGGGAGAGCAGCCCCATAAACCGAAGCTACAGACAGTCTATGGCTACAGCCCCAGCTAGTGGGGGGCGACTGTGTTGCAGTCTGAGCATAACATTTGAGCGTCAATGTGAGCCAAATAAATGAATAATGTGTTTTAACGGACAAGTATTTCTGCTACCAACTTGCAAGGGTTGTGACGTTTAACCATTTAGTCTACTAAACGCTCACATTCCTAATCATCATAGAACCACTGGGGGGTGGTGAGAAGAAATATGTACCAATAGTTATATATAAGGCTTTTCAAAATATGTGAGAGCCTCTAAAATCTCACCTCTCCCTAACCCTCACCTCTTTGTTACGCCCCACCATGAAGCTATGGAGCTAACAACCAGCCCACAAATGTACCCAATAAAATGCTTTCACCAATCATACACCTTACCAAATAAACAGACGACTAAATCATAACAAAGATCAACTGAGAAACTAATACCAAACACAACTACACACAATCCCTGCCTGAGAGGCACATCAGTCCCAACTTCAAAAGCCTCTCCTCCTGAAGCCAGCACTGGGCTTTTAAGCTCCGAGGCCAGGTACGCCTCGTTGTGCAATCAGTAGCTTCACCTGGGCAGAGCTGGAGACAACAGAAGGGGAGAAGGGACAAACAGCACAGGGAACATACAGCTGTAAGACCTGTAAACCAGGAGCCAATTCTTAATTCAAGTGAGCCTTCAAATGTAATTGTTTTATTTATTTTGCTCATTTAAACAACTTTATTTAAACTCTCTCCATTAACGAAACTTCTATTTGAAAATACATGAGCTAATACACTGACACTGTCTTTCTAAGTCTTTACATATCATTACTCACTGTCACCTCATTACTTATCGGCTCAAAGTCAGTCCATTAGCAAGCAGTGGAGTGAAGTTATAATAGCGTGAGACGTTTGCTCTGCTGACATTTTAAACACAAGCAAGTGGGCACACGCCGTCATTCAATATGTTAATGATAAGACGTCCTGACCGAGGCACATTCAGAGGTGAAGTTCTGAATGCTTTTGTTTCACTGCAACAATATCTGAAAAGAACAGAGCAGGAGGTTTTCCTCTTGCCTTAATGATAATTACTTTTCTTAATAAAAAAAGTGAAAGTGCCACATTGAGTCGATCCTGGCTTTTCATGTGATGGACAATGTAGTCGAGATGATGTGAACTCTGAATCTCAAAACTTTTTCTGGCGGTTTGGTTTTTAGGTTCTCTGGGGGGCTAGATGTTACTGGAGCCAACTGTTGATGCCCGATGAAAGACACCCTCTGGACTGCACATAAAACAAACAAAATAACAGTTTAAATTATTTAGCTGGGCCAAATCCTCTCAAAGTCCTATCAGATTTTAAAATCTATACAAAGCCTTGAACGTTCCCTTTTCTGGTTTCCGTATTCATCTGCTGTCAGCTAAACATTAAAACATTTCCAGCCAACTACTTGCTGAGTGTTTCACAAGTCACTAGCAATTAAACCAAATGATAGGTTTGAGGCAGAGGATGAGATGAAGTAAGCAGCAGCTTTGCTCAGAGTCCTTAATGTCCCTCCGAAGGGGAGGGAGCTGCAGAGACGCTGATAATTTAAAGCAACAATATGTAGGAATTCAGTGTGATGCACTTTGGCGCCCTCCCAAGTGCTCTGAGTGCAACTGCACTGTCGTAAAACACACAGTGCTGGTATGGCTTCCCCACTATTTCCCCCTTCCAGACAAGCAGAGGGACAGTGTTATGAAAAGCCAAAGACCCATGTCAACATGGTGCAGTAATTTTCCCGGATTTAGCGCAAACATCACTCTACTAAGACGGGTTAACTGCTTAGTGCCATAAAGCTGTATACACTTCTCGTGAGAGAACTGAGACCAGCTTCCAATCTTACATAGTGCTGTAAACAGGTGACCAGGGCGCTATGCAGACATGGGAGAGACTTCTGCAACTCTGCAAAGAGTCCTGGCCAAACGCTTATGAAAAGTAACTGTGAATAGAATCCTGGACTTTAAACAAGCCAAACCCTGAATAAGCAATCAGCAACTCGCCACTCCTCCTTTTCTTTTTCTTTTTAGAAACTGGGATTTCAGTAATTAACCAACCTGCCCTTTACCACTATAATGATATCCACTTTGCTTGTGCGCGAATAAATGTAACTATATAAGATAAGAAATGTGCATATCAAATCTATTAGCCATATGAACACCTAATTGTGTGTTAGTTAATGTCTCAACATTGACCAAAATAATCATGATTAGGATTTTGGGCCCTAATGAGCTGCCCTGGTATGTAATAGTCCTAAAAGCATCGTAGCTTTCAGGGAGATGCTCATAAAGTAAACCCTTAGACATCAAAGTATTTGTACGACAAGTCAAAAAGAGACGCTCTCTCTTTGTGTCTCCTTCTCCTCTTACTCATTTGTCCTGTTTTTCATCAGCACTATAGAGAAAAGTGTCTGCTTTTAATTACGCCATCTGTGTTGACAAGAAAAGAAAAGTATGGAGCTATTATTGTGGCAAAACTATTTGAAAATACGTGCACAGATCCACAAATGCGTGGACATCTGTGTGTGCATTTGTGGATCTGTGTGTGCATTTGTGGATCTGTGTGTGCATTTGTGGATCTATTCACGCATTTGTGGATCTGTGCACGTATTTTCAAATAGTTTTGCCACAATAATAGCTCCATAGAAAAGACTTACGATATTAATGTCTAATCCAAAGCAGGGTAGATCCCAAGGTACTACATGTAGCATCTCTCATATGCTTTTTTTTCTTTAATTAATGTACACTAGAGGCCGGGCAGTGGTTAATTTTGACTTAATACTGTGACATGATAATTTAGATATGTTTCTAAGCTCCACTATCTATATGTTGTAATTTATGTGATTATTCCTGCAGTTTGGAGATATAATTTTTTGAGATGTAACGGAGAAAAGTTGCGTTAACTGCGGATCACGTGCGGCCCAAACTGATCGTTGGAACACGCATAGAGATGCAGGAGGCTTTTAATCAATTAGGGTAGTTCAGGCGGAGGCTGCACCCTACTTGAAGCGCTGCCGGAAACACTGCTTTATCCCAAAAGAGGTCATCATTGGCCACCGTACGCTGTAAAATGTCAGATGCAAAGATCTCTATTCACCTGTTTTGCAGGAGAAAAAAAGCCTCTTTCAAGCCACTTCAGCATATTTGCCCTTCACAGGTAAAAATTATTTAAGGGAATTCAGTCTGGGATAAAACCTCCCTGCTACATCTGCTGCAGAGAAACATTAGGTGTTTGTAATGTTTTGTGCTCCGGCACGCTGTGCATCAGTCTGCATTACAAACTTCAAGCCAGGAGAAAAAAGAAGCAAGAAGCACTACGCTGTAATAATCTTTTGTGTGTGTGTGTGTTCTCCTACACTTTGTCCTTCTCTCTGTTGTCCCCTCCCCTCCTCCTCTGGTGGATGGTCCTTGTTTAGACTTTGTTATTGTTTCTTTATGTAACGCCGCTGAGCCAGAGAAAGAATGGGCCCGGCGTGCACCACAACAATACTGTGATGGATGAGTGTGGCCGCTCTAATTATATGAGGACCAACAGGTAACCGAGCGCAGAGACAGAGAGCGGCGGCCTGCTGGGGGATGATAGTGCAGATCTGCTCGCCTCTGTTTTGTTTCGTTTTGTTCTGCTGCGACGGCCAGCACAGGCACTGATACTGTGGTGAAACACACACACACAAACACACTCAGAGTTGCAGAGAGTCGCTAGAATGCAGACACAGCATGCAAGCACACACACATTTGCTCACATGTGTAAAGACGCTAAAGTATAAGCATAGGATGTGTTGGTACTCTGTTAAACACTTCCTCCGGTTGCTCATTTTGTATTCTGCTTAGGATGTATTGTTCCTGATAAACAGTCCTGCCAATAAAGTGAGTGAATTGACTGTGAGAACACAGGAAAGACGCCACTTCAAGGTTTTCCCACTTGAGCGTATTACGGAATTATTGTCGCAGACGATAGCTAACAGAGACAGACAGATTGAGGTCGTTACACAAGAGAGGCAGATGAGAGAGAGAAACAGAAACAAGATGAAAAGGCTGTGTGGCGGGGGGTGCATCCCTGCTGTTTCAATGCAGTGTCGCAGTAAGAAAAAAGGAGATGGGAAGAAGAGAGGGTGGAAAGTGAGTGCGAATGCGAGATGAACGGAGGAGCAAAGGGTCGGATTTTTGAGAGAAAGACAAACTGCTTTAAATGTTTGGGACTGAAAAGTTATGGTTAGAAGAGTGAGATGGCAAATTCAGGGGGAATGTATATGAAGTGGTTTTTGGTATGTGAAATAAGTGAAGGAACAAAAAAAATCTTGTGTCACAGCAAAATGCCCAGGATAAATTCTGTGCTGGGGGATGCTGAGGTCCTCAGGATGATCCAGCTCAGCTTTCATGTGAATATTGCAATTCGGAGTGACACTGTGCTGCTGCACGGGAGTATTTCAGACTCCACTCAAAAACTGACCTGTTGTAGAGTGCTGCTTGTGGATGCTACATGCTAAAGGATAGCTTATAAGATAGCATTGCTAAAGTCCAAAACAAATACCGTCGCTTGTGGAAAATAGTAATTTGTTATTTTATCAGACGATCTTTTGGCTTCTACTGATTTCAACTAACTCTACAAGTCACTGGCAGTGTGTTAAGGGAAACTCTTCTTTTCTTGTTAGCTTGTTTTACACCCCGCGAGCAGTTTATTGACGAACCTTTGAGTGTTGTGATTTGAGTGACAGCAATGGAAGTTTGTGCAACTTCAGTACAAAAGCACTAGATGTCAATCTGTTTGCTACGTGAATTTCAGTTCTCCCTTTTGCAGAGGAGTAAATATTTCACAGATGGAGTTACGGCAAAAAGCGTCCGATATGTGACGCAATATCTAACGCTCATGTGCTGCTAGGACACGGTGTACATTTTACAAACGTGGTGTCTAGGCCTGGGCGATATGACTACAAATTTTATCACGATAACAAATTTCACATCAGTCGATATCGATAATTATCACGATAAATGTTAAATCATTATTTCTTTCAAATTTAAAGGCAGATTTTTGCTCCTAATGAAAGTTGAAGAAACCACATGGTTAATAATAGTTTAATTATTCTTTATTGTCAGAACATGACAAACTCTACTTGAACAGAGGAAGATTTCACCATCATAAGCTCAGTGCAGGGAGCTGGAAAACGCTGATATGACAGTTAGCTTCTGGGGAGTAACACTTTGCCTACTGGCCCGCTGCTTACTGAGGGTCCACACCATAGACTGTTTATTATTTACAAAACGGTCCACACTAACAGTGGTTTGGTGATTTCTTTCCTTCAGTGTGTTCTAACGGGGCATATTGTTTCAAACGCTGGAAAAGGTGTGTGGTCTTGTTATAGCTGCACTTCTCTTTTGCACAGTTAACTGAGAATGTTACTTGTTTTTGTTGGACTGTCTATAGCCAAAATCCTCTGAAGTCCTCGTTGAGTGGCCTTTCTTGTCGTCTTGTCGACGATGTTTTCTCCTGCTTTGAGCTGGTAGGCTCAGCGTTTTCTTCTGTGTCGCTATCGCTCAGTTACTCATTTCAGATGTGTTTTCATTCCGCTCCAAACGTCTGTAAGCCGACCTACCCATATCCCTGCGACATGATTGGCTCCTCATCGTCTTTTTCTTCTTCTCTTTAATGTTGGGTGGCTACTAGTGTTCAAGGCGCATTAGCGCCCCCCTGTTTTCAAGTAGTTGGGTGGTGTAATTACAAATTTAAATCTATCGAACTTTTATCGAACATTTTTTGTATTTATATTACGAAAAATTATATCGCGAAAATTATCGTTATCATTTTATTGCCCATGCCTAGTGGTGTCTCTGAGGTTGACTTTGTAACTGGTGGTCATAACATAAAGCCTACAGAAATGTTAACAAAAATGCTATATTAATCCATCTAAAGTCTGTAATTCTTAATAATTTGAAAAATGTGATATTTATGTGTGTCGTTAAATGTGTCAGGAATGGATGGCAGCTAAAACAACTCTTTAAACAAGCATACACATGTAGCCTTGAGTGAATTTACACCTATGCACAGCTGTTTACATCATCTGCCTGACATCGCTGAAAACATTTCTGCTCTACTCTGACCCTTTAAGGTCAATCCAAGACAGTCTGGTGATATTTAACTTTATTATCATATGTACTTTTGTACATTTTTTGAGAATCAAAGACATTTAAAAAATATAGAAACGGTTAAAAAAGGGTTCAGACATTATTTATTGTCCCTGACTAAAGATATCTACCTCCCAGTGCTGTCATTTCCCCAAATTTAAAAATTCTTCTGAATGCACCTCAGATGGCAGAATTGAGTGCTGTTAAATGAAGCGAATGAAACCAACAATTCTTGAGTCTAAGAAAAACACATATGACCTCCCTCATGCTCTGACTCCCACTCACTACGGCAGCCGAGCTCCCTCTGACCCCAAAGTCACTGAAGGTCAGTTCACCGTCGTTTACTAGCCCATCCTTCCCTCAATGTGTGTGACTTTGTGGTCCAGCAGAACAAGGTTGTCTCTCTGGTGAAGCACAGTTCATCATCATGCATATGTTCATACACTAATCTAACGGCACCATAACAAATGAGCTGATTATCCACACCTTGTCTCTGGATAGGGATGCAGGGGGGGAGTGTGTGTTTGTGAGTGTGTGAGTGTTATTGTGTGTAAGGCAGAGACAGAAGAGGCAACGGGAACAGGTGTATAAGGGGGTACAGACACTCCATATATCATACTGTAGCAGGTATACCCACTCTCCAACACCCCCCACCTCACCTTCCGACACAACCACTCACTGGAGAGCAGCATGTACCCAGCAGCACCCCCCAAGTGCCTTGGCGCACACGCACACACATATATAAACACACATGCACACACCAGCAGATGACGACCCCTGGAGCTCGACCTACATTGTGCGTCCTCCTGCCTCAGATCTGACTATTCATCACCACATGGCACCAGTCCCCCATTGGGAGGGAGGTGGCGTTGTTTTGGGGGGAGAGAAAGTGAGAAAGGGAGACGGAGGGGAGAAAGAGCATGGTTTGCTACATAGTGTAGGACAGGGCGTCCTTTACACCTCCAGAACAATGGGACCTTCAGCATTAGTGCTGCAAAGTAAAACTCTTTCTGTAATTTTGCAGGAAGAGGGGCTGAATGAGTCTCTGGTTTTATTTTAACAAAAAGATTTAGACTCCAATTTAATGGATTGTATAGTGAAAGCCAAAGAGACGTCATTTTTGCAGTGGCCACTGTTCCTCTAGCTCCTGTAACTCAGTGCAATCTCTCATTGAGGGTTTATTACATCAGGTTTTCGGAGAAATTGAAACCGGTTTGTTTAATCTCTCCGAGCACTCATTTGTTCCTCGGCAATATCACGGTTAAAACAAGACTTCTGGGAGTTTTTGCACCCACCCATGATTGGAAAAGATAAAGCTAGAAGTTAAATTTGTGGTCAGAAAAGTGTGTCATTTTAAGCTTTGCTAGAAGCTGATGTTATTCTTACTTGCTGTACTTTTTACGTTTTGCTAATTAGCAACGTAAGCATTACACAGTTAACATAGCAAGGTTGTCAACATTTTTGACAATTTCATTCTTATGGATACCACGTGTTTTAAAAACAATACAATCCCTGTTGTTAAGATGATAGATGTTATACTCAAGTACCAAAGCTTTCAAATACCTAAAGATATTCAGTCATATTTTCAATCTAAAGCTGCATGCTGCCGACAGAAAAAAGTGAATACTCTCTATAAACGCACATAGGGACTTGTTTTGGGAACCAGAGGATCGCCTGTTCAGTTGGAGGTGCAGACCCTTATTCGTCCACCTAAGTCCGTTTTTCTGGACCATCTTTGAGCTGTAGTCACCAGTCCAGGTCCCACTGAATTAACAGAAACATTATGGTCTAGTTAGTGCAGAAAAAGTTGTAAACATTTTAATTTTTTACCTTTCTTGTTCTCAAGGTTTTGACCTGATATATGCGCTAATGTAACAAGGCCTTGCAGACTAATTGGCCACAGTGTGAAGAAGTCTATCCACGCAGCTACCATGAGCTGTGATCCTATGGGCTGGTGTTACTGCACAGATGAGGAAGTGGACAAGAACAAACATGGAAAACCTCAAAAAGAAAACTTAGAGGAAGCAGAAAGCTTCGGAGACATGTCATTACTTTACCCGAGAAACTTGTCTCTGTCATTGGGACAAAAATCAAGTCTCACGCAGTGGCTGAGTTTTTTTTTGGGGGGGGGTGAGATATTGCATCTCTGTAGGACACTGACAATCTAAACCAATCATTTTAGCTCTATTTGTTGGGCACGCTGATTGCACTGGTCTCTGCTGATTGCACTGATTCAAGAGGTTGAAGACGGGGTCGGATAAGCATTCTCCAAGACAAGGCTGAACTCACAGTTCTAGAAGAAAAACTAAGGTTTCCATGTAAATCTTAGTACAAGCACTTTGTTATCTCATGAGGATGTATTTCTTCTAGTAGCTATTTCAGTTAAACAGCAACCACAACGATTACACACCAAGTGATGCAGAGAGTAAACCACAACGTTATTTTTTGATACACAAAAATGAAGCATGAAACTCTTTTAACAGTCTTTATTTCCAGCTTTAATCAGCTTAAAACTAGGGCCCGAGCAATATTGGATGTTTGGGACAAATACCGATATCAATATTAGTGATTAAAGAAAACTCAGACACCCGTATATTAGCCGATATCTTTCTTGGTTCTTTCTTCGATCTGTAGATATAAATATACTTTATTTATTGCATTGATCCTCCAATGCAGTTATCAAACACTTGTGGAAAAGATATACAGTATCAGGAAGACAAGATGGTCACTCAACTGGAAAATAACTGAGCATGTACGTGCATCACCGCTTGACACTCTGGAGAGTGCGATGCTTGTTGTAATCCATATAGCGCCCTCTGCTGGTGAAGAAGAACTGCTAGTGTAATACAATGATGCTCAAATAAAATGATATTTGAATGGTGAAAAAATCGAGAAATATCGGCGCATATCAGCGATTAAATTAGCTGATACCGATAGTCACTTGATATGCAAATATTGGCCGATATTATCTGCTGGCTGATTAATCGGTCGAGTGACCATCTTGTCTTCATTATAAGTGTTTGATAACTTCATTTGAGGGATCCACACAATTAATGTGTATATCTATATTTGTCTCTACAGATTTAAGATACATCTAAGAAAGATATCGGCCGATAAATCAGTATCAGACTTTTTCTCTCCCTAATAAAGACATCGTATCGGACCCAAAAATCCCATATCGGTCGGGCCCTACTTTTTAAGTATTTTGAAGTTGTTTTGTTTTCCATGAGTTATTCTATGCCTTTTATTCCTGCTCAGTTAATATCAGAACAAGGATCTGTCCATACACTGGTGGTACTGATTATTCAGACCTCAGCTGATGAGTAATAAGCCTGCACTAGTTTTAAACCACACAACACTATAAAAAATAAAGAAACAAATCTCACAAGTGTGCCGTCACAATAAAAAAACCCGCCTCCTTAATTATAGTGGACAAATGCCTCTTCAATTTTAATTAAATGCCTCTGTAACAATAATGGACACATGCCTCTTCAGCTATGATTAAACACCTCTTTAAAAATAAACAAATGCCTCGTCAAGGATAAGGATACTGAAATACGTTTTTTTTGTCCGTTGTCCTTCTTCACGGTTACGTCAAAAGAAATAGACAAAAAGAAAATGTGTTTAAAGGAGGTTTGGATGGAAATTTAAAGCTGCCTTTCTTCATGAATATTCTTGCACTAAGATGGGTACGTATCACAATGCCATCAGTGTTCATTACTCCTCCTCTCCTTGGCAACAAAGAAAGGCCGTCATCTTATTCTTATTTATACCAAAGTGGAGGATAAAGTTATTAACGTGCAAAAAAAAAAAAAGACTTGGGTGAAGTTAAATTACAACAAGTAGCATGTACCGTAAAATGACGGATTGACTGTAAAGAAACATGAGTCGGCTCGTGTCACGCATCAACTTTTTTTTCTGAACGAATCAGTTCAAAAATTGCGAAAATACAGAACAAATCCTTTGAGTTCCCCATGTCTGTTTCACCCATTTATAATCGGCATAATTGTTTTTTTTGGGCCACTCAGCTGGAGTGAGAGCTGTAAAAAGGTACATCAATGCATACCCTCTGATCTGTTGATTAGACCCATGCATGAACAGAACAAAGCACAGTATGATTCTGCTCTCCACGCGGGGATATTGATTGTTTGATGGTAAATTATCATTCATCTAATCGACACAGGAATTCAAAGAGAATTTTTAATCCTTGTTTGTCACACCTTAATTAGATTCCTGGCAGAAATGTAAAGTTTTTGAGCGCCCAAATAGTTTTGGATTGTGGTAAAAATGCTCTTCTTTTTATTTATTTGCATCCCCCTGGTGTTAAAATCAAACTTTCCATATATGCTCCATTTTGCCTTGCACACTGTTGGGTTCTCAGTCGGGATGTAACGATTCACTCAACTCACGATACGATTCACGATACTGGGTTCACGATACGATTCTCTCACGATTTATTTTGAGAGAATCGGGAGGCGATTGGAGCTTCTCATTGTGGTGTTGATTAAATGCTACATCATGTTGGTTGTGCTATTTGTGTAGTTCTCTGTCTTGTTGCAATATTTGTACAGTTTTTGTCTTGTCTGTTATCTTCTCACCTCTTTCATTTTCTGTTTTGGTAAGCAAAAATGCTTCCATTGCCATGATAACGCCTGCTTATTACAACCAACCACCTCTGCTCTACAGCTGCTGACGCTCACGATATTACTGCGATTCATTTTTCAGAGTACCGATTCGAACCTTGACACCTTTGAATCGATTTTTAACTGCCTCACGATTAATCTTTACATCCCTAGTTCTCAGTAGGCCTTAACGTCCTTGATGAGAGGTCCAATACAGCCAGTGGTTCTTTTGTCTTCATCCAGCCTTCAAAATAGGTTTCTCTGATTGAGATGAGATAGATTTTGGTTTCTTTTTTTCATGCCAGACACAATCTCTGTCTCCCTGTTTTCCCTCTGGATCAGGAGAGAAAAGGAGAGCAAAGAACATTTTAATTGCTCTCCTCTCATCCACATCTTCCCCACCACATTCATCAACTCGTCTTCCCCTCCTCTGAAAGGGGCTGGAGGGTGCCGGAGAGTAAGGCAATGAGATTTTATTTTATTATTTCAGGGCGAGGGGGGGGGGGGGAATTCTCTCATGGGACGGGGCACATCTGGGGATGGGATGGTGATGGAGGATAAAGGGATGAGGCAGAGAGATTGGTGTTTGTGTGTCGACGTATGAAGCTGTCTGGGCTGAGTTGTGTGTGTGAGGATCTTTTGTGTGCGTCTTATGGGGTGGGGGGGAGGCGGACTAGCGAAGACCTCAAATCCTAGGGGAGTCTGTGATTGGGAGGGAAATGGGGAATTGGGGCTTAGGGAGTATGAAGTAGAGGTGGAGGAGGGAGAAAAAGACGGGCTGGAGGATAGAAGGGTAAAAATAAAGGTAGAAAGAAAAGGGCAGATTAATGTTATGCTGCAGCTAAAACTTGCAATCACTCAAGGAGAGAAAAGACGAGTACATTTTTCAAAGTATCAGGCAGGCAGCTCTGCCTCAACAAAAACAGAACACTCCTTAAAAGAAGCAAAAAGCCGCTCTCTGTTGATTAAAACCATTATTTGAAAGCATCACAGCAAAACCTGTATTTTCACTTCTTTTGAACAAAACGAGAATCTGACCACAGCACGCTGACACGTCTTCTAATAACAGCCTTCATCCCAGAGGGACACTTTAATGTCTTTCTAAAACCAACATGTTCATTGCTGCCAACTTTACAAACTACATAATGACACACACGGACATGCTTCAAGGAGGATTTCACGTTCAATTACAGCTACAAGGGTTTTTCGGTGGCATGTCAGACCCTCGAGATGCTCAGTCAAAAGTCTCCTGCTTTTGAACAACTAGGGTTTTGGAGAAGCTGATTTTTGCAGATTCAACTGAGAAAGTCTAAACATTTCTCAAAATGGCAGTCAAACATTTATAAACAGAAGACACTAAGTTTATATAATTCAGGAATTATTAAGATCTCTTTTTAATGCAGCTTGTATGCTGGAGGAGAACAAGGTGCAATGTCGTATTAGTGTAAAGCGCTGAGGTGCGTCAAATGAACCACGTCATCAGACATGTAGTCGAACAACCATGTAAAGATTGAAATATTCTTACCAGCACCAACAGCTCCTTCTGCATCCCAAGTCGTTAAATACCTGTGCTCTCCAACTGCCCCTCAGTGTATCACACGGATGAAAAAATGTACAACTGGCTCTCTTTGAGTCACAAATGAGTCCTTCAATTTACCTCAACTAAACCAACCCAAGGCAACATAAAAAACTTGACGACCCTGTTTTTATTTTTTGTGTTGAGCATTGTCTAGAGTGGCGAAGGGGGATGGATCATGCGGCGCTGACAGACCGTGGCTAGCACGCACTATGTGGAAATTGGCGGTAAAAGCAGATGTCTCTCTGTGTCAGACGCTAACAGCAACACATAGATAGTGAGTGTAGATTGTCCATTAGTTCAATCAGAGATTGCCATCATAGATACCAATTTAAAAAAATTAAAATGCAAAATTGGGTGGCGAATAGATTGGGGCAGCCTTAAAAATATTACCACCTTCATTTTTTTCTAAACTGAACTGTTTTGTTTCCGTGCCTTAACCTAAAGAGATCTGCCGCTTTATGTTTACCACGTGTCAGAAAGGAATACTTTAAAACAGACCTCACCTTGTGTTTTTAAGTTATAAACAGTCCTTAAAAAGATGCTGAAGGGTTCCCGCTACCTTGCAGGGAGGCCATGGCAATGTGTCTGTATTTGAAGAGGTTTGTCTTGACCTCTCTGAAAGGTCGGAGTAAAAGCCAATACGGAGAGCGATGAGACATGATGAATTGTACAAATGGGCATAAAGCTGCATGTCTGGACAGTCTGATGCAAGTCTAGTGCAAGTGGACAGTCTACTCGAGGGCATTCATGTTGTCTCATATGAGACTTGAGGAAACTGGAAGAATGACTAAATTGAGCCTTAGCGAGAAATCCCTGAAAATGTCATACCTGACTAATTGCTTTGATGCCACCAAAATGGTCACGGAGTTTTCCAAATGTTCAAATGTCACAGTTTATGCATTGAATTGGGAGTTTTAACGGCGATCAGATGAGCACTTTATTTTAATATTGAGGCTTTCAAAATATGTCAACTGTCTTTAAGTCGATGAAGTCCTACAAAGTTGACAGAAGTTGGAATAGAGAAAGGCAGAAAATCGTCCCCAAACAAAGAAGCATAACAGTTCATATTGGCCCTCTTTGTCATTTTAATTAAAACAAGTTGCCTTTTTGGATCATTTCTGTCGTACTGGACAAATTGATTGGACGGCCTACCTACTGTACATAGCTACCCGCTTTCCAGTGAGCTGAGTCTTCCACAAAATAAATCTAGCAGGCCAGTCTCACAAGAACGGCAGAGAAAGGTACAGTGATCCTGATTGTGTTAGCAGTGCAGCTCAGGCTCTCACAGGAGCTCTGTCATGGACTCGTCCTGCCATTGTAGTAAAATGGAGCAAGTTTGTGTTAAGTAGAGTAACCTTTCTGCAGCATACTTTTTTTTTTTTTTGCGTACTCTTGCTGGATTCTCCAAAGTTGCAAAGTCAGATTTAATTTACATTTATCAGAATTTGGATCATATTTAAAGTAATGCTGTCAGCATCAAAGCAATAAATCGTGATGAGATTAAGGTCAGAAATGAATGCACTAATGTTTTTAGATAACATTGATCGCGTGATATTTCATCCCTTTAGGCGCAGCGTAGGTAAGCGACGGCACTGATAGCAGCCAAATCTGATGTTGTATGTTGCTCACATCTTCCTAAAACTTGGACACCAAAGACCATTGTTCTGTTTTATGCAAGTTATTACGAGCATGTAGATATACCTAGCAGGTTTCTTTGAGACATCAACTGTTTGGTTAGCCTACAAACTGGAGGATCTGTTGTTAGACCAAAAACTCTAATCCCCAAATCAATGCAGCACAAGCATTTCTGGCATATGGTTGATTTTGTTTGACTGCCTGCTGAGAACTTTTAAGGTCGAGTGACTTTCAGTCTACTCTGGTCTCAGCTACCTTAAGGAAATAACCTTCTTTGACATGACTGCAAACAGGAAAATGGAAACAAATTTCATGCAAGTGTTTGAGCAACTGACCAATGATCTTGTTTTAATCATGATGACACAGTCGTGTGAATGAAGTGTTCTTGATACCACAAAGTCCAATCGTGCACTATCCATTTTTTTCTTTTTGTTCGGCCTTTTCCTTTATTGGAAAGGACAGCTGAAAGTTAAAAGAAAGTAGGGGATAACACACACCAAATGGTCACAGGTCAGGGGTCGACCCATCAACCAGTGCATCGAGGACTTCCCCTCATTGGCTACTTGCTCTGAATGTCTTCTACATACATGTTGCAAATTAACATGTGGATCCATGTTCAGACGCACATCTTCTAGCTCCCCGTATTTTCAGCTCATAAATTGCCTCAGCTGAATATATTTCAGGGGTTCATTGTAGAAGAAATTTGAAAACAGAAAAGTGAAAGAAAAGCGGGGGAGGAAAGGGGAGCTGTTGAAGGAGTGGGACTCCCAAAGGTGGCGTCCTGGATGCTGGGAGGCCTCAGAGGACCATGGTATGATTGTCGGTGACCTTCCCCCTCTCCATGCACTGTTCAAGGGCATACTTGGTGTGTGTGTGTGTCTGAGGGTGTGTGTTTTTAAGCACTTTGAAGTTATAATGTGCCACAGCTTCGTGCATGTGCTGATTCCTTTAAGTGTGTGTGCGTTCAAGGGCTTTAAGCACAAAGGCTGTTTGAGTGTGTAGATTTTGTACAGTATTTGTGTGTGCGTAATAGATTGTCTGACAAGAGCTAATATTTTACCCCTGCTAGATTTAAGAGGCACAAACCTTCTTGTTTGAACAGCTCCTGCGCCTCTTTTTCTCCCTTATTTCAGTAAACCAATATCTTATGTATATTTCAGCGGCTGTGCCTCGAGGCAGATGACTCAGCAAGCGAGGAGGGGCAGAGCGAAACACAAATTAAAACACTGAGTGGAACAGTGGAGCGCAGATTAGTCCTCATTATGCAGCATTAATCATCTTTAATCTGTTCTTAATCCAATATCTTTAGCTCACCTTATTAATGAGCCATACGTCAACACTGGATTAGACTGCAAATACTGACTGCAGGAGGTGAGAGGAGAGAGAGAGAGAGAGAGATGGATGGCAGGATGGGGAGGTGAAGGAGGAGAAAACAAATAGGAGGAGAGGGATCAATGGAGAGAAACTCAGCTGAAAACAGGATAAATGTGATGAACAAATTTGAGAGCATATTTATTGTTTGCCAAAGGAAAAAAAACAGTGTTATGAGGGACCAGAAGGCAGCTAGCAGCCCAATCCTAGGATTAAGAAAGTCCTGCTGCAATGGAAGTATTTTGAGAGTTATTTATGAAGCTTACTGCTCTGACTTTAATACAGGACGAGTAGAAATCTCAAGAGATACGAGACATCTCTTTCAAAGACAGGAGGTTTTATGATGAATTATTGATTTTTGGCTAAAGATATTCACAGTGTTTGAATTAGATATTAGCCTTTATATTTAGAGCCCGACCGATTTATCAGACAGCTGATAATATCGGTCGATATTCACTTATCAAGTGACTATCGGTATCGGCTAATTTTATGGCAGATATGCCCCGATATTACTTGACTCAGTTACTTTGAAGTTGAGTGACCATCTTGTCTTCATTATACTTCTTTTCCACGGGTCTTTGTTTACTGCATTTCCACATGCCATTCCCCACTTTCTCTCTCTTCCTGATTTCCGACTCCACTGTCCTCTCTTTACAATAAAGGCACAACAAGCCCAAATATAAACCTTTAAAAGAAAAAAACACATCTGCTTCCAAACAACTCCCTCCCTCTTTTTTCTATTTTATTTTCTATTTTTTGGGGAGAGCTAAGTCATTTTCTGGGCTTGTTTTTACACACCTGGTTGCTTGTTTCTGTTTTGAGATCTACAAACTGTGTTTGCAGGTTAAAGTTGAAAAGGTTAAAGGTCTGCTGGGTTACATGTTTTCACTGCAAAAGTGAGTGTGTGTGTGTGCGTGCGTGTGTGTGTGTGTGTGTGTGTGTGTGTGAAATTCTAAATGCAGCATCACCTTGAGGGTTGCTACCTGCGTTTCCATGGTAACCCAGTCTCAGTGTATTCACCTGGCTGCTCCCGCTCTGTTTCATACATTTATGGTTCATGGGCAGAATCAGAGATAAGAGA